>CM066250.1:10702978-11175478 GCA_033675135.1 Frankliniella intonsa
GCCCGCGCGGTGTCGCCCGCAGGCGTCTGTAAGCCCATAGCAAGAGGGGGAGGGGGGCGGGGTTCAAATCCCCTGGAGCATTTTTACCGCCCTATCGGCACTCCGGTAAAAATACGCTTGGGCCGTACGATTCGTCACGCGAAGCCCCTTTTGTACGGATGTTGCCTGGTAGGCTAGGCAGGAGGTGACACCGCCAGCGACGCAAAGGTGAGCGTGTTCGTTTTTTTTTTTTTTTGGTGCCTAGCTTTGTTGGCAGCCCTGGTAATAGGCTCTTTGAACGCGCTGAGCCGGGTCTGCAATTTGTGCAGCGACGTGCGATACAAAGCAAGTCCAAACATCGTCTGCCTCCACCACTCTGCCTCCCTCCAATGCTTCTCTCTCTCTCTCTCTCTCTCTCTCTCTCTCTCTCTCTCTCTCTCTCTCTCTCTCTCTCTCTCTCTCTCTGATTCCGCCCGCTCAGAGTGAGCAGCCGGCACCATCCATTACCCCATGGTCGTATTCCCTCTTCTCTGAATAACGCATATTTCGACCTCAAAGGCCGCTGCGCGGACGCGCCAAGCCAGTGGCGTAACAAGCAAGAGAGAGAGAGAGAGAGAGAGGGAGAGAGAGGGAGAGAGAGAGAGAGAGAGAGTGCGTGAGAGAGGTTTTCATCGCTGTCGCTCCGTGCAGCGGTGCCATATCCACGCCGCCGCGGCGGTGCGGCGCGCGCACAGTACGACGAGTACGACACTGAGACGGCCAAACGCCGCCACAAAACATGTTGTGTAGCGTCGGGTAGGGTCGGGGCGGGGCGCTCGCTGTGGAACGGTCCTGGGCCGGGCGGGGCGGGGCGGGGCGGGCCGGGGCGTCCTCGAGGAGACTGTTGAGAGTCGTGGGAGGTGCATTTGGAGGATGAGGAAGGAAGACTTTGAGAGGGAGGAAGGGCAAGCAATGCCATCATCTCCACAACAACCCCGCCACGCCGCGCCACGCCCAGGACGAGACGGAGCTGCGCCAGACTTTATTACCTCGCTCCGGGACGAGCATCCCAAATGAGAAGAGAGAGAGAGAGAGAGAGAGAGAGAGAGAGAGAGAGGGGGGGGGGTGTTGGTGGTGGTGGTGGAGAAGGGGTTCTGTTGGTGATGGTGGTGATGGTGGTTTTGAGAAGCAGCCATCCTCCACATGTTCAGAATATGGCGAGCTCTGGAGTCTGAGAGAGAGATAGGCGAGGCGGGCGTGTTTGGTCCCCCCCCCCCTCCCCTGTCGCTCCAGAGCGCGGTCCACTCTAATGCGTTTGAGGTCAGTCGGCCCGGCCAGCGCGAGCGCGAGTGCGAGTGAGACGGAGCATCCGCTATCGCCCTATAGCCCTACGCGGGTGCAAGAGGGATAGAGCATCTCTTTTGGGGCTTACTATTTCAAGTATGTTCTTCCCCCATTTTCGTACCCTTTTTTTTCGTCGTACGGCCAGTTGTTCCTAGGGTGCGCCATAGAGCCCTTCTCCTGTCTATATCTCTATCTCTCTCCCTCCCCCCCGTGCTCGGCTCGGCCTCGCGCCCTCTGTCTGTTGAATCGCTTTCTCTCGCCCTCCCTCCCTATACTGTTTGCCACGCCAGAGATTGTGCGCGGGGCGGGGCGGGGCGGGGCGGGCGGCGCAATACCATGAAATATACGCTTCCCGGAAGGGATGGCCGAGACATGAAATTGATTCCATAAGCCCCGCTTTCCTCTGCCGCCGGCCGGGCCGGGCGGGACGTGACAAACAGAAATACCAGCGGGCCTTCGCCTTCCTCGCTGCCAGCAGGGAAGGACCAGTCCAGTGTTTGCGCGCGTGATGAAGGCTTAATCAATCGAAAGGATTCCACCTTCCGTCTCTCTCTCTCTCTCTCTCTCTCTCTCTCTCTCTCTCTCTCTCTCTCTCTCTCTCTCTCTCTCTTTGCGTTATCCTTCCCCAACCCCCTTCCCTGTACACTCCCGCTCTCTCTCCCTCCCTATCTCCATCCACGTGCTTCCCCCACTCCATCTCTGCAAATAATCCCCACCCTCAGCAGGTCAAAACGCCCCATGCCCGCAGCCTGTTCTCTGCAAAGAATCAGCGTATGAACTACTCCGCTCAATCTGTATTATTTCCTTCAAAATGAACAGCAAGTAAAGCTTGTATTTCTTGTGCGAAAGTAAAACTTACAATATTAAGATTTACCGATTCGTTCGTAGATGCCGGCCTTGACGAAAGGCAAGTACTTAGCAGCTGTGTGTGCGTGACCTGGTGCGGGAGGGCAGAGGGACGCACGTTGCTCGCCGTGCAGCCACGCTCAGCCATTAACGCTCTAACAGGCCACAATTGGCGGTGATTAATGGAGGGGCATCCCCGTGTGCGAGAGAGAGAGAGAGAGAGAGAGAGAGAACGTGTGTGTGTGAGGAAAGATGAGGGAGAGAAGATGAAGGAGCATGGGAGAGCAGGGGGAGAGCTGGGCGAGGCGGTGCGGTCCGGGTCGAGGTGTAGGTGGCGCGGCGGATGGCGGCCGCTGCGCTGCGCCCCTCTACCCCCCCTCCCCCCCCCCTCCCCCGCTCCCTCTCCGCCGCGCAGATTTCCCCCGCTTTCTTTCGCATGCGGCCCCAATAACACTACTTTCGCCCTGGGCGGGGACCAGCGCTGTTGTTTTTTTGTTTTTGTTTTTGTTTTTGCTGTTTTTTTTTGTTTTTTTTTTTGCTTTCTTCGGCTCCTGCTGCTTCTGTTCGTAGAGCGGAAGGAAAGAAAATAAGGAAAGCTGGCGGCAGTGCGGCGCGATCGCTGTGCTTTACTGAGAGAGTTGGGGGGGGGGGGAGGGGGACTCGCATGGGCACGCGGAAGGGCTTTAATGTTTTACTTTAGGGCCGTTTAAGTGTGGCCTCCTCTATTTAATGCTCCACCTTTATTTGTGGGTTGCGCAAATTTACTTGTTCCTTCTTTTTTTCTTTCCTTGAGTGAAGAAGGTGGCGGTAGCGGTGGTGGTTGTGATAGTGCTTTCCGGATGGAATGTCTCCATGGTAGCTACTAAACGCCACCCGGCCCCATAAATACGGCCCCGCCCCGCCACGTTCGCCCCCTGTTTTATCTCGGCGTCCCTCGCTCCCTCTTCTCTCTCTCTCTCTCTCTCTCATTCTCTCTTGTGAGAGGAGGGACCCCTCTCGCTCTCTCACTCTCGACTAACTAGCGTAGCGTAGCCGGGCCGGGCCGGGCGGAGCCGTGGAATGCCTCTCCTACCTCCTCGATGTCTGGCGCGCGCTGCGCTCCACTAAATAAGTATCTCGCCGGTTCCTGAGGGGGCAGGGGACGGGGGCATTATCTTACACATTATGGATGGCTGAACCCCCACCCACCCACACCCCCGCGCCCGCCTGAGCGGCTGAAGCCAGGGCGGCACTGCACTATAACTCCCATTCCACCCGCCCCGCTTCCATCCCCGAACCCCTGCTCTCTGTTCTGCTCACACCAGCAAAAAAAAAAAAAAAAAAAAAAAGCTAGGTTGCCTTTGGACGCCCTTAATGATCAGGTAGCAGCTGCGCTGATAGCAGGAGCAGCGCACAGAGCAGGAGACGTTAGTATCTCGGAACCTACTTCGGCACACCATCGGGCATGGGTCTTATTCTATGGTCCAGTACCTTTTAAAAAAAATAATCAGCACGCTTTCGTTTTCGTTTCACTTTCAGCTCTCTCCCTAGCTCAGCTCATTCGACCTCGCGTTTGACCTTATAGTGCCGGCGCCCTGGCCCGTACCGCGGCTCGTACGGGCGGTTGGCCTGGCTGCCGTCCTGAGGGAATGCGCTGGTGGGGCGGGGCGGGGCGGGGCTGGCGGGGCGGGGCCGCCGTGACCGTCAGCCGCCCCTGGAACGCCGCCTTTCGGCTGCAATTAGGCCGCCTTTGGACGGGCTTTGGATGGCCTTGGACCGTCCCGGCGCCAGGCTGCGGCTGCGCATCGCCCCGCCCCGCCCCGCCCCGTGGGCGACCTCCTCGATACGATACAGTGACCATTGAGGCTTCACCCGCCATTGAGCACGGACGCTGCTGGGGCTGAGAGGGAGCGAGGGGAAAAAAGGGAAACGGAAACGGTGCGGGTTACTTTTTGATCTCGATGGAATACAAATAATTCTTTTACTAAATCCTTATTCGCCCTGCATACTTTGAAATAAAAAAAAAATACGGACGATCCCCTGCGAGTAATTGTGGCGTTTTCTTTTTTACTCTGACAGTCTAAAGCAGCAACAAAAGGACAGAAATGTGTCATTTGTGCTCAACTTTTGTCAATAGCCCCCCCGCGGCGCTGCCGTGTCCTCCCCCGGCCGCCCCGATCGCCAGACTTACGCCCCTGTCAGTTTAACCCGACCGCCGCCGCTGCTTTTGTTTCCTGACTAATTGGCCCCCTGAGTTGACTTCCACAATTTCCCAGCCATTATTTTTCCTCCTCCACCGCCTCGCCTCCGCCCCGCCTCGGCCAGCCGACGTCACCGTCGAGTCCCAAGTGAAACACGGGGCGGGGCGGGGCGGGGCGGGGCTGGGGCTGGGGCTGGGGCGCTTAATCAGGCTGGCTTTCTCCTTGGCCCGCTGCTGGTCCGCGTCGCCTGCGCGTCCCGTGGGAAAGACAGTGGGCCCCGCCCCGCCCCGCCCCGCCCCGCCCCGCCCCGCCAGCACAGAAGTCAGGCAAGGCTCTGGGATATTATTCGCTCGCCCCTCCCATCTGTGCGCCCTTTAATAATAATAATACGCTGAATACAGAGTGATTATTATACCGGCCGTTACAAACGGCCGACCGGATGGACAAGCACGGGGTCCGGGCGGCGCAGGGCGGGGCGGGGCGGGGCGGGGCGGGCGAGCGCCGCTACCCCCGAAGTACTTGCAAATTCCACCCTTCACCCGTGGCGGCCGGCCCGGCCCGGCCCGGCTCGACCGCCGCGCTGCCCCCGCTGCTGGCCCCTTCACTTCTCTTCCGTCCCTTCCGTGCGTCCGAGGCGGGGCGGGGCGGGGCAGGGCGGGGCGGGGGCGGTGTAGATAGAGGGGAGCCGGCCGCCGCGCCCCGCCCCGCCCCACCCTGTCCCGCGCCAGGCTGCGCTGGGCGCCCTGCCACCGCCGCCGTGGCGTCCACCATTGTGTACATCCGGACATCGCTGCTCCATGATGTAAAATTTATTGGGGCTCACCTCCCGCCTCATCCCTCTCTCTCCCTCTCCCTCTCTCCCTCTCGCTCTCTCTCTCTCTCTCTCTCTCTCTCTCTCTCTCTCTCTCTCTCTCTCTCTCTCTCTCGCTTCCGTCCGGTGCGACCCCTCCGTGCGTGGCGTGGCGCGGTGTGTCGGACAGAGTGGACGGCGCTGCTGCCCGCCCCCGGGGCCCCACCACGGCCATATCCGCAACCCTCTGCAAACCTCGGCGGGGCTGGTCTTCCAATCTCCATCGAGCGACTGGACATCGCCCGCCACGCCCCTCCCCACCCCACCTCACCCCGCCCCGCCCCGCCGGACGTAGGTCACAAGCGCTACAGATCACAACCGCTACAGGTCACAAGCGCTACAGCTCGCTAACGCTACGGGTCGCAAGCGCTACGAGTCACAAGCGCTACAGCTCGGTAGCGCTACGGGTCACAAGCGCTACAGCGAGAATCCGCGCGTTAGGCGGAGCCGAGCCGAGCCGAGCCGAGCTAAACCTTGAAAAATTACGCACGTGGCGTGAAAACATGGAAAATTTTTGCGACAGTAAACCTCCCGAGGGAGGTTGCGGTTCCCGCCAGGCACAGGGCTTTTACCCCCCGTGGCAGCCAACTACTTCGGTGTTCTTATGGGAACCGGTGCTTTTCTGACTGCGATCCTGTCGCGCAATTCGACAGATTTGATCCCCGTACTGTCAGATTTAGTCGTACGGTGGTTAACCGAACTGCCCTGTCCCCAGAGCATGGAATAGCTATTTTTGGAGCCAGATTCTAGGACTTATGACCCACGACCGACCACCAGTCGTGGGCATGGGACGGAACTTCCTGGCAACCCGCTGTCGCTACCAGTGAAGAACCTACCTGGGTTTGAACCAGGCCCCATGTGCCGAGTCTCACAGACACCCACGGCTTTCGCGGCACCACTAGACCACTAGACCGTCGGCTATTCCACGAGGAGCTCGGTTGAAATGGGGGCTTGAATTCCACTCTCCAAATTGTTGTCCTCAGAAAAATTAAATGTTTTGGTAGATTCGAACCTCCGTCCTGCGACTCTCCGCGCGGACACTATGCCCGGCTGACGCCACGGTACCAGATGCCGGACCACTAGGAGTCATGTTGCGCGAGAAGCCACAGTCACCGAAGAAACGAACCCGGTGTCATGAGTGCGCCTGCTCTCCGGTCAGTGCTCGGCCGGCCGCGTAGCGTCATTGGTATCGTCGCTGCTCATAGCACTGGGCGGGAAGTGGTTCAAAAACCGCGTAATTTTTTTTTTTTTTTTTTTGTTCGGACCAAGTGCTCTTTTCAGTGCCTTTTTTGCAGTTGCCCAAGTCACAAGGACGGTATAGCTGGAAAGAGCACTTGGTCCGAACAAAAAAAAAAAAATAAAAAGAAAAAAACTTACGCGGTTTTTGAATTACTTCCCGCCCATTGCTATGAGCAGCGACGATACCAAAGACGCTACGCGGCCGGCCGAGCACTGACCGGAGAGCAGGCGCACTCATGACACCGGGTTCGTTTCTTCGGTGACTGTGGCTTCTCGCGCAACATGACTCCTAGTGGTCCGGCATCTGGTACCGTGGCGTCGTAGCCGTGCCGGCATAGTGTCCGCGCGGAGAGTCGCAGGACGGAGGTTCGAATCTTACCAAAACATTTAATTTTTCTGAGGTCAACAATTTGGAGAGTGGAATTCAAGCCCCCCATTTCAACCGAGCTCCCTCGTGGAATAGCCGACGGTCTAGTGGTCTAGTGGTGCCGCGAAAGCCGTGTCTGTGAGACTCGGCACATGGGGCCTGGTTCAAACCCAGGTAGGTTCTTCACTGGTAGCGACAGCGGGTTGCCAGGAAGTTCCGTCCCATGCCCACGACTGGTGGTCGGTCGTGGGTCATAAGTCCTAGAATCTGGCTCCAAAATAGCTATTCCATGCTCTGGGGACAGGGCAGTTCGTTAACCACCGTACGACTAAATCTGACAGTACGGGGATCAATCTGTCGAATTGCGCGACAGGATCGCGGCCAGAAAGCACCGGTTCCCATAAGAACACCGAAGTAGTTGGCTGCCACTAAAGCCTGTGCCTGGCGGAACCGCAACCTCCTCGGGAGGTTTACTGTCGCAAAAATTTTCCATGTTTTCACGCCACGTGCGTAATTTTTCAAGGTTTAGCTCGGCTTGGCTCGGCTCGGCTCCGCCTAACGCGCGGATTCTTGCTGTAGCGCTTGTGACCCGTAGCGCTACCGAGCTGTAGCGCTTGTGACTCGTAGCGCTTGCGACCCGTAGCGTTAGCGAGCTGTAGCGCTTGTGACCTGTAGCGATTGCGATCTGTAGCGCTTGCGAGCCACTCCTGCCCCACCCCGCCCTGTCCCGCCGCTCCCCGCCGCAGGTATTGACGCGAGTACTTTTAATGACCTATGGAGAGTGGACGACGACAAAGATTTGGAAGTTTAGGGGGAAGGTTAAAAATACGCAGAATATTTCTTTTTTAATAAAAGTAGACGTTGTAAAAAAAACACCATGGGCAAAAATAAAAGGACAGGAAAAATACTCTGTATGGATTGAAAGGCGGAGTGAGCGAGCACAGTGATACCACGCTCCTCTTTTCACGCGCCCCGCCCCGCCCCGCCCCGCCCCGCCCCCCCGCCGTCTATACTTTTGGCCTTTCTCCGGCGCCCGGCCCGGCCCCTGTGAGCGAAGGCCACACCGTACTCTGCTTTGTCCCGTGAAAGCCTCACACACGTGAGCCTTTTGCTTGCCTGTCGGCCGGGGCGGGGTACACGCCGCGGACACCTCCAGCCCCATTTTTTTTCGTATTTCATTTTTTATAAAACAATAGACTTCACTGCGTTTTTTTTCTTTATACATACAAGCGTATGTATTATAATTTTTTTTTTTTGAAATAAGACCTCGGCGGGTTCCAGGTTGCGCGCCGTTGCGCTTAGTGGCTCAGTTGTCTCGGAGGCGCACTTCCGGCGGAAGCATCGCACACAGTGTACAACCGCGGCGCCACCGCTGCTGTCGTTAAAACTTCTGTACTCTGCAAAAGAGGTCTCTGCGTTCAGCGCGGCGACAGGGGGGAAGAGGAGGAGGCGGAGGTGGAACGGAGCCGTGGAGGAAACGAAAATAAAAGAGAAAGAAAAAAACACAGCAGGTAAAAGTAAATGCAGGAGCTGCAGCAGCGGGTAATGGGAGCTGCAGTACGTCCGGCGATTGCAGCAGCTGACTTGGGAATTAGTTTTCTTTATGGGCGTGTTTATTGTGCTCGAGCTGGGAGAGGCGCACAGGTGAGAGAGAGACAGAGAGGGAGGGAGGGGGAGATGCACGCGTTTTACGTCCTTGTAGCGACACATTCATAGTCGTGTGTGGGCACCCAGCCTACCCCTAAAGTCTCTTCCGCATCACCACTGCTGCATTAAACTGCGTTTTGTCTCTTTTTATATGTCCTGTTTTTTTTTCTTTTTTAAAGTCTGTCGTTGCGCGGCTCACAACGCTAAAGTGTTGTGCAGATTCTTTTTCTCCTGCACATGTATAGAAAGCACGTGATAATTGGTGTAAATGGCGATAAACCGCTGAAAATTGGAAATGAGGTCCCCCTTGCGTCTAGAGAGTTTCTAAGCGGCTCGGTTGTATTCACACGTCGAGGCGAGGCCCGCGGCGCATGTACGGCGTTACTGCATCGTAAAGGGCTAAAGCTGGACGCTAATCCCCCGCCACGCCGCGCCACGCCGCGCCGCACCGCGCTCCGCCCTCAGGGAGTGAGAGGGGGGCAGCGCCACTCTTGCGCGACAACCAGGTGGCTGTGCATAACAAAAGAACAGGGATTCCGCCCTTATTGCTCTGCGCGTGACTTTTTTACTTTCCAAGTAAAATTTAGTGAAATTCAATTATATCAGTCAAATTTAGATTTGGCACAACTGGTGTGAGCAGAGCAGGCTGTTTCTCGGCTCCCTCCCACGGCCAACTATATTCCCTTTTTCTCGGACGCTTTTGGGATGGCGGAGAGTTGCTGTCCTTGATCGATTTGCAATCTGCGACGAGTGAGAGTAAGCTGGAAGCGGCGTACAGTAGCGCCAGAGAGGATTTAATCCCCTCTCCCCGATAGAGTTCTCCGAAGAGCGAGAGCGCGGTAGTCAGCGCGCCTCACCCCCCCCCCTCTCTCTCTCTCTCTCTCTCTCTCTCTCTCTCTCTCTCTCTCTCTCTCTCTCTCTCTTGCTCTCTCTCTCTGGCGCGTTGGATGCTGCTACCCCGCACAAGATTCTCTCTCTCATACACACACTTTTTCTCACTATACGCCGCCGCTGGCCCGCGCGTCCCGCCGGGCAGAAAGTAATTATTTAAAGTTGGCCTGCCTGTTGTCTGTCTCCGTCGCGCACGCCGGGCGACAAAACGCTCCAGAGAGAGAGAGAATGAGAGCCCCAGGGCGCGCGGGGTCGCTCCGTCTCTGTCGAGACCACAGTGGAGCTGGGCTTGGGCTGGCGCAAGGCGCCGGGAAGACGAACGCTCTGGAGGAATGAAATCAAAGAGCACGGCCCCAAAAGTTCTCTTTGGGAGTGTCCGTAAGCTGCGGAGAAGGAGTGGAGAGAGAGGGAGGGAGGGAGAGGGGAAGGACAATGAAGGATGTGAGCAGCTGGCGCGGGGAGCGGAGGGAGAGAGCGAGAGCGACAATGAAGGAGGAAAAGGGGATGAGCCTGGGGGGTAGGCGGCGCTGAGGCGGGCGCGGCGTAGGACCTACCCCCTCCCCTAATCCGGGGAGGCGTTTTTTTTTCCCGCCCCCCGCCCCCTTATGATGGGGTTTTACTCGCCGTGTCCGGTCACCGTAGGCTCACCGTATCTAAGTTGGTAAATTGCCTCTCAGTGGATCTAAGGGAGGAGGGGTGGCGGACGCCACGCCGCGCCACGCCGCGCCACGCCGCCGTACCTGACCCCTGCTCTTGTTGTGGCCCAGGGGCCGCACGGGGGCTCTGGTGGTGGGGCGCGGTGGGGTGGGGTGCTCCCCGCGGGGCGCGGTGGGGTGGGTGTTCCCTCTCCGATCCCGACCTTCATTATTGCTGACTAGTCGAGCCTTTCTTTTCTTTTCCAGGCCCCGCAGCCCCGACCCCGACCCCCGACCCGACCCGCCGCCCGATAGGAGGAAATTTCCTTCGTTTGGCGAGGTGGACAGAGATCGGGGGATAGCGACTCCGAGGAGAGGAGAGGCCATACGCTTGCACCCTGCTCCATGGTGTCCCCAAGGACTACCGGGAGAAAGAAAAGTAGGACTCCTGCGCGTCTGTAACGATGCCAGTCCCACTTTCACTGTGAAAATACATCTGTAAGTTTACAACTTTTTTCGTAATTTGTGATTTACAAACGGTGTTGTAACTTTACGATCGAAATCGTAAATTTACGAGCACCTATTTGTGCTCGTTTAAGAATTACAAGTCGATACCAAGTGTCCCTAAAATTTTGTAATTTTACAATTTGATATCGTAATTTTACGACATTTCTCATGGAAAATTTTCCCGTAACTCTTACAAATATTTCTCACAGTGTTAATACGTTTATACGGGAGCACTAAAATTGAGTTGCCGTAAAAATAACGCATACGTAAAATTTGTATTTTTTAGTGAAGTCCCATTTGTTGGTGCCGCCCGAGCTTGAGAAGTAAACGTCGTGGGATCAAAATCCGCCGGAATTCAGCAGTGGAACTGGCCAGACCAGAGGTGAGTAATTCTACCCAGACAGCTGTAGTTGGCGCAGGAGCGAGGGAATAAGCTAGCGAGGCGAGGGTTGGTGAGGGTGCACTCTTTTGACGGTGCGGAATAAGGGGCCCCTTTAGGGTGAAACAGCAGGATGGAAGGGTTGACGGTAAACTAGCGTAACTCCGGCGGGCGGGCACTAGCTCGGCTTGGGTCGGTCTTCGGGTGCGCCGCTGCGGAGAAGGGTGACCCTGCTGCGCCCGGCGCCCGGCCCGGCCCGGTCCTCGAGTCCGGAGCTGAGGTGAGGCGGTGAGGCGACACGACCGCTTCAAAGCGAAATAAAGTCTGTCCCTCTCCTCTCCTCTCCTCTCCCTCCTCTCCGGGTACTCACTCCAGGCTGGCCCTCTCCCGAGTATCGCCAGAGAAATGAGAAAACAGAATTACCCATTAAAGTGGGGAAAAAAACCTCTCCGGGGCTGTAGAAACGCAAAGATAACGGGCTTAACGCACTGCGGGTATTTTCTGTGGCAACGACCCTTCGCGCCCGCCCTCCCGCTCTGACAGCTCGCAAGCGCCGACACTCCCACCCGTCAGCTAAAACACACACAATCTTGTGTTTTATTTATATTTTCTTTTTCACTGCATGGCGTATATGCGATGGGGAGCGGAACATATTTCCGCTAACCTCCTTTTTCGAACATAATTCTTTACTTTCCGATGAAAATTGAGTGGAGGTTGACCCACGGTAACGGGGAGACCTTGGTGAGCGCCTGCCATCCGTGAGGTAGGCAGACCCGCACGGGCGTGCTGCGTAACTTGTTGCCTACCTTAACTTAGGTGGGCGCTCACAACCCGAGTATACTCGAACTTTATTCACGCTCTTGACATACAATGCGATGACTTCTCCGCACGGACAGGCGGGTGCACACACACACACACACACACACACACGTATCGGTTAGACCGCAAACTCGCTCCGTTTCCTCCGCGCCCGCTACGCCCGTCCCGTCCCCCTCTCCAACATTGACCTCCGCCATGGCGCTGCTGGGACGGGAACAACCCCACAGAAGAAAACGACGCAAATGGGCTTTCTCCCCGCGCCCTCCCTGCTCCCCTTACCACGGGCGGAGCGGGGCGCGGCGCGGCGAGAGAGGAAATCTGTGCTGCCTGTGCTGTGATGGCTGGTTCACTTACTTGCTGGTCTGGTCCCGCGCCTCGCTCGGCTAACTGTTTTTCCCATACCACCCTCCTCCTCCCTGCCCTGCCGCGTCGCCTCGCAAGCAGGGATACCACCGGTGGGCTTGTGGGTTCAGTTCAGCCACGAGCCCCGCTTGTTCCCTCTCTCTCTCTCTCTCTCTCTCTCTCTCTCTCTCTCTCTCTCTCCCTCTCTTCCTCTCTCCCTCTCTCTCTCTCTCTCTCTCTCTCTCTCTCCCTCTCTCCCTCTCTCTCTCTCTCTCTCTCCCTCTCTCTCTGTCCGAGGACTGACCAGTGCCTGCTCGCCTGACACGTTTGCAGCGTCATCACACGCTGTAAAACACACTTTGGCACACGCGGGCTCGGCAGGCCGGGTGCACTCCGCCGTAAACCAGCAGGGCGCTGTGCTGTGCTGTGCGCGCGTGCAGTAAAAGCGCAACGCCAATTTTATGGCAATTTGCGCGTGTGTGCGTGCGCTCGTGCGTGTGTGTGACGGTGAGTGCGCTGCGAGCGTGACGGTGGTGAGTGCACTGCGAGCGTGACGGTGAGCGGGCGTGCAAAGTCCGTGTCGGGCGAGAGTTGCGAGCCCGATAGCTATGTGCCGGCGCGACCGATCCCCTCTCTCTCTCTCTCTCTCTCTCTCTCTCTCTCTCTCTCTCTCTCTCTCTCTCGTAGCGCGAGTGAAATGTCAAATGAGACATGAGGATACGTAAAAGGAAAAAAATGCGAAGCGGTGCGGCGGAGAGCGCATTCGATCCCCGCGCAGCTTCGCCGTAGTGAGCGGTAGTGACGGGATCCGCTGAGTTTTCCTCTTTTAAATTTATTTTTATTTTTGTTCTTTTCCGAATGAATGAGATGGAAGTGTGGCCGCCGATTTCGGACTAGCAGCGATGCTGTATATACACCGCATGTCATGCTGTTCATTTTCGCTAGGAGATTACTGGAATCGGATCCCCGCTCCCCTCATGTCGAACGCATATACCGACCCCTTTTTTCCTATCACTCTTTCGAGGATCCCCGTACATCCGTAAAAAAAAATATCATAAAACAAATCCATCTGCATTTCAAATTGTAAACTCCTCTAAACAAAAAGTCCGTCATGTTTCTTTTTCTATGCAATACTTTCGGATAGCAGCTATAATACCTCCGAGAGCCACATTCTATCGTCTTATGGCGATAGCTTAGCCCTTACCGCTGAGTTTTCTTCCCCTGCCCGAGGCCCTCCCCTCTTCCTCTTGTACATTTTGCGACGCAGTAACTCTTCCTCTAGCGGCACGGCCCAGTGCAGCCGGCTGAGGCGCAGAGGCTGAGGCACGCACTGACATTGACATTTACAGCCGCCCGGCCCGGCCCGGCGCGGTGCGGCCCGTAGGCTAGGCTGACAAGGCATTCGTCCCTCTTGAGGAGCCCCCTGAGGGCCCCCGGGAGCAAACTCCCACCTCTCTCTCTCTCTCTCTCTCTCTCTCTCTCTCTCTCTCTCTCTCTCTCTCTCTCTCTCTCTCTCTCTCTCTCTCTCTCTCTCACCGGCCAGGTCTGACCCCCACGACGCCCTCCACCCAATGGCCGATTTATATTCATACGATTGCGCTGCGTGGCGTGGGTTCGAATGCGAGGCGGCCGCGTTGCTCTGCTCTGGTGTTGCTCGCCCCGCCCCGCCCCGCCCCACCCCGCCCCTGCTCCATTAACTGCTGCTGCCCCACGCTCCATTCCGGCTGCCCGCCCCGCCCCGCCCCGCCCCAGCCGGCGGCAGCGTCAGCGAGGAATGCCTTGGGCGCCGCCCTCTCAGAGTGGGCTGCCCCCTTGGCGCCGCCACCCCCGAAGTAAATAATTATTATTTGGTGCTATTCTATTTCCCCATAGTTGCATTTTCTTTTTCTTTGGTCGATATGTGTTTCTCCCATAGTTTAGTATTAAATTGATGGTTGGCCGTCCCCGGGCTCGGGGTCTGCCGGTTTAACTCGGTCAGCCATGCGGCGCGAAAGTGGAACTAAGAGCGAAACAAACCGCAAAGCGCGCGCATTTGCATATAAACAGAAGAACGCGCGCGACAAGGCAGGACGGGGCGTGGCGGGGTGGGGTGGGGTGTGGCGGGGCGGGGTGGGGTAGTCCCCTCCCGGGGCCCGGCCCGGGGCCTTGTCGGGGTGGCAGACAAGTGTGTCGTCTGCTTCCGGCCCCCGCGCCGCGCCGCGCTGCGCCACCCCTCACTCCAGCCGGGAGAGCTCACGCCCTTCCAGGATAAAAATCGAGAGTAAAAGGTAACAAACGAGCGAAGTGTGTAGCTGACGGCTGGGGGCCCGCAGGCCGGCCTGAGCAGCAGTACTACACTTTTAAAGGTGTTTTTGCTGAGGGTGATGGATGAGGGCGTGGAGGGAGGGGGGAGAAGCTCTCCGGGCAAGATAACGCAAAGCTCAAAGAATTGGGTCGGGTCGTGTGATGCGCCGCCCGCCGGGCGTGGCGGGGCGTGGCGTGGCGGGGCGGGGTGGGGTGGGGCGGGGCGGGGCCGCCCGGGCCGAGCGCTGCTGGTTTGGGGGTGGGGTGCTTTACAATGCAGAGCTCTGGCCCGTGCAGCCCAGCCCGGGAGCCCGGGCTGGGCCGGCCTCCCTCCACTACTTCGCTCAGTGGTGCGCGGCGTGGCGCGGCGCGGCGCGGCCCAGGCCCCTCGGTACCCCCGGCCCCGGCCCCGACCAGGACCCCTAGCTCGGCCGAGGATATGAAGAGAGGCGAGCCAACAGCCCCCCGGGGGCGGCGCGGGGGCGGCGCGGGGGCGGCGCGCGGGCACCGAGGAAAATAATGGAAATAATCTAAAGTGAAGGAAGGCGGATGGGAGAGGCAGATAGCGTGGAGGAGCAGCGGCAGCGTAGAGCCAAAGGAAAGCGCGGCGGGGCCGGGGGGGATGGGGGCAGCTTAGGGGGGAGGACGGGGGCGAAGAGGGACAGCTGGAGGACGCGCATAGGGGCGCGGTTGGGCGGGGCGGAGCGAGCAGGGTCAAGCGGAGAGGCGACGGACACGCAAGGCGAAGCACTAACCAGCACTCGCCGACGGCGACGGTCACGTTTTGCCTACCTGCAAGGCGCGTATCGGAGGGCCGCGGATTGCCTACCCGCGAGTGCCTTGGTGACAGCTCGCCTCCCCAAGCTGCGCTGGGCCGACGTCAGCGATGCGTCATCGTCCGTCGAGGTCCAGCGCGCTTATCAGAGCCCCAGGGCGCCCTCTATCTCCCTCCCAAGGGTAGATTCGCCTTGTCCCGTACGCCCACCCCCCGGACCCGGGCCCGCCCCGCCCCGCCCCGCCCCGCCCCGCCCGCCGTCCAGCCAGCTGAAGCTATCATCCCCCTGCTTTTGTCGGATCAAGTTTTGCCGTCGCCGGTCCAGGGACCCAGCCCTGGCCCCGGCCCCGGCCCCGCGCACAGCAGGGAGTTTCGTGCTGATCTCCGAGGGTAAAAAGAGCGCCCTTCCACCTCTAGCCGCCTGACTGGCTGGCTGGCTGTTTGGGCTTCTGCGGCGCGCGGGCGGGGCGGGGCGGGGCGGGGCGGGCCCGGACAGACGGGCTGGCAGCCATCCGGGCGGACCGTTGCTCGCGCCGCAAACCGTACTGCCTGCCTGCCTGGCTGGCTGGGGTTTTTGCGGAGCGAATATAACGTGTGCAAAGCGTGCGGGTGGTGTTTATGGACGTCATATCATGGGAGCGCTGGGCGGGGCGGGGCGGGGCGGGGGGGGGCGGGGGGGGGCGGCGGGGGGCGGGGGGGGGCGGGGAGGGTCAGACGCGGCGCCACTCCCCACGCCCCGCGCGTGAATAATGCAAGGCGTGTACGGCTGGCAGATGAGCAGCAACGCCAGTGTGTAGGGCAGGCCGCGGCCCCGCCCCGCCGCACCCCCGCCCCGCCCCGCCCCGCCCCGCCCCGCCCCGCTACGCAACGCCACGCCCCCGCCGCGCCACGCCACGCTGGGTCGAGAGATCAATATTTGAGCTGAGCCCTGGATGTTGATCAGCGCGTTAATCCGCGACACGAGTCCTCATCATGGTCCTCACGAGGACCAATATTTGTGCTTTAATGCCCCCGCCCCCCCCCCCTCTCTCGCCTACTCCACTTGTCCTGACTCTCTGTAAGCCGCAGAGAGAGGGTGGCGGCCGCAGAGAGAATTCTGTCCAGCTGCTGGGCGGCGCGGCTACTGTAAGGGGCCCAGCCGCCGCATTAACCGCACGGGCGCAAAACATTCCGACCGAACGCCACCCGACCCGTCCGCGTCTCTGCGCAGTGCGCCTGCATGGCCAGTGCCCGCGCCCGCGCCCGTCATACGGAATTTTGGATTGCTTTTTCGCGCCACTCGTGGGAAATTTTTCTGACTTAACGGACACTGAAGGGAGACTATGAGCGTGAATGTCGTTAGGGTGGAATCAGCCATCCGTCTTCCTCTTTAATGTACTGTCCGAAGGGAAGTCCGTTTGCTCAATGATGGCAGAAATTTGGATTTTTTTGATGACTAGCGCGCTGTGCTTAAAAAAATCCAAACCGTGCGAAAATATCGCGCGCCTGCGCGCTGGTTTGCAGAAAAGTGTTGTGAGAATGACACGGTCAGAAACACATGACTGCGCCTACTGGGAGCTGAACCGTGTGACTGTGTGTGTGACGGTGCTCATTCTGCACACTCCGCGGCGTGACGGGCCGTGACGGACTGACAGGCACTCGACGGGCCCGTGACGGAGACGTTAACGATTGACAGCGCCCGTCAAGAGGCGAGCGTAGCGTCTGTCCGAGCCCTTCGACCTAGACCCAGTGCCGGGGTGGGGGGGGCGGGGCGGGGCGGGGCGGGGCGGCGCTGGCGGGGCGTCGCGCCCCGCCACTCCAACCCCCCGCCGCCCCGCCCCGGGCCCCGGTGGGGACGCCGACCCGACCTAGCGGCCCGCGCCGAGTGAGGTTAGGGCGCTCCCTCACAGCTGCTGCCCCGGCGCGCCCTGCCCGCCCCGCCCTGCCGCAGGCCGGGGTCGCCGTCGTGGGCGATGTCGCCCCCCGGGGCGCCCCCCGTGCGGGCACGTACGTGACGGCACGTACGTCCGCCGAGCACGTCCCCCGCACGCCCGGGCCGGCAGGCAGGCTACGCCCCGCGCGTCACTTACCTAACACACGTCGGCGAGCCATCTCTTACTCCGTCCGGCGCGGCATTGCTCTGCTCCGGCGGCCGTCGCGGCCGTCACACGACACTCTGCCGTCACGTCACGCGGTCGTCACGTCGCCGTCACAGTTGGCGAGTCGCGCGGCCGCGGCCGTCGCTGCGCGGCAGCGGCATCGTCGCGGCGCGGGCGCCGTCACGTCGGGGCCGTGGCGGGGCCGCCGCCGCCGCCAGCCATGTCGTGGTCGCGGGGCGCGGTGCGCGGGGCGCGGGGCGGTCACGAGGGTGTGGGCCTGCTTTGCGAGCTCGCTGCTCGGCGCTGCGGACCGCGCGGGGACGCGGTGCTGACGCGGGGGCGGGAGGCGCTGCACTGGGTGCCCGGCGCGGCGCGGTGCGGCGCGGCCCGGCGGGCCCGGCCAGGCTCTGCTCTCTCCTTCAGCATCCAGCCGCCAGGGAGCGCTCCAGGGGCATGCGCAGCTGGAGGGCGCCAGCGCGCCCGCGCCCACCCCGCCGCGCCACCCCCGCCCCTCGCGGCGCAGGGAGGGCGGTTACAACCACGTGCTTTAAGGCGGGGTACTTCTCCTCTGCCGCTCCATGTACCTGATCGCAGCCGTATCTGGTCGCGGGGCCGGGCTATGCCAAGCACCGCAGTCATGGCCGGTTTTGTTCTCCTCCGCCCTTTCCCGCTGTCGCGGCAGCTTTTCTGCCACGCTATTTTCGCCGCGCAACCTTTCTCGAGCTCGATCTTCCGAATAATCTGACGCTAGGCCGAGAAAAGATCGTCTATTTCTGGTTCTGTTTGCGTCCGGGACGAATGACGATGCTATACGCCAGCATAATTTTGAGAGAAATGGCGTAGAGTTGGGTGGGTGTGTGGATGAGGAAGTCGCAAATGTGACGGTGGTCGCGGACCCTGGCCGCGCCCGGACTGGACCCTGGACCCGGGCGAGGGGTCGGGCGCGCCGCGGGGGACCGCTGAGGAGTGAGCCCCCGCCCCGCCCCGCGCGCCGCGGCACTGGGCCACTGGGTCGAGGAGTAAGGGCGGGAGGGGGGCATGTCGCCGCGTAGCTGCCAGTAGCTGCGGGCCGTGACGGCGCGGGGCGGGGCGGGGCGGGGTGGGGCGGGGCAGGGCGGGGTGGTCGTGCTGAGGATCCGATGGGGTTCCGCGGTGACAGCTTCCCCCCCAATTTACAGAGAGGCTCTGCGTTGTGGGGCTACAAAGAAGAAGATGGAGGGGGACTTTATCACAGCCTGCTTGTGCTGCTGCCGCTGCTGCCCGTCTTTGGCACGAGGCGCGTCGCATCAGACAGTCTGAAAGGGCGCGGGCGAGGCCCTGCAGGAAAATAGAGGCGTTCACAGAAACGAGAGGGCAGAGGACGGGGCGGGGCGGGGCGGGGCGGGGCGGGGCGGGGTCGGGCTGTGCGCGCGTCGCTGTCAACAGTATCTCCTCGCACATCACCACCAGACCTACCCCGCCCCACCCCGCCCCACCCCGCCCCGCCCCTCAGCGCTATGCCGCGCATTCACCGCCCGGTAAGTGGGGCGCATGACCACGTGCTGTTAAGCGCGTCGCATCGAGCCTCACTCCGCTCCGAGGCCGCGCGCCAGGCCAGATCTGGCTCGTGTGTTTCTGGTCACCGTTGTCAAGCGTCACTCCCTCTCGCTCTCCCGCGGTTTGCTCACCCACGCCACGCCGCGCCACGCCCGCGCTCTCCCCGCAAAGCGATACTCACATAGCGATTCAGTTTCATTTAAGCCGCTCGTGATTGGACGGGCGCGGCGGCGCTCGCCCTCGCAGGGGAGTGCTCCGGCTGGCTGTGGAGCCCGCCCCGCCCCGCCCCGCCCCGCCACGCCCCGCCCCGCCCCGCCTCTGCCCGCCCCTCAGCGTGGCGGGGCGGGGTGGGGCGGGCGGGGCGGCTCCTTGCGAGAGATTACGTGAGATGGGCGACTGTAAAGTGAAAGCGAGAGGCGTGGCGGGGCGGGGCGGGGCGGGGCGGGGCGGGGCGGGGCGGGGCGGCGCGCTAGGGCGATGCTGCAGGTAAGTGGGGCGGGGCGACCGGCCCCCTCCCTTCCCCTTCCCCTGGGCCGGGCCGGCGGCAGCAGCAGCGTCGCCAGCAGCGCAAAGGCCAAATGAAGTCATTAGCTGTCAGGCTGCACGGCTGGGCTGTGCCTGGGCTGGGCTAGGGGGAGGTGCTAGGGGATATCCCCCCACCCCGCCCCGCCTCACCCCACCCCTCCCCGAGGTAATGGTGGTGCTTACTGTTTTCTGACGTTCATCAGGGAGTCAGTCACCTCGCCGCTAAGGAGGCGCGGGGCCGGGCAGGGCGGGGCTGGGCGGACGGCGACGAGGCGTGCAAAACTACTTGAGGGAGTAGAACAGCACTCCGCCCCGCCCCGCCCCGCCCCGCCACGCCCGGACACCTCTTGTGTTTCTGCTGCCGGTTTATTTTATTTTCGCGAGGAGAGAAGCCGGGCCGCTCTCGCGCCTTTCTCGTGTTATTTGTTTCATTCGGGTCACGCCGAGGAAACAACACGTTAGGAAGAAAAGAGCTGGGGACATTTGCACTCGGTTATATATACTGAACTTGCGCGGCGGGGCGGGGCGGGGCGGGGCGGGGCGGGCGGGGCGCGGCGGCCTGGTTGACGCCCTCGCTGTCCCCCGTTGGTATCTCTGAGGGTGGAGATTACCCGTGAAACCCATGCCCTATAAGATTTGTATTGGTGGCTTGTACAATCCTGATAGATTCCCCTTACACAGCCACATGGGACTAGTAAAGTTTGTATACATTCTGTACATGCTCATAAGGCACCGTACATTGCCCGTACACGTTGCTTGCAAGAACCTTTTAGGCGTATCACGTGACATGTAAAGACCTTACATATGTGTAATGTGCCTTATAGGTGATCTATTGTGAGTTTATAGGTATATCTAGTGCTTCCTTACAGGCCACCTTATGTGAGCCTTAGAGGCTCACTCCAGACACACGGCATCCTACAATGAACGTACACGTGATCTTTGTGACCTCTCTTATGTCTTATAAGCGGCTTAGAGGGCTCATGTGTTTGTGTAGTCGTCTTACAGTTCACTTGTAAGCATACATCTAGTCCCTTTTACAACGTATAAGGACGTAGTAGTTTCTACGTATACGCTACGAGCAAGCAGACCAGGCCTGCTCTACAAAAATATATTTCGCAGTGAGTCGGCGGGAAGGCACTCGAGAAGGTAATTTTAACACGTCCTCTGCACTTGCAAAAATCCTGTACTAAAGTTCAGGAAAGGTACGGGATCCCGTACAGGATGAGGTACGGTAGGCCTTTACTTGTTTTCTGTACTGCCCATATAAGACTTCATGTAAAAGAGTCCAATACTCAAAACACCAAGCCTAAGCAAGTAGGGAGAAACCAGGCAAATGACCATAACGTCCCGTACTTTTTGCCGTACTTTTTTCTGACACTGTGGCCAGTCCAAGTCACAGGTTACCAGCCCGCAGTAGGTCCGAATCCAGGCAAAGGTAAGGTAAAATACGTACACTAGATTAGGTAGATAAATCGAGAATACGGTTTTCTTGCGAGTATGATTGTCAAAAAGAAAATACGAAGGTACAAAATTATTTTTGTACTTGACGGAGCTCACGGACCACACCTTAGGGTTACACGTTACTTGTAAGGCAATCTGTCAGGAGCGTACATGTCCTTCATTCGGTCCCGCACGTGAGGATGAAAGGGATCAGGGCCAGACAGGTCTTCCGTAGGAGGTAAGTCGTGGCGTAGTGGTCAGCGTCGCTGGTTACCAATCGGCAGTTCCGAGGTTCGAATCCAGGCAAAGGTAAGGTAAAATACGTACTCTAAATTAGGTAGATAAATCGAGAATACAGTCTACTAACGAGTTCGACTATTTGTCAGGAAGAAAATACGAAGGTATAAATTTATTTTTGTATTTGACGGCGCTTACGGACCCTTGAGGGTTACACGTTACTTGTAAGGCAATCTGTCAGGAGCGTACATGGCCCTAATTTGGGCCCGCAAAATTGAACACGTATACAATCCTTACATATTGTACAAAACTTGTACAAAACGTGTACGGAACGTGTACAATACTTATGTGTTCAAGTGCATGTGGTCCGTATACTGGTGCCTTCTAAGGCGACTTACAAGGGGGAAAATTTCGCGGGTACCGAACGGCTTCCGGCTCCGGCCTGCGCCCCCCTCCCCTCTCCTCTCCTCTCCTCCAGCACCGCTCTGCGAAACCCCCGCACCCGAACGGATCGTCGTAAAGCGGGGGGAACACCGCGAGGAGGAGAGCAAGGAGACCACCAATGTGACGTGGGGTTTAACTCGTGAAAGAGTGCGTTTAACGAGGGCGTGCTGCTCTGCTCGCCTCCGCTTCGTCCCGATAACTCTTTCTACACTACTGTACAAACCGGATGGGAAACTTTGTCCACAAAATCTCCCGCGTGTTCCGTCATCGTAATCTACCTCGCACACCATGATGTGACCCTAGTGCTGTTCCCGGCTGCACTCAACATTCAGACGAATAATGGACCGTTCTCGTAGCGTGCGCCCCCCCGCCGCTCTAGCAGCTCTAGCCCCTCGCCCTGCTGCGGGGCGGCGCGGGCGCCTCGGAGAAGTCCCCCGCCCCTCCCCCCTTCCACTGCCTCTTTCACTCCCGCTGTGCTGTGCACATTGCAATTCAACTGGAGGCCGGGCCATTGTGAGGGCTTTGTAATTATCGAGTGGTTAATAGTAACGCAACTTGTGTCGGCCAATCACCATGCGGCTGGTGGCCCCCGCGGCCCACGCGCACCCCCCCCGGCCCCGGCCCGGGCGGGGTCTTGTTGAGGGAGAAGGGATGAAGGGAGAGGGAAGGGCAGGGGAGGTCGCGGGCGCTGCGGAGGGCGCTGTGCCTGGCGCGGCGGCGGCGTCTCCGATCGGAAATGTGTAGTTTGCCGGGGCCTTTCAAGGGAATTACTGTTAAATAGCGGAGGGGGCGTGGCTTGGCGTGGCGGGGCGGGGAGGGGCCGCGCCAAGTTGGTCGCGCAGCCGTCGTCCCATCAACCTGGGGAGGGACCCAAGGGACGCGGGTCGGGTCGGGCTGGGGCCGCACCGCTTGGGCCTCATTGTTAAACGGCGTACTTTATTCGACCGGAAGCCTGCGCGGGGGCGGGCGCGGGGGCGGGCGCGGGGGCGGGCGCGGGGGCGGGCGCGGGGGCGGCGGCGGGCTGTATCGTGGAACTTTTTACTTCTTCCTGCCTCATTTCTGCTCTCTGTGGGTCACAACCCCAGCCCAGCCCTCCTCGCTGTCCTCTTTCGCCATCCCTTTGTGTATCGCAGCCAATAAGGAGCTGTGCCCTGTGGGGCCTGCCTGCCTGCAGTGCGGACGTGAGCGGGACGTGCGCCGGAAGTGCCGGCCGGCGGGGCGGGGCGGGGAGGGGCTTCATGCTCTAACAACATCCGGTCGTGGCCGGCCGGGCCGGCGCACTAGGGTTCAGGTGGGGTAGTTTCCGCGAGGGCCGCGTGGACAGGACTGGACAGCCGGGCAGACACGGTGACAAGCAGGTGTCGCGGGCGATCAGATTACCCCCGCCCCCCCCCCTCTAATATCATCGTGCGATGATTTTACCCCGTCGCGCAGTAGTGCTAGTGATTTTCGTATATATGCTTGCAAATACTAAACAGGAAATGGGTACCAGGTGTTAGGGTTTAAGGTTGTGTAGGTACACGTGTGCTGTAAATTGTCGGTTTTTATCGTCATATTTCTTTAAGCGGGCATCCTCTCTCCCTCTCCCTCCCTCTCTCTCGCTGCGCCGCTCTACTTTTTTATTTTTTTTATCTACCCCCCCCCCCCCCATAAAGTAATTTTTCTTTCCAGGCAACAGCCCATGGATGTATTCGGGAATCCCGTTGAATTACTGTTGGCCCCGGATCCCATTCCCCTCGCTGCCGCTGGTTTGGGTATGGCAAGCGGGGCGGGGCGGGGCGGGGGCTAGCGGGCCCTATAGTGGCTTGGAGCGGCGCGGCTTGGCCAAGCCGAGCTGAAAATCTCGTTACTCTGGGAGCTGAACACATAGCTTGCTCAATTTTCCGCCAGGCTGCTCATTAGTCCACCATCACACATTGTAGCGGCGGGGGTGAGGCGGGGCGGGGCGGGGCGGGGCGGGGCGGGGTGGGGCGGGGCGGGGCGGGGCGAGCCCGCCCTGGGAGCCGCAGCCGCCGGGCCGGAGCGACTTGTATCACTGCAGGTTATTCTGTCTCGATGGTCTGCTGTGCGTCCAAACACTTTCGGGCTTTGAGTGGACATCAGTCGAATTGCCAGTGTTTCCCCCCCCCCTCCCCCTCCCCTTTTTTCCCTGTGCATTTATTAAGGAAAGCGGAGCCCACTTCTCGCGTGGCTCTACCTTGCCTATTTGCACGGTAAATAATTCGAATTTAGAAAGCGCCGTGACCTTGACTTCTTCTCTACCAGAAATAGTCCCCGCCGCTGTAGCCTCTCCGTTTAAGTCCGAGCGCCATTACAGCCGTTTACATTTGTTCCCTCACGTGCGCGCGGCGCGGCGGCGTCGCGTCGCGTCGGGTTAAACGGGGTAGATTAGTCTCGTCCTCCGCGCCGCGCGCGACCTCGTGACCTCAGTCGTGGACTCGTTAATCGCCTCGGGACGGACCCTCATTTTCGTCTGTCTCGGGCTGACCGGCTGTTATAACGCTGGCCGCGCCCAGGACCCCACTAGTGCACCGGAAGCGCGCGCCTCGACAGTCCACCAGCCCGCCCTCCATCGTCATGGCGAAGCTCGCGCCCACCGTCACGCTCAACAACGGCCAGGAGATGCCCGTCATCGGACTGGGCACGTGGCTGGTGAGTACAAACCACCTTGGACGTGCTCCTGGACGTGCTCCTGGACGTGCGCTCACACCTCTGTGCCCGCAGGCCAAGCCCGGCGAGGTGGAGCAGGCCATCAAGGACGCCATCGACGCCGGGTACCGGCACGTCGACGGCGCCTACTACTACGGCAACGAGCGCGAGGTGGGCGATGGCATCTGGGCCAAGATCGACGAAGGCGTCATCAAGCGGGAGGACATCTTTGTGACGACCAAGCTGTGGAACACGTTCCACCGGCCCGACCTGGTGGAGGGCGCGCTCAGGAAGTCCCTGGAGAACTTCAGGCTCGACTACCTGGACCAGTACCTCATACACTGGCCCGTCGCCTACCAGGTTAGTGGGCTGGCCGTGCGCGATGAGAATGTTCGAGGAACGTTCCTGGAAGAATGCAACCGCGTCCCTGCTGCAGGAGGGCGGCGACCTCAAGCCGAAGGGCGCCGACGGCAAGGTGCTGTATAGCGACGTGGACTACGTGGACACGTGGAGGGCGCTGGAGCGGTGCGTCCGCCTGGGGCTCGTCAAGGGCATCGGGCTGTCCAACTTCAACTCGGAGCAGATCACCCGCATCCTGGACTGCTGCACCATCAAGCCGGTCGTCAACCAGATTGAGGTCCACGCTTACCTCAACCAGAAGAAGATGATCGAGTTCTGCAAGGCCCGCGACATCGTGGTGACGGCCTACAGCCCCCTCAACTCCCCGGCGAGACGCAGGGACTCGGCCGACGAGCCGATGCTGCTGGAGGACCCCAGAGTCATCGGCATTGCTAAGAATTACAACAAGACACCCGCTCAGGTGGTGCTCAGATACTTGGTGAGAACTTTTTCTCTTTTCTGCAATTTTTAAAAACTTTTATAAATTCAAGTCTAGTATAATGAACTGTTCGCCTGCTTTCAGATCCAGCTAGGTACCGCTCCCATTCCTAAGTCAGTTAAAAAGTCCCGAATCATCGAGAACTTTCAATTATTTGACTTTGAGCTGTCGCCCGACGACATGGCTGTCATGGACACATTTGACTGCAACGGCCGAATCTGTCCTCTCTATGGGTATGTCTTTTTTTATTTGTAAATAATGCTTG
Source organism: Frankliniella intonsa (assembly GCA_033675135.1). Taxonomy (NCBI): domain Eukaryota; kingdom Metazoa; phylum Arthropoda; class Insecta; order Thysanoptera; family Thripidae; genus Frankliniella; species Frankliniella intonsa. The sequence goes on from CM066250.1 coordinate 10,728,053, forward strand.
GTGTGCAGCATACTTACCTTTACACGCCTGCGTAAATCATATACTTAATTTTATATATTATTTTTTCATCTTTTTACAGCGGAATAGGGCACAAGGATTGGCCATTTAACATCGAGTTTTAAGAAATGACCATCGCATCCTGAACTGTTGAACATATAAGACAACCTTATTCCCTTACGGAAAATAGATGTCTATAGACAATCTAAACATTGTGTGCGTCGTCTATTTTGCTAGACATCTACCGAAAGATGTTTAATAGACCCCTAATAGAAGAGTACATCTACCACTAGACATTAATTTACTATCTATATTGTGTCTAGCTCATCTACGACGATAGACGTCTATGTTTGTACTGAAAATAGTCGGTCGTAGATAATCTAAATTCCGTCTAGCTCCTGCACAGTATAGACATCTATGTTTGTACTGAATATAGTCGGCCGTAGATAGTCTACAGTGTGTCTAGCTCATCTACGACGATAGACGTCTATGTTTGTACTGAAAATAGTCGGTCGTAGATAATCTAAATTCCGTCTAGCTCCTGCACAGTATAGACATCTATGTTTGTACTGAAAATAGACGGCCGTAGATAGTCTACAGTGTGTCTAGCTCATCTACGACGATAGACATCTATGTTTGTACTGAAAATAGACGGCCGTAGATAGTCTACAGTGTTTCTAGCTCATCTACGACGATAGACGTCTATGTTTGTACTGAAAATAGACTGCCGTAGATAATCTGCATTGTGTCTAGCTCCTACAGAGTATAGAAGTCTATGTGTCTACTGATAATAGACGGCCGGGGATAATCTATATGGTGTCTAAAAGACGTCTATACCCGGGCAGAAATGAAGTGGCGATCCAATGTCTAACTTATCGGGGAATAGGCAATGCTCGAAATTTTAGTATTTCGACAAGAATATTCCCACAGGGCCGTGACCCCTCCCTCCTCCCGTTCCCTGTCCGCTCTAGCATATTCGTTAGTCTTGTTATTTGCAAACTCTTATTTAAAAGCAGGTTAATTGCTAGTAATACACATTCTAGTCAGGTCAGAGAGTGAAACGCAAAACCAGGCATCAAAACAACTAGTAGGAAATTCCTAATCCAGTGGGCCCACCCCGCACTAGCCGCCACCACCTGGCCGACCCTCCGGGAATAGCCCAGCGAGAGGCGACGCGCGGCTCTGGGATAGCCCGGGGCCGGTGGGGCAGGCCGCGTAGCACGTCCTGGTGGTCCAGTGGTCAGCATTGCGGGATTACAAGCCAAAGGTCCGAGGTTCAACTCTTCATCCGGTAAGAAATGTCATTATCACTTCAATGTTCACTTACATGTACTGGTAGGCAGGAGAAAGCAAGGCATGAGAGAATGAAGGAAACAGCAAAACGAAGAAAAAAAATCTCCTTTTTTCTTAATTATAGCCCTTGCATCTAATAAACACCTAGAAAGTGAAAAGGTGTGGGAACAAAATGGTCAGCTAGTACCTACAGCACTCTGTTAGATGTAAAATAAATATTGAATAGACACCTAGCATAATCATCTATTAGATGTCAGATAGATCCTCTATAGACGTCTAATAGATGCAACGATAGCAGTCAACAAGATGATCTACTAGACATCTACTCTAGTCATCTAATAGACGAAAAGCCATCTAGAGCTATACATCTTTTCGACATCTAAAAGACATACATTTTCCGTAAGGGTTTCTGTTGTATGATTTTCCAATCATGAATACTAAATATATATCTCACAAAATCGACTGTATTAAATTACTACCTCGTCAAAGAAAAAAGTCATATTCTCGACTTTCAAGTAAGACGTCGCGAAACAAAGTTCTCCGCCGGCTGTTGTAGTAATTTTTTCTAGACTAAATGAAAGTAGAATAATTTTTGCTTCCACCTACCTGAGAGGTTTAATTTTCCCTTTGCACCTCTATGTACTTTACTTTCTGCACACGCCACCGCTCACCGGCATTGAGACTTCTGCTGTGGCCGCTTGCCTCCCACTCCCCCCCCCCCCACACACACACACACTCTTGTTCACCTCCCCATGCAGTCCGCGTCGAGCGCGCGGAATAAACTCAGTAAGTTTGTCAAAATTGGATCATTTGGCCGTCCAGCCGAGGCGCAACGTTTTACGGTCAGACGCATGACCGCCATTCCCCTTTCAATTCCAGAGGCCTGGGCCTGCTGTCGGCATAAAATGGAGAGCGGGGCGGGGTGGGGCGCGGCGCGGCGGGGCGGGGCGGGCGGGCGCGGGGCGGGGTGGGGCGGGGCGTGGCGGGGCGGGGCGGGGCGTGGCGGGGGCGCCCCGAGGCGACGTGCACGCTCTTACGAATTCTCGCATTCGCGCAAGAATGTCAACCTGTCTGAGAAACGTGCACCTCTGTGACGGAAACTTTTATTTTACCTACTGGTGCCGTTTAGTGCTAGGGGTGCCGCCTCACTCACTCCTGCAAAGTTTGTCGGGCCGATGACGCAAAATTATTTTGTTGTTTGGCTGCGCGGCGAGGCGAGGCGAGGTCGCCCCTTGGTGGTGCACTCAGGTGGGCGAGATGACCCTGCACGCCACGCCCCCCTCACGGCTCGCCTCGCCTCGCGCGCCACAAACTCTGACCGAGTCGGGCTTACTCAATGAGCCCATTCGTATGCGGCCGTTTGAAAGTGGAGAGGAAGAAGTGGAAGAGCAGACGCGCCCTGGCGGGGCGGGGCGGGGCGGGGCGGGGCAGGGCGGGGCGGGGCGGGGCGGGGCGGGGCGGGGCAGGGCGGGGCGCGCCACTGCGCCTCTATGGACACTCGTTATGTCTGCGATGCCGTGGAATTGCCGCCTGGCTCCGCCAGGAGAGAGTACGGCGGCGGACACAGTCGGGCGAGCGCGCCCGCGCCACCCGGACACTATGTGCACTAACTGTGAACTCCCGTAAGTAATTATTTAATTTCATGCTGCGCGAGAAGCCAAAATAATAAAAAGAAAAAAAACTTAGGCGGTTTTTGAACCACTTCCCACCCAGTGCTATGAGCAGCGTCGATACCAATGACGCTACGCGGCCGGCCCAGCACCGCCCAGAGAGCAGGCGCACTCATGACACCGGGTTCGTTTCTTCGGTGACTGTGGCTTCTCGCGCAGCATGACTCCTAGTGGTCCGGCTTCTGGTACCGTGGCGTCGTAGCCGTGCCGGCATAGTGTCCGCGCGGAGAGTCGCAGGACGGAGGTTCGAATCTTACCAACACATTTAATTTTTCTGAGGACAACAATTTGGAGAGTGGAATTCAAGCCCCCCATTTCAATCGAGCTCCCTCGTGGAATAGCCGACGGTCTAGTGGTCTAGTGGTGCCGCGAAAGCCGTGGGGTGTCTGTGAGACTCGGCACATGGGGCCTGGTTCAAACCCAGGTAGGTTCTTCACTGGTAGCGACAGCGGGTTGCCAGGAAGTTCCGTCCCATGCCCACGACTGGTGGTCGGTCGTGGGGTCATAAGTCCTAGAATCTGGCTCCAAAAATAGCTATTCCATGCTCTGGGGACAGGGCAGTTCGGTTAACCACCGTACGACTAAATCTGACAGTACGGGGATCAAATCTGTCGAATTGCGCGACAGGATCGCGGCCAGAAAAGCACCGGTTCCCATAAGAACACCGAAGTAGTTGGCTGCCACGGGGGGTAAAAGCCCTGTGCCTGGCGGGAACCGCAACCTCCTTCGGGAGGTTTACTGTCGCAAAAATTTTCCATGTTTTCACGCCACGTGCGTAATTTTTCAAGGTTTAGCTCGGCTCGGCTCGGCTCGGCTCCGCCTAACGCGCGGATTCTCGCTGTAGCGCTTGTGACCCGTAGCGCTACCGAGCTGTAGCGCTTGTGACTCGTAGCGCTTGCGACCCGTAGCGTTAGCGAGCTGTAGCGCTTGTGACCTGTAGCGGTTGTGATCTGTAGCGCTTGCGAGCCACTCCTAGAGAGGGAGGGAGGGAGGGAGAGAGAGAGAGAGAGAGAGAGAGAGAGAGAGAGAGAGAGAGAGAGAGAGAGAGGGGGGGGCTGAACGCTACGCCAGCCCTTTGCCAAGCGACTTCTTGGGGTGATAGCTGCAGAAACAACAGCCGGGCCGGGGTCGGGTGAGGGGGAGGGTGGGCGCGTGGGGAGGGGGGTGGGGGCTGCTGAGCCGCGGGGGATGCGGGGCGGGGCGGGGCGCGCCGGCTAAATAAAGAGCCCTTCGGCCGAATTTCTCGGCGTGCTCGGCCCCACTTATCCCACATAGAAGGGGCGCCACCCGCGCCCTGACCGGGGCGGGGCGGGGCGGGGCGGGGCGGGGCGGGGCGGGGCGGGGCGGGGCGGGGCGGGGCGGGGCGGGGCTCCCGCAACCCCATATGCTGCTGCACGGGCGCAAGGGAGCCGGGTTATAGGATTTTCAGGCACCCGTGACTGGAAAAAAAAGGCTCCGTAGCGTGGTGTGCGCGATAGCAATAAAACGAAAAATCGGCAAACATTCTGCTCTGCAAAGGGTAGGCGACTGCCACGTGGCGATGGAGAACGAGTTGCTGGCTTCTTCATTTCTTTATGATTGATTTTAGATTTCGTTGAATGGGAACCGATCATATTCTAATTGCGCGCGCGGCGCTGTATTGAACTCCGATACGAGGTTGGGTAGGGTGGGGTTGAGCAAGGTGGCGGGGCGGGGCGGGGCGGGGCGGGGCGGGGCGGGCGGGGCGGGCGGGGCGGGCGGGGAGGCTGTGTCGACTTGCAAGGCAAATGGGTTGGGTATGTGCTGTGCGGGCCGGGCCGCCGTGCCAACGGGAGCGTTATGGAAATCAGTCGCTCGTCGTCAAAATGCGCAAAAGATGGGCGCGGCGGCGACCGCATAGCTGGCGCGCGCGACTAGTGCCCCGCCCGGCCCCGCCCCGCCCCGCCCCGCCCCCCGCAAATTGTAGCTGCAAACATAGTTCTTTCTGCGTCCTTTGGACTGACGAGAACTTTGGTGCCATTAATAGCCAGGCAAGCCTTCGGCTTGAATGCTGAGCTCAATCCCACGTTAAGAACAATATATATGTAAGATCGGCCTTTATACTGGTGCTCATCGGTTTTTTTCCATATATTTTTACTGTGCTACCCTCAGGTCACGCGGACCTTCCGCATAAAAACAACCGTGTTTTTCTTCGGGGTGACATCGTCATCGTCACACCGAAGGTCCAGTGTGTTTCTTGGGTGGTGGGAGGGGGGCACTCCACGACGTGCCATGGTGCTCGTGTGGGTAAGAGTTTATAGTTGTTAAAAAAAGGCGGAAGGCACGGTGCGGTGGGGGAAGGACACAATTAAGAAAATAATCTGTCGTATAATTTAAAATCAATTCTGAACTGTAACTGTAAGCCCAAGCAATTTTGTACGGAGTGTGGCTGAGCCCTACAGGTGTCTTCCCTTCGATGAGGGTTTTATTTCTCCGGCGCGCTGCAGCTCACCGCCGGCCTGGCCCGGCCCGGCCCGGCCCGAGCTCGACCAGCGTGGAGGAGCAGTATGAAAGGCAAATATTACCAGAGACGGATGAGTCCACTGCGGCGCGGCGCGCCGGGGTTGTCGCTTCGGGGAGGGTGGAAGTGAAGCCGCAGCGATGACTGGCGGAGAAATGCAGCGGCAATAAGAGGCACACATAAAGGAGATTGCCAGAGGGGTCGACTTCCACAGCCATTCGAAAAAAAAAAAAAGGAAAAGCAGCTGTGTATTTTTCTCGCGGGGAATTCTGCTCGAGTTTTACTGCGCACATTTTATTAACACTATGACAACGTCATTGTGGCTATAAAAAAAAATAGAGATTCGCCGTTTGGTTGGATAGTCACCTACCAGCGCTCACGCTCCGTCACGCATCGTCACGCCCCGCCGCGCTTCGTCACGCTACTCTGTGACGTTACGCCCCGCCCGCAACGGCACGGTTAAGCGCGTGTTTTGTGCGATGCGTTGCTGCGCCGCTATCGGATAAAGAGAGGGAACGGGAACGGGATGCGAAACATGGAATGGGACTTGGCTGTGTATGCGCAGAGCTTTTTCACTTCTCTCTCTCTCTCTCTCTCTCTCTCTCTCTCTCTCTCTCTCTCTCTCTCTCTCTCTCTCTCTCTCTCTATCTCTCTCTCTCTCTCTCTCCACCGGTGCGACGGTGCGTTTTCATTCCGGTGGAAGCGACAACCCGAATAGAAGCCCAATTAACATAAATGGACAATCCGAGCGCTGCGAGGCGCGGGGTGGGAGGCCCGCCCCGCCCCGCCCCACCCCGCTCCATCCCAGCGCTGCCTCCCTTCGATTCCTATCGGCGCGGTTCGTGTTTTTGCGCGGCCTGTACTTGGGATTGTTTCTCTCCGGAGGGGCCTGCCCCACCACACCCCGCCCCGCCCCGCCCCGGCCAGCCCTTCCGATATCGCACCGCTAGGCGATATTGCCAATATCTGTCACCGCGAGGAGCTTAGCGCGAGCGCCCAGCACTCTCAACACAAACTTACTCCCCGAACTCGCGAAAGAGAGGTGGCCGACCATTCGCGCAGATCTAATCCTGTGTGGTCGTTCTTCTCCCTGTGTCGCCTGCAGACGAACGCACATACCCTAACATCGAACTACTATGATAAACTACATCGCTGGTGTGTGCCCAAAATTGTACACACAAATGCCATATAACATTTTTGGGGGGCCGGCTAACTTTTGCTCTATGTTGGAACTAAACCATGAACGTAGGCCTCCTCGCATTGCGCTCCGGCCGCAGTTTGCTCCATTTGCTTACACTGCTCGGTCGCGCGTGAGTTCCCATTCACCTGTCGGGTCGGGGCTTCACTCATGCGTTGCAAGGGCTGCTGCCGGCCCCGCCAGCCCCGCCAGCCCCGCCAGCCCCGCCAGCCCCGCCAGCCCCGCCAGCCCCGCCAGCCCCGCCAGCCCCGCCAGCCCCGCCAGGCCCCGCCAGCCCCGCCAGCCCCGCCAGCCCCGCCAGCCCCGCCAGCCCCGCCGGTCCTCATCAGCTCCGACATTACCATTTCCACCACGCACATTTCAATGTGCGGGTATGGTATATACTGCCGCCGCTGCCGCCGCTGCCGTCGCTGCTGCTGCTGCCGCTTTGACGTTCCCGACGTGTCGTCGCGGTTCGACGCCATGATGTCCCCCGCCCCGCCCACAACACACGCTTCCCAAACGCCGACCATAACCATCAAACTGTCCTTGCCCTCGCCCCCCACCCCCCCCCCAGGCAGCCTCTGCTCTTCATTGTTTCACCGACATACGCATTTCGGCGCCGCCAGCGTATTCTATAACCCGACTCTGCCCCACAGGGCCGGGCGCCCCGGAACCTCTAAAGAAATGACCTCTAATCGTATTTAGAGGTCTACTGCATACGCGGCGCAATTTACATCGACAAAAGTAATGCTGTTTTTAACTCTATTACCTCTCGTTCGAGAAATCGTTCTAAAGTTGACGAAAATTCACATTATCGCCCCTAGCGTCTCTCCTATGCTGGGTAAAACTCTGAAAATCACATGGAAGATGTTTATAAAAACGAATCAAGAAGAACGTGTCCTCGACTCTTAAAGGCGTCAGAAAGTCTAATTAATAACAATTTTTTTTTCCCAAGATTTTTTTTTTCTTTTGAGTGGGCGTTTTTATTACGCATTAACAAAGGCTTTTGCTTGAAGAATCCCTTTAACATCTCAGAGACAGATGAAGAGAGGGGGGAGGGAGGGGGGAGAGCACGGCCAGGCCAGCCGCTTAACTTATTATTCAGCATGGAGCTTAATGGCCTGACGCGGGCCTGCGAGGTGCCAGGCCACGCCGCGCCTAGGAGAGGGTACCACCATCTTGCAGGATGAGCATACCTCCTCTCCTTTCCGCAGGCCAAGGTGGGGCTGCCGCGCCCGGCCGCGCCTCGCCGCGATACGGCTCACTCGCCCCACTTTAACGTGACACGGCCAGTTTGACCCTCAGTGAATCAATCTCTCTCTCCATACCCCTCCCCTCCCCGCCCCGCCCCTACCCACTTGAAGATCACCGCCCCCCCCCTCGCTCGCTAAACGGGTTGGCCGGTGGAACGCCCCCGCCCCCCCCATCCTCTACCACGGCCTTCCTCCTCCGCCCCACCCGTGCACCCATTCCCATTTCCTCAGCTGAATTATTCATTTTCATTCTTTCCCGCATGGCGAGCTATTCATATTCATACCGTTCATTTTCTTGAGTGATTCCCTCCTCGTCCTGCCGGCCCGCGCGGCCCCGCGCCAGCCCGCCGCAGCCGCAGCACGGGTATAAAACAGCTTTTAAAGACTAGACGAAACAGCAGGCGTTTGGTGCGGGGCGGCGCGGGGTGGGGCGGGGCGCGGGGCGGGCGGAGCGCCCGCCGGGCCCGGGGTAGGCCGACCCGCAGGGCGGCCCCGCCTGCCGGGTTGCCTATCCCCCGATCTCCAGGAGCCAGCGCCCAGCGTCCATGCGGGCCGAGCCGGGCCGGCCGCGCGATTTTTCTCTCGTGACGTCAGCGATTTTTGGAAACTGGCCGGGAGGGACCCGCGGGACCCGTCGGCGTCGGCCCGACCCGACGCTCGGCGCGCGGCGTCGTGGCGCGTCGTGGCGCGTAAATAATGTAGGTCGTGGCGGTGCGCGGCGGGCACGTAGCAAAGCGCCACGTCCGGCCGGACAAATCTGTGCGCCGCCCCGCCCCGCCCCGCCCCGCCCCGCCGTGCCCCGTGTAGGCGCCGGTGTCTCCTCTCCCTCCTCTCCCTCTCTCTCGTTCTCCCTCCCCCTCTCTCCCTCCCTCTCTTTCCCATGGCGCGCCTGCCGGCCCGGGCAGGGACAGATTGGAGAAACGGCCTCGAGCTACCCTGCACGAAAAACCCGTGTCGGCGCGCGCCACCGATGAGCCTCTGAGAGGCGGAGAGCGGCGCGGCACTAAGCCCTTAAGAGGAGGGGACTAAAGGAACGACATATAGATCTCACTCCTTCCCTCCCATCCCTCTTGCTCCCCGTTCTCATACTTTCCCTCCTCCCTTTTTGGTCTCCCCTCCCCTCTTCCCCCCCCCCCTCCCCAGCCCCTGTCTCTCCACTGCCGCTCTCGCTAGATAGGGGTGCTGTAATGGACAGCTCATCCGGACAGGAAAGCTGTTCTCCCTTCCCTTATGGCGTTCCACTGTATAGCTAGAGTCGGAGCGGGGGCGGGGGGGGGGGGGGGGGGGTCGCGGCCGGGCGATAGGAGCCCGCCCAATGACACGCCACAGATTGAGAGGAAACGCCACGGCGATATCGCTTTGCCAGTGTGTGGTGGGAGTGATTATGTTTGCAATCGATATCGCATCTCTACGCCTGCATGTGAAATAAAAAGAAGTGTACCGCCGTCCCGCGCCAGGCGGGGTAGGGTAAGGTTGAGCGGGGCGGGGCGGGGCGGGGCGGGGCGCGCTGACTAGGCGGGTTGGGAAGGAAGGTAGAGACGCTCCACTCGTCCCTGCGCCGCGAATGCCTCGGCGGGGAGCGATAAGACCCGGCTGTGTCTTCCCTCCGCTCCCTCGCCCCGCCTCCCCACGCCCCGCCCGCCCAGACCACCCCGCCCGCCCCGCCCGCCACGCCCGCACCACCCGACCCGCCCCCCCTCCGCCCGTTCGGCCGGTTTGACCCAGGGACTCGTCTTGCCGCATAAACAATGAGCTAAGTTTGTTTGCGAGTGAACGAGTTTTGGGGCCAACCGGGTGGAGAGTTGCGGGGTGTGGTGGGGTGGCGTGGCGAGGTGTGGCGTGGTGTGGCGTGGGGCGTAGAGCGGGGTGCCCACCCGGTCAGATCAGTAGGCCGCCCCACCCGGCCGCCCCGCCCCGCCGCACCGCGCCCTGGCCCCGCTCCGCCACCAGCAGCTCCATCCCCCACAAGAAAGAAGTCCACGCCCCTCCCCGCCCCGCCACGCCCCCGCGTCCGACCGTTCCGGAGTACTCTCTGCGGTGGCAAAGACATCGCAGAGAGGGGAGGGGAGGGAGCGGCAAAAAATGAAGAAAGAATAAGACAGCCCGCTGTCCGCTGCTGTTCGGCGGTGGTGCGGGGCCTAAGTCCCGCCAGGTGACTGGGGCTGGGGCCGGGGCCGGGGCCGGGGCCGGGGCCGGGGCCGGGGCCGGGGCCGGGGCCGGGGCCGGGCGCCGCCCCCGGGGAAATGGACCACTGGAGCGGGCGGGACGTTCCGCTCATCTCCTTGCTTCCGCGCTACTTTTATTCCAATGGCATTTTTCCCCGCTCTTTTTTACTACTACGATTTGGTTATCGAAAACACATAAAGCCTGATGACAGCCGGGTGGGGGAAAAAAAAGTACATATATATGAAGTCCGGTCCGGCGCGGCGCTCCAAACGGACGGACGTCGTCACGGACTGTTACGGCACGGTTATGGAAACGTTTGAGTGCAGAGGGAAGGAAGGCATGGCGGGGGCCGCCCGTTAAACGCGGACGGTCTGTGTACATTACCGGGAGAAAGTCGAAGATTGGTTTCGGCAAAATCGGTGGCGGCGGCGGGGAGGGGGGCCGGGCCGGGACGGAACGGCCAGCAACCGAGTTTTGCAAGTCAGGCGCACGACTCTTCTCTTGCAGTGCCCCGCCCCGCCCCCGCCCCGCCCCCGCCCCGCCCCCGCCCCGCCCCGCCCTCTCTCCTCCCCAATCTCTCCCTCGGGAATATCCCATCCCCATCGCTCGCTCCCCAATTTGTATTTTGTTTGTCTTTTCTCCTCTTTGTCTGCCTTTGCTCAAACTAAGGCCCCGCACCTCCCTTCTCTCTCTCTCTCTCTCCCTCTTTCTCTGACCCCTTATCCTTTTCTAGTCTCGCACTTCCTGTGCCCACGCTGGCGCCCTGGCGGCCCTGGCCTGCAGCTCCAGCAGCGGTGGTGGCTGAAGTTTTATTTATTACTGTTTATCATTTTGGCAACGGTCCTATTTCATTCATTTTACTTTTCTCCCGCGCCTTTGCCTTTGCCTTTGCCCTGCCGGTCCGGCCGCCTCACTCTGCCTGCTTGCCTTTCTTCCGCCCATTGTATCAGGGGTACGTTTAATTTCCGAGGCGACGTCCCGGGGCGGCCGGGGGCGCGCGGGGCGCGGGTGCGGCAGTAACGAAAACACCCACTCTTTCTGTCTCTCTCGCTCTCGCTCTCTCGCTCTCTCGCTCTCTCGCTCTCTCGCTCTCTCTCTCTCTTTTGCTCCCTGACCCGCTTTAGGCGTTCTCCAGAAGAAAGAGGAGTGAGAAAGAGTGAGAGGAGGGGGTGTGGGAGTGGGTGTGGGTGTGGGCGGAGCGGCTCATGACAAATGGCTAATCGTCCCGCATCGCACCCCACAAGACCAAGCGGGCTGAGCTGTCGGTGAAAGTTTTCGTCACTCAATTTGTCGGCCGCGAGCTGCGCGAGCTGCGAGGGGAGGGGAGCCCTGGCGGCGCGCAATGGTTTTTCCCGCCGCGCACAGTCTGTGAGTCCACGCCCCGCCCCGCCCCGGCCAGGCCTGCCACTACAACACAACTATAGAGCCACTCGCGTCGTCGCGTCGCGCCGCGCGCCCCCATTGTAGCCAACTCCTCGTGGATAATAAATTATTGTTGGCAGCGTCGCGCCGCGCCGCAAGAGCTCTACTCAACTCACCTCAACTCTGTGGTTGGATTTAATCCGCAAGCTGCTACCGCGAGCAGAAAAAAAATACTACTGTTTGTTCAGAAAGGTTATAGGAGGTTTTCAGCAAACTGGACGAGTTTATAAAATGCGCCGCTTATTTCTACAGTTAAACAAGACTCATTCAAATAAATGAAATTCACCTATAGAATACCATATTGGGCGTCTGTATGGAATATTTGGTCCGGACTAAAAAAGACTAGTCCGTCCCGCCGCGTTGACGCGACTACCTTGGTTACAATTGCGGCTTACGCCCGCGCGGCCGCGGCGCGGCGTGGCGGGGCGGGGCGGGGCGGGGTGCGGGGCGGGGCGGGGGTGGGGTCTCTCTCCGCAGCCCCCCAGGGACACTTTAGGTTCACTGGGCAACGCACAAAGGGGAATTCTAAAGTCCCTCCAAAGCCATCAATCACACGCAGCGCAGCGGGCAGACGGACAGACGGACAGGCAGACAGACAGACAGACAGCAGACGGGCAGGGCAGGCTGGCGGGGAGAGCAGTTCCTACGCCTCCACGCCAGAGTGGCAGTCTGCCCGTCCGTCTGCGACAGAGTGACAGTTGGGCCCGGCGAGGCGTGGGTGGGGGAGAAAAAAATAACGGAGAAAGGAGGACGACAGCTAGGCGGAGTGAGAGAGCAGAGAGAGAGGGAGGGGAGAGGGAGGGCAGCAGGCTCTCTCATCGCGCTCCCGAGGAGAGAGGGAGGGAGAGAGGGGTAAGTATCTTATGGCACGACTGCTGGGAGTGACATGTGATATGTCGAGGCGAGGCGACATCAGCAACTTTCACATAGCAAGAAAAGAAGGAGGCCCCCTCAGTGAGTGGGAGAAAGAGAGATACGGAGAAGGGCGAGACAAGACAAGGCGAGGTTGTAAGTAGAGATAGAGAGAGAGAGAGAGAGATGGAGGGAGGGAGGGAATGGCGGTTCCTCTCCTTTATCTCCTTATGTCTCCAGGTTTAACGCTTTACTGCGCCAATTCCGGGCGGGCGACTAAAATTAGAAGTGCGGATCTCTTCCTGCTGCCTCCATCGTGTTCCTCCTGAAACAGGCGGAAGGGAGCCCGCCCTACCGCGGCCGCCCCGCCCCGCCCCGCCGTCATCCACGGCCCTCTACAACAAACCGAGAAACAACACGGTAGCCGAGGACGGCAAATGGAAGAAAAATAGCGACAAGGCGGTTGTAGCCCGGGGTGCTGGGGGTGCTGGCTGGCTGGTGCTCGTCGCTGTGCTGCCGCCGACATGTTCCTGCGACTGGCCTGGCGCGCCCGCGGCGTGCACGCGCGCCTGCGGCACCTCAAGAAGCTCAAGGAGCGCGCCGTGCTGGCCGAGCTGCGGCAGCGGCCGCCCGAGCGCACCGTCAGCGAGCAGCTCCACGACGCCTACAGGAGGTGGGGTTAGGTTAGGTCACAAAAACCCTAAACGAAGTGTGTGACATCCACACTCTTGCTGTTGAAGTGCGCCGCGGTGCGTCATAAATTAACAGACTACACATCCCCACAAAAATTATAATAAATTAGAATGAAATAGAGAAAATTGTCAAAATTTCAAGTGCATGTTTTTGATTGGCGCAGGCTGGAGGAGCGCGTGCTGGGCGCCGTGCCGTGCCGGGCGGCCGCGCGGAGGTTCCTGGCCGAGGCGCGCGACGCGCGCACGCTCACGCACTTCGTGGTCAAGAGCCTGGCGGGCTTCGTGGCGGGCGTGGTGCTGGTGGCGCTCGTGTTCCTGGTGCTGGTCGGGCAGGTGGGCGCGCCGCTGGCGGCCGCCACGCGCTGGTCCAGCCTCCTGGCCGCCGTGCTCACGCTCGGGCTCGCCTTCTCGTCCAGGGTGAGGTGCGCAGGCCCCGTCTGACAAGAAATGAGAAAGAGTTGGTGATGGCCACGTGATTTTGTTCAGGATCGCAAATGTCATACATCGCTCTCGTTCTTTTTTTCTAAGAAACCTTAAAGTCTGGTTTTGACAGTGAGTGTCCTGGCCCGGCTGGTCCGCAGGTGCTTCGTGCTGCTGCTGCTGCCCCAGCTGTGCTCGGCGCGCGGCCGCCAGGCGCTGCTCGCCTACGCGCTCATCCTCACCCTGCTGGCCCGCAGGTGCTTCGTGCTGCTGCTGCTGCCCCAGCTGTGCTCGGCGCGCGGCCGCCAGGCGCTGCTCGCCTACGCGCTCATCCTCACCCTGCTGGCCCGCAGGTGCTTCGTGCTGCTGCTGCTGCCCCAGCTGTGCTCGGCGCGCGGCCGCCAGGCGCTGCTCGCCTACGCGCTCATCCTCACCCTGCTGGCCCGCAGGTGCTTCGTGCTGCTGCTGCTGCCCCAGCTGTGCTCGGCGCGCGGCCGCCAGGCGCTGCTCGCCTACGCGCTCATCCTCACCCTGCTGGCCCGCAGGTGCTTCGTGCTGCTGCTGCTGCCCCAGCTGTGCTCGGCGCGCGGCCGCCAGGCGCTGCTCGCCTACGCGCTCATCCTCACCCTGCTGGCCCGCAGGTGCTTCGTGCTGCTGCTGCTGCCCCAGCTGTGCTCGGCGCGCGGCCGCCAGGCGCTGCTCGCCTACGCGCTCATCCTCACCCTGCTGGCCCGCAGGTGCTTCGTGCTGCTGCTGCTGCCCCAGCTGTGCTCGGCGCGCGGCCGCCAGGCGCTGCTCGCCTACGCGCTCATCCTCACCCTGCTGGCCCGCAGGTGCTTCGTGCTGCTGCTGCTGCCCCAGCTGTGCTCGGCGCGCGGCCGCCAGGCGCTGCTCGCCTACGCGCTCATCCTCACCCTGCTGGCCCGCAGGTGCTTCGTGCTGCTGCTGCTGCCCCAGCTGTGCTCGGCGCGCGGCCGCCAGGCGCTGCTCGCCTACGCGCTCATCCTCACCCTGGCCGGCCCCGCCTCCAACGCGCTGCGCAACGCCCGGGTGCTCTCCGACTCGCTCCGCTGCGGTCAGGTGGGAGGAGAGGAGAAAACCGTCGGCCTTTTACTGATTTTTTTCTTTTTTCTAAAAATTCCTAAAAACTTGACATGTGCCCATAGGACCGCATGCGCGGAGCCGCCAGGAAGGTGATGGACCTCGTCGCGCAGCCGCTGAAGGTCCTGAGTGAGGCGGTCAAGCGCATCCTCAAGAACATCAAGCAGGCCGTGAGGACGCTGCGCACCATGCTGCTCACCATCAAGAAGTCTGTGATGGCGGTGTGTAAGTCCTTATTTGCTTCAGCGGCGCGAAGCGGCGCCAAAGTTTGAAATGTCACCAAAGCGATATCTCGCGTGTCTAAACTCTGTGCAGACAACGCGGTTAAGGCAGCTTTCTCCTGGCTGAGCGGCGTGGTGTCCGTTTGCAACAAGACAGTGGGCACACCCTTCCAGAAGTGCATGCGAGCCTTTGACCAGGCGTCTTCGGACTGCTTGGTTAGTGGCTCAGTCCGCTTTCATTTGGTTTAGAATTTGATATAAGCCCCCTGATAAATTTAACTTTAACATCTATCCGTAGGCCACGATGGGGTCCATGTTCTCCTGGATGTGCAGTCCCGTAACGGCGATCCAGGCCGTGTGCTACACCGTCAAAGTCCTGGACTACATCTGTGACTTTTTCGACCTCGTCACAAACCTGGTGGTGGAGAGCGTAAAAAAGAGTGAGCATATCCCCCACAGTACACTGTGAAAAAGTCTACAATTTCACAACTGCCCAGTTTAAATCTGTAAATAATATAGGGGGTGCTGAGCTCAATCCCGCCTTAAACTTGAAAAATTACGTGCGTGCTCTGCAAGTGAAAGGGTGGCGTGAAAACATGGAAAATTTTTGCGACAGTAAACCTCCCGAAGGAGGTTGCGGTTCCCGCCAGGCACAGGGCTTTTACCCCCCGTGGCAGCCAACTACTTCGGTGTTCTTATGGGAACCGGTGCTTTTCTGACTGCGATCCTGTCGCGCAATTCGACAGATTTGATCCCCGTACTGCCAGATTTAGTCGTACGGTGGTTAACCGAACTGCCCTGTCCCCAGGGCATGGAAAACTATTTTGGAGCCAGATTCTAGGACTTATGACCCCACGACCGACCACCAGTCGTGGGCATGGGACGGAACTTCCTGGCAACCCGCTGTCGCTACCAGTGAAGAACCTACCTGGGTTTGAACCAGGCCCCATGTGCCGAGTCTCACAGACACCCCACGGCTTTCGCGGCACGAAGACCACTAGACCGTCGGCGATTCCACGAGGAAGCTGGGTTGAAATGGGGGGCTTGTATTCCACTCCAAGTTGTTGTCCTCAGAAAAATTAAATTTTTGGCTAAGGTTCGAACCTTTGTTCTCCCACTCTCCGGGCGGACACTATGCCGGCACGGCTACGTCGCCACGGTACCAGATGCCGGACCACTGGGAGGCATGCTGCGCGAGAAGCCACAGTCACCGAAGAAACTAACCCGGTGTCACCAGTACGCCTACTCTCCGTGCGCTGCCAGGCCGGCCGCGTATCGTCATTGATGTCGGACACTGCTCATACCACCAGGTGAGCAGTGGTTCAAATCCCGCGTATTTATTTTTATTTTATTTAATTTTTTTTTCTTCTGTGGACCATTTTTTTTTTTCATTTATACCGACATAGTGAATCGGACAACTTCAAAAAAGCACGTACTGCTCCACGTACTCGTTGGTCTGCAGCAGAGCGCGAAGGTCCGCAGAAGAAAAAAATAAAAATAAATTCGCGGTATTTGAACCAGTGCCCACTGGTGGTATAAGCAGTGTCGATACCAATGACGCTACGAGGCCGGCCTGGCAGGTCACGGAAAGCGGGCGTACTGATGACACCGGGTTCGTTTCTTCGGTGACTTTGGCTTCTCGCGCAGCATGACTCCTAGTGGTCCGGCATCTGGTACCGTGGCGTCGTAGCCGTGCCGGCATAGTGTCCGCCCGGAGAGTCGCAGGACGGAGGTTCGAATCTTAGCCAAAAATTTAATTTTTCTGAGGACAACAACTTGGAGGAGTGGAATTAAAACCCCCCATTTCAACCCAGCTCCCTCGTGGAATCGCCGACGGTCTAGTGGTCTTCGTGCCGCGAAAGCCGTGGGGTGTCTGTGAGACTCGGCACATGGGGCCTGGTTCAAACCCAGGTAGGTTCTTCACTGGTAGCGACAGCGGGTTGCCAGGAAGTTCCGTCCCATGCCCACGACTGGTGGTCGGTCGTGGGGTCATAAGTCCTAGAATCTGGCTCCAAAAATAGCTTTTCCATGCCCTGGGGACAGGGCAGTTCGGTTAACCACCGTACGACTAAATCTGGCAGTACGGGGATCAAATCTGTCGAATTGCGCGACAGGATCGCAGTCAGAAAAGCACCGGTTCCCATAAGAACACCGAAGTAGTTGGCTGCCACGGGGGGTAAAAGCCCTGTGCCTGGCGGGAACCGCAACCTCCTTCGGGAGGTTTACTGTCGCAAAAATTTTCCATGTTTTCACGCCACCCTTTCACTTGCAGAGCACGTACGTAATTTTTCAAGTTTAAGCTCGAAAATGTCTGGATGCTTTCGATATGTTGTTGCCCAGGTTTCAAAACGCCCCAAAAAGTATATCTTGGGTGAACAATTTTTTTTCGAGCCGACACCTCACAACTATTCCAACGGAAGCAAGAAAGTTCGAGAATTAAATAAAAATGAAGTGTGAACTGTAGAGTGAGCGACACGAAAAAGCAGTATGAAACTGCTTATTTGACTAGGCTTTTTTTACAGTGTACAGTACTGCCCTTCGCCGGCATTGTGTTCCCCATAGCGATGACTCAGCCCACCTCAGCTTCATCCCCTATAAGCGCCCTCCTCTCTCCCTCTCCCCCCGCAGAGCTGCGGGCCTTCGGCCGCCACGTACAGCGCGCCCTGTACGTGTCCGTCGACATCGAGCATTCCTTCGAGCTCCAGACGAACCGCAGCAAGACGCTCTCCCAGGTCAGGTGCCCCGCCTGCCGCCGCCCCCGTGCCTCGCGTCTCATTCTCCCTTCCCTTCTTCTGGATATTCCCTTCTCTCTCCCTCTCTCCCTTTCTCTCCCTCCCTCTCTCTCTTCCACTCTCTCCCTCTTTCTCTTCCGGTTCGTTCTAGGCCGCCAGTAATGGACAGCGCAAACGCCCCGTTTAATTTATAAGGCAGCAGGGCGCCAGGGCGCGCGCCGGTCTCCTAGAACAGCAGCTCGGATAAACGCTTGTAGCTTCAGCTGGTGGCGGGGTGGGGCGGGGTGGGGCGGGGTGGGGTAAGGTGAATCGAGCAGACCTGCCGTGCCGTGCCCTGCCCTGCCCTCCCGACAAGGGACACATTGCCTCCTTTTTAGTCCGCCGCGCCCTCCTGGTAGTTTCGCTGCCGCGCCACCCCCGCGGCCCTGAGTACGAGTAGCTCTCAGCAAATGACGGTCCGTCTCTGTCCCCGGGTGCGGCGCGGCGGGGCGGGGCGGGTGGGGCGGGGCGAGGCGGGGCGGGGCGGGGCGGCCGCGCTGCTGGCGGCGCCACTAACCCGTCCTGTCCGCGTAAAGTGCCCCCGCACACCGTCCATTAATTACGTAAGGGATTCTCCAGCCACTTCCTGAGCCGCGCCCACCCCGCCCCGCCCCGCCCTACCCCGCCCCGCCCCGCCCCACCCTGCCCTGTCCTGTATATACACGGTGTGTCGGCGTGGCTCGCATCACTGTGAGCCAGCTCCGGGGTGGTCCAGCGCTTTCCCTCCTCTCCCCCCCCCCCCCCCCCCCCCCTCTCTCTCTCTCTCTCTCTCTCTCTCTCTCTCTCTCTCTCTCTCTCTCTCTCTCTCTCTCTCTCTCTCTCTCTCTCTTGGCGGGGCGGGGTCCCGTATCCGGGGTGGTCTCGCCCGCAGCTTCCTCACCTCCGGGATAATTTATGGGCAGCGTACTGTCAGTTACCTGCGGCCCAGCCCGGCCCCCGGGCCTGTGTCGGTGTAGTGCCAGGGCAGTAGGGAGGTAGGGTGGGGTGGGGCGGGGCGGGGTGGGGCGGGGCGGGGCGGGGCGGGGCGGGGCATGAACTCGTCTTCGTTAGCATGCGCACACAGAGAATACATCCAGAGCAACGCGCACCTGACGCCGCGCCGCGCTGCGCAGCGCGCGCTTGATCATGGACAGATATTATTAATATTTTTTTTGGAAAAATTAGAGTCTGTTTTTTGTTGGAAGAGGCACGGCACGCGAAAAGACGGAATTAATGCCGCGCCTTCGTCATTATTCGTTTGTCTTCTTCGTATTAGTGTCATCCCTCTGCCCAATTATTCCCTCTGAACCCAACAGCATTCCCTCGACTCCAAGGTTTTTTTTTTGTTTTTTTTTGTGGTCCGCCGTTGGTCACCCTGCGCCCTGGTCCTTCTGCAGGTGGCGCGCGACATCGGCCAGGACATCCGGGAGCGGTCCGACGCGCTGCTCGGCACGTTCGGCCTCATCAACAGCGCGCTCAGCCTGTGCTTCCTGCTCGTGTTCGCGCGCGTCTACCTGTACCGCTACAAGTTCCTCACGCGCATCCACTTCGACAACCGCTTCGTGACGGACGCCTTCCGCCGCCTGGACTGGACGCGCGCGCGCCAGGGCCGCGAGACGGTGCTGCCGCTCACCATCAAGGAGCAGAACAAGTACATCACGGTGAGCCTCGCCGTCACTACCGTACAAACTTGAATGTGTCAGCGGCCACATTAGTTTCACACTTAATCTTCACCGCAACAAGATGTTGACGGCGCAGTGTGTGCTGCAGATGTGGACGCCGCGCCTTGCAGCCATGGAGCGGGTGCGCCTGGCGCGCAGCCTGGGCCTCGTCCTCTCCTCCGCGCTCAAGATGGGCGTGTTCCTGGTGGCCGACTTCTTCCTCTACTGGATCCTGTCCATCGTGTACCGTCACGGCCAGTTCAAGGCGCACGTCGACAGTGAGTAGCAGCCCTGGGGCCCGGCCTGGGGCGCGCGCCTGCAGACCGCAGGGTAGGCAGTCCCGCAGAGCGCGCGCGCGGAGCGGGCGGCCTACCCTGCACCCTGCAGGCGCACGTCGACAGTGAGTAGCAGCCCTGGGGCCTGGCCTGGGGCGCGCGCCTGCAGACCGCAGGGTAGGCAGTCCCGCAGAGCGCGCGCGCGGAGCGGGCGGCCTATCCTGCACCCTGCAGGCGTTCGCGGGCTATGGCAGGGATGCATACGCTGCCTCCCCGGTGGTACCTATATTATTTTTTCACGGACTTGGCGAGGTCCTGGGGGAAGGCGTGTTCCTCACGCACGACTTTGGGGTTCCAGTGCCGCCGCACCTGGGGGTCCGCGTGTACGGGGACGGCGTGATCGCGCAGCTCTACCGCAGCGTGATAGACACGTTCCAGGTCTGCCTGTTGTCTCTATCGCCCTGCGCGCACGCGCGGGGGCGGGGGGCGCTGGCCCATGTGTGAGTGAGGGGGGGGGGCGGTGGGGCAGGGGGGAGGACGGGACGGGGCGGGGCCGCGCCTCTCCCCAACTCGTTTCTTGTTTGCCTGCTCCAGGAAGATAACCCAAAGTTTTCTTCCACTTGCACAAACAAAGCCGCGCTGCTGCTGCTGCTGCTCGCAGAGGCCGGTAGGGTGTCCCAATTGGGAGGGGAGAGAGAGAGAGAGAGAGAGAGAGAGAGAGAGAGAGAGAGAGAGAGAGAGAGAGAGAGAGAGAGAGAGAGGGCGGGGGAGGATTATATGAGAGCACTCGCTCTAGCAGTAGTTGGGCCAGGGCCGGGGCCCTTACTCCTGCTGCGCGCAAGACTGTCTCCCTTCCTCTCTCCACTTCTCGCATTCTCTCTCACTCTCTCTGTCTCCCTTCCCCTCTTCCCTTCTCGCATTCTCTCTCTCTCTCTATCTCCCTCAGTCCTCCACTAGGCGCGCTTAGAAGCGCTGTGCTCACTGCCTCCCCTCGCCCCATACCGATGCTAACAAGTTAACGTGTTACACTGAGTGGTGGGGACAACTGCTGTGACCCTTCCCACAATAACCCAGTGGGGCGGGGCGGGGCGGGGCGGGGCGGGGCGGGGCGGGGCGGGGCGGGGCGGGGCGGGGCGGGGCGGGGCGGGGCTGGGCGGGTATGGCGGGCCTAGGCCGCGCCGAGGACGTGACGGACGCACGGGCCCGGCCCAGCTTAGGCCCTACAGGAGGAGCGAACGCCCTTGATCCCGTACGTGCGCCCACAAAGCGAGGGCGCTCCAGATATTTGTTATCTTTCTATTTTCTTCGTCGCGCGACCCTTCGCGTTAAAAAAAATAGCGCTTAGATTCGTCAAAGTGAGATGTGGGTCAGGATGTTTTTTTAAGGGGTGGTGTACGTATGTTGCCCGGTTTTTAACTGTGCTCCATATAGCGTTGGCGGACCAGAGGCCTGACCTCATTTGTTATGGGCGGTCAGTCGGCGCCTCCCCGCGAGGTACTGCCCCTCCCCCACCCCCCGTATCCCCTACCCTCCCCATTCTGATCCTCACCCCTCACCCCGGACTGCTTCCGTCTTTGCCCTGTTTGTTTCCTCTCCCCGCTCAGCCCAGCACAAACGTGATTTCACCATAGTGCCTCCCCTCCCCTCCCCTCTCCCTCCCTTGCTCAGCTCCCCCGCCTCAGCGCTGCCAACGTCTCTTTCGCATCCCACAAAAATTGGTTTTGACGCGTTTGTGTCTCCGGCGCCCCTGCCCCCGGCCCGGCCCGGCCCGGCTGTTGTTCCTTGCAGCCTGCCGACGAGAAGTGGGAGCTGGACAGCGTGCCGTGCCTCCCCCGGGCCCACGAGCCGGACCTCGCCCGCTACGCGCAGATCAGTAAGCGAAAACGCCTGAGAACTTAACCACGTTTTTTTATCTATAATTTTGTATCATAGAAAATCTGAAGGTAGTCTACAGTAGTTATGGTCTTTTTAATCCAAGAAACTCGTGACAAATTCCCGGACTTTGGTGCGCGACATTGAGAGTTCCTTGTGCCGGCAGTGAGCATCCCCGCCGCGTGCTTGGCCCTGGCGGCGCTGGAGCCGTACGCGCTGCGCACGCGGCACGCCGTCATGTGCCACTACCACCCTGCGCGCGCCCGCGAGCGCGCCGTCTGGCTGTACAACCACGTGCTGCGCGCGCGCAGCTCGCTGGCCACGCTGCTGCGCCGACAGCTGCGGCGCGCGCTCGAGGCGGACCGCGACCGGCGCGCCGTGGAGCGCGTCACGCTGCTGGAGTGGGCGCGCGCGCGCTTCCCCTGGCTGCGCGTGCTGCTGGGCGCCGGCCGCCAGGAGTGCTGCGTGCTGTGCGCCTCGCCCGAGCGCGAGCGCGACGCGGCCAGCGCGCTGCAGCGCTGCGCCACGCCCGGCTGCGCCGCCCAGTACTGCGCCACCTGCTACTCCGAGCTGGGCCGCCTCTGCACCGCCTGCAAGCTGCCCGTCGACTACGGCGACCTCTCGGACGTGAGCGAGGAGCTGTGAGTGGGGTGGACTATCTGGGGCCGGGGGTGGGGCCGGGCGGGGCGGGGGGACAAGGTGCTCGCCTGCTCTGCATGGGCAATAAAGCGGACGGGGACATCCCCCCGCCCCCGGCCCACTGCGCGCCCCGCCCCCGCCCCGCCGCGTGGAATACATTAAAAAGAGTTGGCCGCCCGCCTCGCTCCGCCCCACCTCCGCCCTGCCTTTGGGCTGGACCAGGCACCCTGCGCCCCCTCCCTCCCTCCCTCACCGCGACCGGCCAAAGTTGGAGAACATCTCTTGCTGGGCTTTTTGTTTCAACTTTGATGCTCCTAATGTTTTCATGACGCATAAAGAGGTTTCCTAGAAATGCAGAATTTATTATCTGTTGTGCCGGGCGGCGGAGACGCAGGCGGCGACTGGACGCGCCCAGCTGTTTTTTTTATTATTATTTTCTCCGGCCATTTTTTCCCGTTCTCGCCTAAGAGAATGCACGTCTATAGAGTCCGCTAAAAAGGAATAACATTGGCGATCATTATAATGATAAAGTGTAGTTTATCTAAGTTAAAGGAATTTCATCTAATGGTCCATGTCGAAACGCCCTTCTCCTTGGCATGTGTCTATTGCTTTCTTTTTCCACCTCGCTTTTCTTGTCCGGGCCCAGGCGAGCAGTGTTGTTGTCACAAGCCCAACCCCGACCTTTATCCGCTCGCGTGTTTCCCAAAGGGAAATAAGCCTCAAAGGGAAACTGTAGCCGGGGCGGGGCGGGGCGGGGCGGGGCGGGGCGGGGCGGGGCCGGGCTGGGGCGGCCTGTAGCCTCCTCTGCTCTCCACTCCTGTCTTTGTCCTCGCCAGCGGCAGCAGCGGCTCTGATCCCGACCTCACGTGGGACGAGGACGCGCCGTGGGGGAAGGACGAGGTCGAGGACGAGGTCGAGGACGGCGGGCGGCGCGGGCCGCTCGCGCGCAGAGGATCGGCGGCTGCGCGGCCGCGCGGGATGCGGCGGGGCCCAGGTCGGCGGCAGGGCTAGCGTGAGGGAGGCGCGGAGCCGGCACGGCACGGCACGGCACACTGACGCGACGCCTGTTCGTCATCACGTCCAGGAAGGAGACGCCGGAGCGGCAGCAGCAGGAGGACGAGGAAGAGGAGGAGCGCCATGCTCGGCTGCTGGAGGCCGCCGCCGTCCTCGTCGAGTTCGTCAGAGTCCTCCTCCGACGACTCCACCGCCTACCAGGTACACGGAAAGCCCGATGCCCAGCCAGGAGAGCGATGGCGGGGTGTCTGACGCGCGGCTGTCCCTGACGCAGCGGGCCGACGGCCCCGTCGACGAGGTGCTCCACTGCCGGCGCCCGCGCTTCATCGACGTGGAGGCGCAGCGGCCGTGGGACCCCGCCACCCTGGACCAGCTGCTGGCGGCCGACTGGGACTCGGACTGAACCCCGCCCCGCGCCGCGCCGCGCACGCGCCGTTTTTAACCTGCAAGGACGAGCACGCGCGGGACGCGTGCGAATAAGTAAATTTAAAAGTGCGCGCCCGGAAATTGCCGTTTCATTCTGCTTCCGCGCTGAGGCGTGGCGTGCCCCGAAAGCACACCGGGGGCTTTGGCTCGAGTGATCGCGAGAGTGGATATGACGAGCTCCGTCCCACCCACACGGCCTCCTACCTCTCTCCCTCTCTCTTTTTCTAGTTTAGGAGATGAGGCCGAGCTCGCCCTACGTCCGTCCGGGCCGCCTGAGGGTAGGGCCCTGGGCCGCGCCCCCGGCCCCGGCGCCCCCGGCGCCCCCGGTCGGCAGGGTGGGACAGGACAGCCCGGCGCCCCGCAAGGCCGCCGCAAGTCCGGGGAGATTTAAGGCCTGCTTTTAAGAGCGCATTAAGTGCAGACGGCCCGGCGGCCCAGCTCAGGCCGGAGCCCCCTGAAATCGGCTCGGCTCGGCTCGGCGCGAAGGGACTGGTCGCGGCTTCTGCTTTTCATAGCCTCTCACGGCGCGCAAAAAAAAAAAAAGCGAATGGCGTGGCTCGGCGTTATGAATTTATGGCACTGATTTGAACGGGAAACGCGCCGGGCGGAACGGTGGGGCGAGAGGAGGGGGGGGGGGGCAGTGCGGGGGGGAGGCGGGGCGGGGCGGGGTGGGCGCAGCGAGGGGCGTTCCAGACCAACAATTTCACCCTCAGTCGAAAGCCGAAGACACACGCCACCGCCCCCTCACTTTTCCCTAACTCTTTCGTTCCGTGTCACACACACACACACATACGTTCTCTTTCCTTTCTCGAACACCGCAGCAGAGGTGGTTAGAGGTTCAAATACCCGACCACGCTTTTTTTTCTCTCGTTCTTTTCTCTTTCGCTCGCTCAACCTCATTGCTGTAGAGGAGTGGAAGGTGAAAACGCTCTCCGTGTCTGCTCCTGAGAGCGCCCCGTACCTTTCCAGTGCCCCGCCCCACCCCGCCCCACCCCACCACACCCCTCTTAGTTCCGGGGATTGCTAGCACCCGCCGGTGTTCCACTTTGTGTCCAGCGCAGCCCTGCCGGACAGTACGAACGCCGGTGCAGAGGACACAGAGGGGCGGGGCGGGGCGGGGTTGGGCGGGGTGGGGCATGGCCGTCGGCTACGACGAGGCCTGCACCTGTCCGCGACAAACCCCAGGGCCCCAGGCCCGACGTGTACGCCCGGCCCGGGCCGGGCCGCAGCTGAACCCGCTCTCTTCACATCAGAACCAAGACTCAAAGAGGGCAGACCGGGCCGGGCCGGGCCGGGCCGGGCGGAGAGGGTCGTGGAGATGGAGACAGATGTAGGAGATGTGCGGAGGGTGGCCGCCAGCCGCCAGACCAGGGGGCTCCAGCGGGTGCCTTACCGCCATCGTAAAAACTACAATTAGCCATTAATTGAGTGTGGTGGCTCGGCCCCTGCCCCGGTCCCGGCCCCGGCCCCGGCCCCGGCCCCGGCCCCGGCCCCGGCCCCGGCCCCGGCCCCCCAGGAGCACAGGTTGGGCAGCACTCCCGCGCGTCTGCCCTCATAACTCCAGCTGTGACACTTCAACGACCTGGACCCAGCCTGGACCCTGCCCTGCTGGCTCTGCCACCTTCCTCGCCCCGCCTACCCTGCACAAAAAAAAAAAACCCCTGTAATTTTTCCTATTTTTTTACTTACTAAACAAAACTTAAGCACATCAAAAGTTCAAGAAAATTTTATGTAATTGGAGTACCTGACGCCGTGCGGTGCTCGCCGACCCATGTTCTCGTAGTCCTGCTAGACTTAAGCACGCGTTCCCTGACGTGGTCCTGACCGAGCACGCGGCCAATTTGGGCGGCGCATTTTATCCTCGCCAGCAGCGCGGGTCGAAGGCATCGGAGAGAGAAGGCACTTTGCATACAGCCACCCCGCCCCGCCCCGCCCCGCCCCGCCCCGCCCCGCCCCGCCCCGCCGCACCCAACCGTCGCGCCGCGCTCAGATCGGACTAATGGATTAAGGGGGCCCTTCGCCTTATATACGTCCAGCCACGAGCGAGTCGGGGCGGGGCGGGCGGGGAGGCCTTTAGGTCCCGGGCATGAGTAAGCACTTCGCGAAGGACCGCAAAAGGAACCTCGCCAGCTCAGCCCGCCCCGCCCCGCTGCACTGCAGTACGGTTCGCGGGGACAGAGGTGCGGGTGGTGGGGCGGGGCGGAGCGGACAGACCTGCTGTGCTGTGACTTATGGTAACTCTGGCGGGAAGTAGGACAATTCGTCATTGCGTCATAGGTCCGGGTAACCTGCTGTATGGGCGCTCAGGGGACTGGCGGCATAGACTGGGTGCCAAAACAACTGGCCGAAGCGAGAAAGCTTGAGGTAAAAAAATTGAAGTAGGATGGAGTTGAACTCCTTCCCTCCGGTTAGCAGTCTAGTGATCGACTGACTGTGCTACTTAGCCACATGGAGACGAGTGGAGGCGTCATTGGTATCGATACTGGGGATAGCACCAGGTGGGTAGTGGTTCAAATGCCGGTCACATTTTATTTATTTTTTATCTGTTTTAGTTAGTCGCTGTGGTTTTTTTTGCACTTGCCCGAGTCAAAAGGACGGTAGCTGGAAAAAATAATTGGTTGACAGAAAAACAGAAAAGAATAAGCGGTGGTTGTTGAACCACTGCCCCCCTGCTCAGCAAGACTCCTAGTGGTCCGTCATCTGGTACCGTGGCGTCGTAGCCGTGCCGGCATAGTGTCCGCCCGGAAAGTCGCAGGACGGAGGTTCGAATCTTTCCTAAGTATTTCATTTTTCTGAGTGCGACAACTTGGAGTGGATGGAATTCAAGCCCCCCATTTCAACCGAGCTCCCTCGTGGAATCGCCGACGGTCTAGTGGTCTAGTGGTGCCGCGAAAGCCGTGGGGTGTCTGTGAGACTCGGCACATGGGGCCTGGTTCAAACCCAGGTAGGTTCTTCACTGGTAGCGACAGCGGGTTGCCAGGAAGTTCCGTCCCATGCCCACGACTGGTGGTCGGTCGTGGGGTCATAAGTCCTAGAATCTGGCTCCAAAAATAGCTTTTCCATGCCCTGGGGACAGGGCAGTTCGGTTAACCACCGTACGACTAAATCTGGCAGTACGGGGATCAAATCTGTCGAATTGCGCGACAGGATCGCAGTCAGAAAAGCACCGGTTCCCATAAGAACACCGAAGTAGTTGGCTGCCACGGGGGGTAAAAGCCCTGTGCCTGGCGGGAACCGCAACCTCCTTCGGGAGGTTTACTGTCGCAAAAATTTTCCATGTTTTCACGCCACCCTTTCACTTGCAGAGCACGTACGTAATTTTTCAAGTTTAAGTTCGAAATTGACTGGATGCTTTCGATATGTTGTTGCCCAGGTTTCAAAACGCCCCAAAAAGTATATCTTGGGTGAATAATTTTTTTTCGAGCCGACACTGGCAACTTTGCGATTGCGTTTATTCCCAACTTTTGGGAGCGTCCAGGGGCATGTGTTCAGAGAATATCAGGACGACCACAATCCAGACGACCGATTCCATAGGCCGCCGGCCACCACCCCCGCCCTGGGCTGGTCAGCCCACTCCGCCCCACCCCGCCCCGCCCCGCCCCGCCCCGCCCCGCCCAGCCCCGCCCCGCCCCGGCCGGACCAGAGAGGGCGGGAGTCCTAATAGGCAGTCAGATACTCAGTCCTGCGGAAAGCCTCCCTCCCTGCCGATATCCTGCTCCTGGGTTCCTGGCCCCTTCCCCTCCCCAAGGTCTCTCTGCAGTGACTAATTTCCTCCCTTCGACCCGAGGGCTTTGATGATGGTCCTCCTGAGTCAACACCGTCCCGGGCACGAGGCCCGGCACGAGGCCAGGCCCGGATCACCATCGGAGCATTGCGCGTCGAGCTGCAGATGACAGCAGAGGCCTGCAGTCAGCTGCCTTCAGCCTTCACCAGCTCTCACGACCAGGAGGTCGCAGGTCTCGCTACCCGCCGGCCTGGCCTGCCCGCCGGCCCCGAACGCCTCGAACGCGCGGCCCGCGGGGGAACTTAAAATAATCATTAATTGTTTGAGAAAGGGGATCCACCCGGAAGGATGAAATTGCAGCCCTCTAATGCCTCGCTCTAGAGCCTCGTCCCGGACGGCCAGGGCAGGAAGGAGGGCGCTGCGCTGGACCACCCCGCCCCCCGCCCCGCCCCGCCCCACCCCACCCAACGCCCTAGCACGCCCCCCCCCCCACCCGCACTGCACATAAAAATTTTACGTTGAGATTGTTCGCTTCCTCGCTGGAGCCAGCGGCAGCCCCAGGGGCCGGCGGGGCCCGGCCGGGTCGCGCGCTGGCCAGCAGGCAGGTCTCGGACCTTTCACTTTGCGTCCCTTCCCCTTCCAGGTGAAAGCACCGATAGAATTTTGCCCTCCCTCTCTCCTGCTTTTTCTCTCTCTCTCGCTCGCTCTCTCTCTCTCTCAGGAGGGGGTCCTGACCTCACGGGCCGACCTCTGCGGAGCGACCCGCCCCAATCACGATCTGCCATATCGCGAATATCACGCCAAATCTCAAGTGGGGGCCAAGGCCGCTCGACCTGAAGACGAAGAGAGAGAGAGAGTGGGAGGGAGGGAGGGAGGGAGGGAGGGAGAGCGAGCGAGGGGGTCGAGCAGAGCACGCGAGCGCGCGCCAGGCAGGAAATAATCCGAAAATCCGATTACGCCAATTTGTGGGTCCGGCAGAGCAGGGCTGGGCAGAGCGGGGAGGAGCAGGAGTACAGTGGAGGATGGCTGGGACGGGACGGGACGGGGCGGGGCGGGCCGCACGGGCCGTGGCGACGAGTGTAATATATTTGCTGAGAAGGAAGGGCTCTGCCCGGCTCGACTACGGGACAGGCGAGGGGTGCAGGCAGAGGGGTGGGGTGTCAATCGGAAGGGGGACCGAGGAGAGAGAGAGGAATGAGATTTAACGACGTGGTGACTGCTCCAGGCTGAGGGTGAGGCTGCGGGGCGGGGCGGGGCGGGGCGGGGCGGGGCGGGGCGGGCGGACTTACGGACTGGAGCAGGCGCAGCAGCGTAGGCGCTTCCTGGATTACGCTACTCCGCGGCGATATGATCCCCTCTCCGCACTGCCGTCCTCTTCCACCTCATCCCTCTCGACCGCACTCCGCCAGCTCCGCCCCCACCCCGCCACTCCCCGCCACTCCCCGCCGCTCCCCGCCACTCCCCGCCCGGAGAAGCGCCATCTCATTTTCATCCGCAGCGACCGACTGTTCGTTCGTGTCGTCGAAGTACTTTGATGAGGCAAAGTCTCTTGTCTGCTCTCCTCTCCAGCTCTCCGCGGGGCGGGGCGGGGCGCGGGCGGAGCGGAGCAGGCAGATGCTGATCTCGTGGTCGTTATCCACCGGCACCGGCGCGGCGAGTCTCTGGCCTGGTCCTGGAGTTGCTGGAGCTGAGCCTGAGCCCGCCGGGCGGGCGGGGGCGGGGCTGGGGCTGGAGCAGGGGCTGGGCTGCAGCGGCCGCACACTGCACACATGGTAACGCACGGCCTCCAGCTCCAGCCCAGGCTCCAGCCCAGGCTCAAGCCCTCCGACCAGAGAAGAGGGGCAGGGCGGGGCGGGGCGGAGAGGCGGCAAGAAATACGGGATGCCGCCGTAATGCATTGCGCCACCGGGCGTGAAATGTAGGCGGCAGCGGGCCGGGCCGGGCGAGCGCCGTGCTGCAGCGTGCTGGGCCGGGCGGGGCGGGGCTGGTCTAGGCCCCGCCCCGCCCTGCCGCGCCGCGCCCCGCCCTGCCGCGCCGCGCCCCGCCCTGCCGCGCCCCGCCGCGCCCCGCCGCGCTCCACCGCGCCCCGCTGCGCTCCAGGTCGCTGGCGGGTTCCTCCCGCTCCCGCTGGAGTGCAGGACTGGAGAGCTTGAGGGGAGGAAGGGCAGAGAATTTTTATTTATTCCAGCAGCAGAGCGTGGCTCAGTTCCTGCTGCGCGGGCCCGGGCGGCCCGGCCCGGCCCGGCCGCGGAGTGAGGTCAGGGTACGGGGACCGGGGAGGCTGGGAGGCAAAACAGACTGCAATTAAAAGTTTCCACCTGCCCGCAGACGATCGCAGCTCTAGAGAACGGCGGCGCGGGGCGCGGGCGACCGGCCCGGGTGCGGGGAGAGAAATGGTCGAGGTTCAGGCGGAGAGTACAGGCTCTGTGCGCTCTGAGGACACCCGACAACAATAAGAAGTACAAAGACCATCAGCTTCTAAAGCCACTGAAGCCACAAGACGTCATTTCAAAGTACCGGGTGTTTCAGAGAACAGGTAACAGTATGCGGATTTGCCTTCCCGCTCCAGGCGTAAGCTCTGAAATACCGGTTTCAATTTTCTCCTTCACGCATATACATTCTGACGTTTTCGTTTCAGCTCTGCTCGTCGATTCGCGCCGCCGCCAGGTCCTCGGTCCTGGCTCCAGAGTCGCCCCCTGGAAGCGGCCACGGGCAACGCCAACCACCACACGCGCGCCGAGGGAGTTCCCCCGCCGATTCCAGGCCCCATTTCCTGCCGAGGGTGGCGCGGCGTAGCGTATGGGTCAGTAAACCGTTCCGTCTCAAAACTCGCCCCTCCAGCGGTGATAAAAGCCCCCCAGGGACGTGTGTGGAGCTGGTTCCAGGCGCATGTGTGTGTGTGTGTGTGTGCAAACCTCCCTGCTTCACGCAGGCTCAAGAAGCACGGGAGCCGCTGCGGGATGGACTGGGCAGGGCGCATTTTTATTCCCGCGCTCTCCTTTCTTCCCCCTTTGTTTCTCCAGTCTGAGTGAAGCGGGTCTCGGCAGCCTCGTATTCGCGTGCCCGCCCCGCCCCGTCCCGCCCCGCCCCGTGCCTACCCCAAATAATAATGTGCATCAAATATGAAGAAATGGCAACCGTGGCACAAAGCAGGACCAACGGAATACTTGACGAAGCCCTTTTGTGTCCCTCGGAGACCTCGCCCCTTCCACTCACTCTCACATCATCCCCCTTTTTCATCTGGACCGACCTTGCCCTTACTACTAGAGTGCTGCTGAGGGGCGCACTTCAACATCCTCCCTCCCCCTTCCTCCCTCCCCTGTACGACTCGCTCCGCCAGATCAGACCCGGTCCAACCCGGTCAGTCATTCTGTAACGCCCATAACCAGGAGAGCCCCCGCCGCGGCCGGGGTAGGCAGACCCGCAACACCGGCGCGCTCGCCCTGCAGTGCTGCCTACCCGCCCGGGGCCCTGGGGGATGTTTGGGGCGGGACCGGGCGGGACCGGGCGGGGTGGGGCGGGGGCCCAGTGCAGCAGCGGCCACGGGGGCGTCACTTGATTCAGCACTTCCGATTACGAGGTCGTCATTTCCGGCCCGGGCCTAACCCTCAATGGGTCGTCAGCAATCCCGCAGGCCCGGCCCGCCGGGCTGGCTGGCTGGGGCGATCCGGGGCGATCCGGGGCGGGCCGGCGGAGACGTTTTGGGGCCGCAGCGCTGATCGGACGCGATCGGCTCGACTTGGCTCGCCACTGACGCAGAAATTAAAGAAAAAATATTTTTACCGTCGGGATATAAACGCAGGCCGCTGGCGCACTTCCTCCTGGACTTCCAAGCTGAGGTACCCAGGCTATAGCCTTAGCAATTTAACGATTTTCGGCCGAAAATGAATATGCTCCGAAATGACGGGGGTTGTGCAGGGGGACTCTAACCTACCCCTAGACCAACCCCCAAGGGTCAGTTCGTCCAAAAACCCGGTTTTTCTGCGAGGGAATGCAGTATTCCTGGTAGCGCGCAACGTGTTTGGGCGAGGTGGCTTAGGGGCCGATTTTCTCACTAACGAAGTCCGGTATAGGACTCCTAGGACTTGCTATGTGTTTTCTGGTCCCAGAAGTAGGTACCCTGTGAGTTTGGTCGAAATCGGAGACAATTGTTTTTCGACCGAAAATCGCAAAAACGCAAAGGCTATAGCCTTTGCATTTTTACGATTTTTGGCCGGAAATGAACATGCTCCGAAATGACGGGGTTTGTGCAGGGGGACTCTTACGTACCCCTAGACCAACCCCCAAGGGTCAGTTCGTCCGAAAACCCGGTTTGTCTGCGAGGGAATGCAGTGTTCCTAATAGCGCGCAATGTGTCCGGGCGAGGTGGCTTAGGGGCCTATTTTCTTACTATCCAAGTCCGGTATAGGACTCCTAGGCCTTGCTATGTGTTTTTTTTGGTCCCAGAAGGAGGTACCCTGTGAGTTTGGTCGAAATCGGAGACAAATTTTTTTCGGCCGAAAATCGCAAAAACGCAAAGGCTATAGCCTTTGCATTTTTACGATTTTGGGTTGAATTTTTTTTTCTCTCCAAAATGACTGGGGTTGTACAGGGGGACTCTAACATACCCCTAGACCAACCCCCAAGGGTCAGTTCGTCCGAAAACCCGGTTTGTCTGCGAGGGAATGCAGTGTTCCTAATAGCGCGCAATGTGTCCGGGCGAGGTGGCTTAGGGGCCTATTTTCTTACTATCCAAGTCCGGTATAGGACTCCTAGGCCTTGCTATGTGTTTTTTTTGGTCCCAGAAGGAGGTAACCTGTGAGTTTGGTCGAAATCCGAGACCATTTTTTTTCGACCGAAAATCGCAAAAACGCAAAGGCTATAGCCTTTGCATTTTTACGATTTTGGGCCAAAAATTAATATTCTTCGAAATGACGGGGGTTGTACAGGGGGACTCTAGTGTACCCCCTGATCACTTCCCGAGTGTTGATTGAACCATCAAACCGGGGTTTTCAGCGAGAAAATGCATTCTTCCTGAGACAGCAAACAGCAAACCTCTTCTGCTGTGTTGTTGTTTGTGTTGTTGTTGTTCTTGTTGATGGTGCCCGCCGCTGGTGTCTGTTTTTAGGGTAAGTTACTACATTAAATTTTTTCGGAAATGTGTTGGTTTTGTGCCGTAATAGTCTCTTCGTGTTCAATTTTTACTCGTTCTTTACCCCTTTTTGTTGGGTATATGATGTGAAGGTAAAAAGAACGAGTATTAGTCCCGGCTAGGTTGGTGTAATTTAGCAACTCACTTTCTTCTCGTTAAACACAGCATGTACCCATGTGAAAATGTGTTCTCAGCAATTAACACTTGAACACTGACAAAAAATGCGAGTTGGTTTTATCAGTTCCTGCCTCACATAAAAAATATTGCAAAAACAAATTACTGTGTGAAGATAGGTTATGTTCTCGTCATATCAGAGATTGAAAGTATTGACAAATCTGCATCTTTTAAAAGGTTTTGATATTTTGAAGTGATTTTAGGGTGATTTAGTTGATTTTAAGGTAAGCACATAAAGAAATTAGAAAAGTTACCTCAAGATGCGAAAGGCCTGTGTCAGTTTTCTAATTCCCATTCATTGTCATTGAAGTGATCAGATGAGTAGTTTTTAAACTTTAAAAGGTGCTTTTGTGCTACACATTGTGCTAGTTAAGTAAATTATTTTTTTGAATTTATTCATTGAAAAATGCTATTAAATGTAAAACTATTGAAACTAGGTGAAGGTAATTTTTCTGGGTTCAGCATGGACACAGGTATTAGCTAATATCAATTGCTCAGTAAAAGACATATTTTCACATGTTAGAAGGGTAAAGAACGAGCACTATTTCTAAACGACATTATGTCGGTTAATTTGGCAACTTGTTTTTTTAGTGGGCTTGTTGAATTGACACTGTTGTATGTCGGATATCGTTCTTATATGATTAAGATATCGCATGTAAATTTGTTCCTCTCTGGGTTAGGTTATGTTGATTTTGTAAGTGATGTGTTTCAAGCCTGCATTACAAAATCGTGAAATACTCTGAAAGTCATCAAAGAGTCCTCTTACTTGTATTTCTCAAACTCAAATGGAAATTAGAAGACATGTTCTACAAGTCAGTGCTGCAACATTTATATTTCCTCAAAATTTGCTGGTTTTCTGTTAATTCTTTTGTTTGAATATATTTACCACTTTAGTTTGGAGAAGAAGTTTTCAATAGATGTTTTTTGTCAGTAATGTTATGGAATTCGTGGTGGTTAAAGAGATTTCTTTTTTGTTTGGCTCTAAGCGTACCCATTTCTTGTTGAGACAGTATTAGGAGCCCATTGTTAAAATTAAATTTTGTTAGTAATTGAGGAAGAACTAAATTTGCTTTAGTCTTTAATTTTATGTGAAATAATTGACAAACTTTCTTAAATTGTAATAATTAGTATTCTACTTCTTCCTTGGCAGGACTATTATCCTGGCCCCTGCTCACTTGGCGCCCCAGGATCCCAGGATCCACTGGCTACTGCTCGTCAGGAGAAAATGCAAAATGCAAATGTGCAAGGTGAGCAATCACTGAGTTGGTGTCACAGCAATTACCGCTGATCTAATTTTTGAGGCTCCTGTTAGGGGTGCCTATTGCTCATGCCTGTGAGCTTTTAAATTTTTTTCTTGTTTAAAGTCATTTTGCGTAGCCTATTTTTTATTTTGCTCTCATAAGCTTATTGCTGGCCAGACTTTGTTGGCTATTAAAAGTTGCAAATTAATAACATCTCTTGTAGCTTCCCCGAGGGCTGGGGTGTGGGTGAAAAAAATCCTGCAGTTTGTGTGTTTTCCACACTGTAGGTGGCCTGGCGAGGCCGTGTCGCCCCCTGGTTGTTGTGGTTAAACAACCCCATGGTTGCTATGGTTAAAGCAAATACTCTTTGCCAGCTAGAGTCTAAACTCGGCACCAGACGGCTCTCACCCAGAGGATAAAGGGTCCCCCCAGAGCTCTGCTAAATGCTGTCCTAGTTGATTCGGTCTTCCTGGGGTCCCAGGCTGGGACAATGATTTAACAGAGCTCTGCTCGTCCCCATATTACTTAACTTGACTTCACTTGAGTGGTAAGCACTGTGACACCAACTCACTTTTTTTGAAATTTCTATGTTGTAGGTGCCTACGACTACCTGGAAGGACAGGACCTGCTCCTCGAGCAACATCTTTGACAGCAAAGGAGAAGGGAAGAAGATTTAAAACAATAAATAACCTTACAACATTTCTTTGTTTTCTTTCACACGCATAATGTGAGAGGTTCTTGGATGAGGAAGCAGCTTGGTTCGGATTGGTGGATTTGATGAGGTACAAATTGAAACTGAGTTTATATTTTAAAGTGTTGAAATAATTTTTTTTTAAACGTACAATATTCTCTTCTGACCCAGGTTTTTCAAGCAGCGTTGTTGATCCCCTTGTGAAGCAGTGTATGGTTTCGCACATGATGTTTACTGCCGTCT
This sequence comes from Frankliniella intonsa, assembly GCA_033675135.1. Taxonomy (NCBI): domain Eukaryota; kingdom Metazoa; phylum Arthropoda; class Insecta; order Thysanoptera; family Thripidae; genus Frankliniella; species Frankliniella intonsa. The sequence goes on from CM066250.1 coordinate 10,762,640, forward strand.
GGCTTCCATGACTTGAATGTTGATCGGCAAATCTCAAAGAAAAGAATCATCTTGAAGAAAATAAGTGAGCCAACAGACCTGACAAGAAGAAAACAATGGTAAGTTTTATAAATATTATTTCTAATATTTGAAATAAAATCCAAGTCATCATTCTCACCCTGATGTCTCATCTTGCGATTTCTCTTCAGGTTTTGATGCAGCTCGTCAAGGCTTGATCCATCTCGGTACCAAGATGCACCACGTGGAGGCCCCCTCCCCATCAGCCTGGAAGGCGAAGAGTTGTGGAACTAGGAGAGCCAACCCTGTGGATGAGAAAGTATCACAATAAAAATTCAAGCGATAAAAAGTGCGCGTGAGTTTAAGTATGTCCCCCACCCGCAACCCCACCACCATCTCGGGGGTCCCCCCACGAGAATTAACAATATAGGAAATCCTCTGTGGGCACACACCGCGCAAATAATATGAGCGTCCGGGTCGAGCGCCACCTTGCGGACGACCCGGCCGAAACAATCTATACCTGTCTATACTCGCCTTCCTTCAGCGCCAGAGATACTCCACTCCCGCGCACCGATGACCAATGCCAAGCCTGCGAATGCTGCTCAACCACACTCAACGTCACGGCGATACTCCGTCAACCACGACATTCCGCGAGGGCTTGATACGACAGATCACTGAAGGGCCGGGACGACCTCTGAAACGCAAACATGTCAAATTTAGAAAACGGGCGCGGGAATTTAACAAAGAGCAGAGAGACCTGTAGCCTGTAAAGCTTCACATCAAACTATCAACAATGTTTACAAATCTACACAGAACCCAGCCCTTGACTTTTCCGTATCAATTATTGTCACATACGTACAATTTCCTCTCACAGATCAGCATGTACAAAAAAATTAACAACTGTCCAATGGCTTGTTAAAGCCTCAAGCTCCTCAACTCCACATCACAGCAATTAGTCAATGGAAACAATATTACAAATATACAATTCTCCAACCACTTCCCAAAAAATACTATATCAACAGTTTCACGACTCTCCCCTGCCATTTCCTATCACAACAAATGGACAATCACGCACAATGGCTTCACAACATTATGTCACGTTGAAAATCCATAACCAATTCAATTTCAAACAACCCTTTATATGACAAAGTCAAAATGGACGACAAACAGGCTGTCATCCTCAACTTGCTTTAAACTTGGACACTTTCCTACCATTATTCTGACATACAGAGCTCCTCTCAAACAAGCTTCAACGCAACCTTCCCATATCCCCTACTCAACAAGCTGCGTTTAACAACCAGACAAACTATATCTCTCGTCCTTATGTATAAGAGCCTGTGCTATTCCAGTGTCCATCTATGCCTGCTTTGAGTATAGACACCCTCACCTCCCCTGACTCAAACCTTATTCTGTGCAATAACTGACCAATCACTTCCAATCCACTCATTTTCAAGTTTGCAGCAACATGTAAACTACTCAAATAATTGCGGGACCCCATCATACTGTCACATGATTTAACACATATGACTAACACATACTTCAGCATGCTCTCAACTAAACAAACAAACAATGTTACAATCATAAACCAATATTCTACTGATATCGAACTATTCATTATTTTACTGTCAATCCTCTTCACGCAAAGCTCAAGTTTTTCAATCTTTAACTCATATCAACCTTTTCTTTATTTATGCTAATACCAAAAAATCATTATTCTCTTCATTTCTAACAAGACAGCGAAAATGGAACTCTTTCAATCAGCACTCATTTTATAACTTTAATCATGACAAACACCCATACAAGACTTCTCCCCCAGACACACTTGAAGGTCAACAACAGAAATTAATTACCATCTTCAATCAGGATTGGACATACCACAGCAAAGTTTCAAAAACAAATTTATCAAAAAACCAACAAACAGGACTGGGTTTTCATTTGCAGGCGTCCATCACGACAAGTTTGAAATAAAATGTCAAAAGAGACAACATAACCTCACAACTTTAAATTATAGCATTTCCCCAATCTTCCAATTTATCGGGTAACTGCACCACACAGTTAACTCCCTCAAACAGTTTTCGTACAAATTCCCATAAGAAAATACTATTAAAGCCATTTCAACTGAAATAATTCCACTTACCAAACAACGCCACCAGTACGCCTTGCTCCGACAGACGATCGGATCGGCGATCGGCGAGCCGAGCGGCCAGGCAGGAGTCAACGCTGCCGCCGGCCGCCGTGACGGTAGGCAACCCACTCACCTACCGAGTCAAACTGGATGCCTCCCCGCCCACCTCACCTCAGCCGGCGCTGTGCATTTCTTCGCTGTGAACCCGGCTTGAGGGTGATGCGACCATTGCGGGGGCTCGCCAGCACACATTGCGCGCTATTAGGAATACTGCATTCCCTCGCAGACAAACCGGGTTTTCGGACGAACTGACCCTTGGGGGTTGGTCTAGGGGTACGTTAGAGTCCCCCTGTACAACCCCCGTCATTTTGGAGAGAAAAAAAATTTCGACCCAAAATCGTAAAAATGCAAAGGCTATAGCCTTTGCGTTTTTGCGATTTTCGGTCGGAAAAAAATTGTCTCGGATTTCGACCAAACTCACAGGTTACCTCCTTCTGGGACCAAAAAACACATAGCAAGTCCTAGGAGTCCTATACCGGACTTCGTTAGTGACAAAATAGGCCCCTAAGCCTCCTTGCCCGAACACATTGCGCGCCATTAGGAATACTGCATTCCCTCGCAGAGAAACCGGGTTTTCGGACGAACTGACCCTTGGGGATTGGTCTAGGGGTACGTTAGAGTCCCCCTGTACAACGGCTTTTGCATTTCTATGATTTTCGGTCGAAAACAAATTGTGCTCATTAGTGACGGTGGTGGGACTGTAATGTGCCGAAATACAGGGGTTGAAGGGTGAATTTTGCTGAACTGAATATAGCATTTGCATCGGAAAAAAAAAAAGTCTCTGGATATTCAGTTTTCTGGGGTGTATGCCAATGTAGTTTTTGTTTCTTGAAATAAAAACATCAGATTCCATCTTTTAACAGCTTTAATAAAAATATGAAGTACATTGAGGCACTCATCTTGTAAATTTGTACCATCTAAATTATTGTATGAGCAATGGTGACAAATATCCAAAGTAAAAAAATATATACATATATGTATTCTCCATGAAAAGTGATCAGTTGTACTGTGAGGCTTTGTTAGGTAAACACTGCAAAAAGTTCTTATAATAAAATCTATGTAGAAATAAGTGTTGGTTGTTGGTTGGTATAAAATGGCACAAATGTGATCAAATAATCAAAAACATAAAAGACTCTTACTGTAGACACCTATGCAGAGGATATTTACAGAATGGAATAAAATGGCACAAATATGGTTAAAAAATATAAGATCTAGAGTATTTTTCTTAATTAAATATGGGATTGCACATTACCCTATTGCACGTAATCGGAATTAAGGTCCCTAAAACTACAAAATTATTTAGATATGAAGAAAGTTTCCTTTTGACTTTTGAGAAAATATTATCTTGATACCATAAAATCAAGTATTTTTTATGACCTTAAAATATAAGTACATAGTTTTAATCAAATTATCACAAAAGTATGTAAACTCCTCACCAGAATAGCACAGCAAAGTGTAAATATACAGTATGTATAAATTGTTATTGTGGGCAAAAAATCATAACAAAACATTCATATGCAATTATAGCATCCATAACTTAACTCTTTGCAATTATTTAAGAAGACTTATCACTTTTTAAGTACTGGTATGCAACAGCTAGATCTTTGTTGCCCATATCTTTCAGTTCCATGATTTTATACATCTGATGGGCTTGAGCACCCATAGGAATAGGAACACCAGATTGGATGGCCACACTTTGTGCAATGCCTAAGTCTTTGGCAATCAGAGCAACACCAAACCCACCCTAAAATTTAAAAAAAAAAAATAGATTAAAGTTAATTTCAGAAAATGACTTTTTAAATTTAACAAAGGCAGAAAAAAAAACTTACTTTATAGTCATTGGAACTTGGTACATTCGGCAGTAAACCAGGTACAGGATTGTACATCTCAGAAGACCAGCAACGTCCAGTAGAGGTATTAAGGATGCCCATCAATGTTTTAGGATCCATACCCAACCTTCAAAAATAGAAGGGCAAAACAAATAAACAGAATGTTTGAAATATCTGAACCGTATGTACTATACAACCAACAATTCAAACAGAGGAGACATACTTGATGCCCAGATTCATAGCTTCAGAAACTCCAAGCATAGAGATTCCCAGAAGCATGTTATTGGCAATTTTAGCAACAAGTCCCATTCCATGTTTCCCACAGTAAACAACTCTGCTTCCCATGCAAAGAAGAAGAGGTTCAACCTTCTTCATTGCATCCTCTTCCCCACCAATCATAAAAGTGAGGGTACCAGCTTCAGCTCCAATCGTCCCACCAGAAACAGGGCCATCAAGATAAGTAGCACCTTTCTCCTTAGCTAAAGGAGCCAGTGTTTGAGACACACTAGGATCCACAGTGCTGCTATCAATGAGGTAAGCTCCTTCTTTCACAGACCTGCAAGAATAAATACCATTATTAATCAAACTATATACTTGCAGGGTGCCTTTTGATTCTTTTTTTTTTCTCTCCACATCCCGAATGGGACACAGATTTTATAGAGATCAAAGGTATATCACAATGCTCTGTATCTCTCAAATATCATGGCTTATACAGCACATATTCTCTAAAAGAATGTTGGATATATGAGAGAACTATAAATGGTACAAACTACATGAAGCATTCCAGATTCACCTAAACAAACCCAGTGGAGTGGGATACAAGATAAAACTGGCTGTTAAGAGACCTTCACACTATAGATAAGAGGTCTCACAAAATACAAAAACAAACAAGAGATGAGTTGCTAGCCAAAGCTAGGTTCTTAATAGATTAGAAAACTGAAATTAAGAAAATGTCTTTTTTCAAAGGAATTTTGCCTAGCTACAGCACATTGCAAATGCAACAATAATAAGAAGACCATTAATTTATGGGACAATAAGTATGCCAAACTTGAGAATGCTATGCATATTTCTGTAGAATAGAGATACTTACTCAAGAATACCATCCTTCTGAGTGTATGTATCAAGAACATGTTTGTTTGCTGGGAGCATAGTAAGAACAACATCAGCATCCGCAACAACTTCAGAAACAGAACTGCAACCAGTTGCACCTGCTTTTTGAAGATCAGAGACGCAGGATTTTTTAACATCAAAGACACTCACCTTGTGCCCCTGCATGGAAAAAAAAAAAAAAAAATTTATGTGTTAATGATAAATATTTAGGTGAAGACTTGCAGTGTTACGACCACATAGTGACTGTGCCTTCCACCATGGTACACATGCTAAGCAAGTCCTTACCTTTTTCATTAAGTTCTGGACCATTGGATTACCCATGTTACCACATCCAATAAAACCAACTTTGCTGAAATTCCTATGTAAATCTGTAGAAGAAAGAAACAAAATCAGAACAAAATTGTGTAAGTATACATACTTCTCTGGGAAAACTTGTGGGCATGGCACAAACTTGCTTAACCTTGAACCAACTCATAGTGCTCATTGTTCTCATTATCTCACATTTTCTATTCCTCACAGAAACTTTTTAAAACACTAGTGATCAAATACATACCGTTGTAGACATTTTGTAATGAATTTTTGAAAAGGGTGTTTGATGCCACTTGCACAAGGCAGGAAACACCACGGGACTTCAAGGATATCATTTTTCTCTATGGCAAGTCCCTGACGTTTGCTACGTCTTCACAGGGCCAAATGTACCCAGCAACAAGAAAGCTTCTCGTTCCGTTCTTTCTATCCGAAGTCAACAGGTTTTATCGGCGTAAACCGGCAACGTCATCAGCTCAGCTGCTTACTATTATCAGCTGCGTGCAGACGACATGCCCCCTGACTCCCCCCCTCCTCCTCCAGTTTTTCTTCTATTCACACTACACCACCCCACACCACCACCACTTTATTTTGTGTACATGTGTGAGCAGAGGACTGGGATTTCTTGTCACAACAGATTCCATCAAACTTCCTTCCATGGATTTTGCCAAGCGCCAGCTCGAAAAATATGGCTGGTCTGAAGGTAATTGGTGTACTGATCAAAGTTTTAGTTCAGTAAATAAATTATTATGCTATCTGTCTCAACACCTATTATGCTCCTAACCTTAGTAATAAATGTGGTTGCTGTATTTTTGTTGATTTTCCCCTCTATTTGGAGTTCCCTATGTTGTTTAAATGTCAGGACTTTCGTTAATGTTTTTCAAATAGATTCTGGGAGTAATTTTACCCCAAAAGTTATGCTTTGGCCATGAGAAAGGGCACTCTTATTCCTCCCCATATTTCGACATACATTATTCAAAATAGCTTCCATGCTTCATGAACTCTCACCATGGTGTCTGTGAACTGAACTGAGCCCTTTCCAATCTTCTAGGTCAAGGTCTGGGAAAAAATTCAACTGGCATCACAACAGCTTTAAAACCTAAAGTAAAATTAAACACTGCGGGTATCGGCCATGATCCTGCCCAGGAGTTCACCTATCGTTGGTGGGAGGATGCCTTTAACAATGCTGCCAGCAATATCAATGTAGAAAAGACACAAGTAAGAGATACAAAAATAATACATTATTATTAATTTTAATTTTTCTACAGAAACATTGTTACTATCTCTTTCCAGGAAGGGATAGAAGTAAAAACAGTCTCTGAGGAATCAACTGAAATTTCAGCTGTCAAGAGGGCTAAAATTAAGAGAGATAAAATGCAGTATGGAGCTTTTGTCAAGGTAAGGTACTCTAATTTCTCAAACTCCTTATTTGTTTTCTGAAATATATGCTCATTGTACCATTTCTACTAAATTCTTACAGAGAGAAACCCTAACAAAGGGGGGCTCAGTTGTACCACCAGAGGATAAATCTGACCCTATTGAAGAGGCAGAAAGTAGGGTCCCCAAGTTGCCAGCTACACTCAATGATGAACAGTTATTCCAGGCTTGTGGTGGGCTGACAGCTCACAAGTAAGTTTCCAGTCATGGTCTTTCTGGTGGACAGTTCTCAAATACCTCAGAATGTAGAACTGTCCATATAGTGGGTCACTATAACTTTTCAAAACTGTCTTTCTTTTCTCATGTTCTGAATTTTGAATCGTTATTTCTGTTGAATTAGGGCTGCAAGACATGGTCACAAGTTAAGTGGGAAACTTCAAAGAGTCAAGGAGCAGGAAGAAGCATTTTTAAAGGCTTATCAGAAAAAAGTTGATGGTGGAACAAAGAAAGGTTCAAATGAACTTTTGAGCGAAAGTGTAGAAGAAAAGTTAAAACTAAAGAGTAAAAAGAAAAAGAGAAAAGAGAGAGCATGCAATGGAGAAACCGAAGAAACAAACAGCAACAGCAATTCTCCCAATAGTAAAATCAAAAAACAAAAGCTTTGCGAAGGAAATGAAGATGAAAAAATAGATAACAAAAAATCACATAAGAAAAGAAAAAAGGAGAAAATTTTTTGATCACATCTATTTAACTGTTATAATAAATAATTTGTATATTGCTGATTTCTACTCAATAAAATGCATTAAATTAACATTTTTTTTTATTATTAGTTTGACATGAAACAACTGAGCAGGGGGAAATATCCACTGATATTGTTAATTCACGAATACTTCCTACATTTCAGCAGAAATTACAATTAAATAAATTGTTGGGATGACAATGCACAACAGGTCATTATTTACAACAGCTGTCAAGGAAACAGTATCATTTTAAATCAATAAGAGCCAGCTTTCAACCCTTTTTCTTCCTAACCAAGAAGATTTAACTTCAATAATCTGGATACAGAATAACAAAAACATGAGATACTCTATTCCAGGCTTTAACAACATAACTAACAATGCATATTTGTTGTAGCTTGTGGTCCACAAAGAACAAAAATAACAACTTTGATTGTACTTGATAAACAACAGATCTTTTAAATGGCAAGACTTCTGAAACAAACTACACCCTGTACATACAAACCACAAGGGTAAAGTCAAACTGAAAAGAAACCAAAGAACTCTTCATTTCAATTATTTTTCATTTCCATCATTCCTTAAATCTATTGACTAATGAAATTAGAGTCAAATAAAAAAGTTGTATCAATTTCAGTTTGGATGAATTGAGTAAGACATTTGACACCTGAAAGGTAGAAAGTCAATATAAAACCTTATGACACAATGGGATTTCTTAAAGACAAATGCCGATGTGATAATAGATGCTTGCAGCAAACTAGTCAAGTAACTAAACAGAACATATTTTCAAATGATTATTTCATGTCAATCAACATTCGTCTAACATAACATAAATCTCTCAACACTCAAAGAGTGCAGTAAATGCTCATACTGAATCACATACAGACACAGAGCACTTACAGCACTCTGGTAGTGGACAACATTGATAGATTTGATACTTGAATTTATTACATAACAATTTAGAACCCATTTATCTGAAACAGATGCAAAGACCACACAAATTTTACTATAATCTATGAAACATTATGTGCAAGGTTTTAGAAGCTAAAAGAATCCTAAAATTCACGCAAATACCACCATTCTTGAAAATGATGAGGGTTGACTCTAGCTAATGGCAAATTTGTCAAAGGTACAACAACCAATTACGCATAGTTGAAGGTCAGGTTGAAAATAGAACGTATGTCCAAAACATCATAAAAACTAGATTTTTAAATAACATTTATATTTAAGGTTGTAAAACAGTAAGGCAGCAGCAGCAGCAGCTCATTAAAAGATAGATGTTGTGATTAAACTGGGGTATAGGCCTACACAAAATTCATATTAGATGCCTTGATGATAGATTAAAAACTTGCAATAAAAATTCAAAATCACATTAAAGGGAAGAAAAGGATCAACAATGTCAAACTTATTTGGAAAAAGAAAAGTATTTCAAAATCAGCCACTCACATGTGAGAACCACAGAAAAAATAAACGGTAAAAATAATTAACTAAAAACATATCCATGATAGGGATACCCCACATTGTTTCATTGAGAGATTTGAGGTAGAATTTTAAAGGTCTCAGACTTAAAAGTGATGATTTCAAAAAGTTATAATAAGGATAAGGAACAACCCATCCCTGAACTTCTCCTCCCCCAAAATATGGTAACATACATCTTTTAAGAATACCTCAATTGGGTGCTCCTTTTTCTTCCCAGAATCTGTTTCAAGACCCGAAAACCAGCTAATACTGATATCTCAATAACAGGAAGGGATGCTGCCAGAAAAAGTTTTGAGACATAACATGTGACTTCTTTGAGGATAATGTGAGCAAAAATAACATTTCTCTTTGAAAGTTTAAAATAAAGGGGCATATGTAATAACCTGACATTGATTTTAAATACGACAAAACTCAATTCCTATAAATGACAATGCGTCTTCAATTTTATCTCATGAATACTGAATATGGACCTACTACAGGTGAGCCAATTCCACATAGTTAGCAGGTAGCATACCACTCTGACCAGTACGCTGAACCACCCCAGTCATCCATCCTTCATCAATAGGTGTGCAATTTACAATCATATCACCATCACGAAATGAGACTTCATCTCGATCCTGAGCTTCATAATCATACATAGCACGGTACACTCTCTGAAAAAGACAACGAATTAAATTTAAAAAATGGTTAACTTAAACACGATAATCATGAATAGAGAACATATAATGCATACCCCAGAACGACTTGGTGGTGGCTGATATTGTTGTGGAGGAGCCTGATAATACTGCTGTTGGACTGGTGCTTGATGTCGAGTTTGCGAGTAACCACTTGAAGCAGCGTGATTATTATTGTGGTTTGCATTATTGTTGCTAGATCTGTAGTCTGTTGCAATTGATCCATAAAAGTCATTTACGGGATCAAGATCAGCAACTGAACCAATGCGTCGGTTTGGCTGGCTGGTCACTGTTAAATAAATTAAACATGCATGATACAAAAGGAAACAGCACATTTAAGAAACTTAAAACAATAAAAAAAGAAAGAAGTAAATAAGGAAGTAAATGATTTAAATAAAAATACAAAAATAAAGCTAATGCAGTAGCTGTAATTTTTTATATTTTTTTTTAAATCCAACTCTGTTAAATAATCTATCTATACCTGCACCACGACCTGAAGAATAAATGAGAGTTGAGGCTTGTCTTGCAGAATAGGGAGAATTGCGAGGTGCCCCACTTAATGGGTCATAATCAGCTATTTTTCCTGGTTGATGAGGTGGTGGAACATGGCCATAACCACTACTCATTTGTGTCGCATGGTGTGTTGGCTGTGAAGGTGGAGCATGGTATGCAGGCTGAGGTTGTTGTGGAGGAGGCTGTGAGTACTGTGTGTGAGTGACAGGAGTAGGTTCCTCACGTTGATTGGCATGATTCGAAAATTCAGCTACTGAGCCACCAGCATCATCTGTCCATAGCAAAACAAAACAAAAAGCAAACATTAAGAAGCAATCTTGCTTTCTAGTTAAGCTGAAGGCTCAGCTAAAGAGCTTCTGCACTTAAACAAAACAAAGATTTGAAATATGAAAGATGATCACAAAAAACATAAACAAAAAACACACAATCTATCATCTATTTTCTAAAATTAAAAAAAAATACTGTATATGCAAAAATGGAAATTTTTAAAAAACCAAGGCATGGCATAATTAGTCAAATGCTGAAAAAAATTCTGCTATAGTACTTCCCAAAGGAGTATGAAAATATGAAAATAAAACTTAATTTCAAAACAGTGTGATTAACCTTTACATGAAGGCAAAGCAAATATTACAACATGCATCATTTGAAATTCTAAAATCCAGCGAGCAGTTAAGCTGAAAAAATAACACTGAAAACTGAACACAAAGCTTTTAGAGCAGAATACACACACACCCACCCACCTAACCACCGACAAATACACAGGGCAGCAGCATTCCATCCACTGGTCGGCAAGAAAAGATAACATTCAATGAAGATTCTTTATAGCCACAGGAAACACTTTTTGTATGGTTTACACCGAAAATGTAACATTACATAAAACAAAGAAAAAGTTTGTTCTCTTACCATTTTGGGGTTCACCATTTTCCCCAGTTAATACTCTCTTCTGCTCCATTACAGCTTTCTTCTCCAAATCTCCATGATATGCCACATTACTGAGGAAAGAGAAAATAGAGTTAGGCAGCAGTTTAAGTATAACAAACAATAATTTAAGAGGAATAATATACTAGCAGAATTACCTGATAATCTTGGAGTTTTGTTTTATTCTTAATGTTTCAGGATCATCTGCAACCTGAGTAAATTTCCCCTTGGCTTTCTCAAATTCCGCATGATATTTTACCTAAATGGAAAAGTACAGGATATTAGTCAGCTTCATAATTAGGGTTGAAATAGTACAAGCAATTACTTCAATTCTTACATTAGACTGCAATTTTGTGTTTTCTTGGATGCGTTTTAGCTCTGGCGTGTCTGCCATCGTCGTCGCCTTCGCCTTCGGCACATGGCTGGAAAAACAAAAACTTGTTAAAAATCTTGTTAACAATTTTCACCAAAAAATATACTAAATTTTTAATTTCTAAATATTCATTTTTTTCCCTTAACGCTAGAGACAGTTATTACTGAGCGAGCGGAGCGAGCGGAGCTCATTGCTTGACAGGAACCAAAATTTCCGGTGATTTTGCGAGCTCAGCATTAGGACTGCAGGTCCTGGCTAGTTACTATTTTGTATGACTGCATGAACACAAGCTCACGGATGCGTCAGCAGCCTACATCACAATTTTCGGGGCCGGCGGCGCGGGCGCGGCGTAGGCGGTCCGCCCCGCCCCCACGCCGTCAGGCAGGAGGGCACGCGTGCGCGTGCGTGCGTGCGTGCGTGCAGCATGCGTCCACGGCCCGGGCCATGATGATGTCACCAGCCTGCCCGGCCCCAGCCGGGTAACTCGAGGACCGGCGAGGCGACCCTACACTAAAGACACCAGAAGGGGCACGGCGGGGCGAGGGGGGGGGGGGGGGCACCCGGAGGTGGCCAGAGGGGGAGGCTAGAGGGGAGGGGTCATTCGAACCCCCGCATGTGGCCGGGAGCAGCTCGGCAGCTCGCCTGTCACCCCCCAGCAGGTCTGCATCACCGACCCGGAGAGAGAAACGCCATGTAAACGGGCAGGGGCCCGGCCCGGCCCGGCAGTGAGCGGGTGGCACGCAGCGCGCCTTGGGGAAGTCCCAGACCGCCCCCACCGAGACAAGCCGCGCCGCGCGCCCGGGCGGGGCGGGGCGGGGCGGGGCGGGGCGGGGCACCCCTCCTCGCCGGCGCGGACAGCCCAGCCCCATTGCCCTAATAAGGCCAGCGGCTGGCAGCGGCGCGGCGCACACAGGCATTGGCGAGCGCCGCGACGCCACCGGGGCGACCGATCGCGAAGCCGCGGGGCCGCGGGCATGACAAAGCACGTCGCGGGGCGGGGCGGGGCGGGGCGGGGCGGGGCGGGGCGGGGCGGGGCGGGGCGGGGCGGGGCGTGGCGGGGCGGGGCGGGGCGGGGCGGCGCTAAGCGATACACTGCAGTGCGGCTGCAGATCACGTCACGGTTCACGTGTCACGTCACACTGGCGCGGCCGCGGCGCGGAGCGGACCAGCTGACTCTTCCGCAAATTACGTCACGCTGTTGCGGAAGGGTCGCAGGCAGGGCCGGGATGTCGCAGAATGGCGGCCTGGTCTATCCCGTCTCCTACCCTACACTCGAGCGCCACGGGTCGGACGGGCCCCCTGGGCGATACCGCCCCGTAACGCACGAGTGCGAAGCGGGTTGCCTACCCGGAGCCGTAAGGCGCCCCAGTCTGGCCAGGGACAGGGACTACCATAACCCCGAATACAGAGCCACCACAAAAACGATAGGCGCCTTCTCACATTACTTGTGGTTACACACACCCACCGGCCGCGGGCGGCACACCTGGTGGTGCACTCAGTGTCCCCCTTGCACTTGGGCACCAGCTGAGGCGCGTACATGTACTTCCGGCCCCTCGGCACGGCATCCTCCCCGAGTACAGTGGAGGCCCAAGGTGTCCGCACACCTGGTATGGGCTGGGCAGCAGTAGCCACTCCGGCTCCAGGTCACGGCCGCCGCGGTACTCCCCCCCCCCCCCCCGGCCCCGGAACACGTCACGTACGCGCCGTGCAGCCGGCCCGGGTGAGCCCCGCGCCCCGCGCCCGGGGATTGAGTCATTAGAGCAGCGGCCCCACGCACTTTTCACACAAGAATGTTAATTTTTGACCACGGCGCAGCGTACTGACCGGAGGCAGGAACTGGCCGAAAGGAAAGGAAGGCGCCATTTCTAAGCGCTGGTGGGGGGGGGGGGGGGAGGCGAGGGGCGCCCCGCCCGCCCCGCCCGCGCAGCGCGGTGCAGTTCCTGAAGAGACGGTATTGTACCGGCGCAGCGAGCGCGGGGCGGGGCGGGGCAGCGGAGGAGGGCAGTACGTATGCTTTCCCTCACGGTGCGAGAGGAACGTTACGCCCAAAACAGCGCGGAGGAAGGGGGGGGGGGTGCCACCGCTGCGGCCCGCGTCCGTCCAGTAAAGTCCCGCGCCGCGCCAGGCCACGCACTGCACCGCCACATCTGTTTCTTTTCGGCCACTCACTTTGGTCCAGGAATGTAGAGCGGTGCTCTGGTTGAGTAAAGTGGGGGGGGGGGGGGGGGGCTGCGCGCGCCAGGCAGGGCAGGCCCGTTACCCGCCGAGGGGAGGGCAAGGTTGAAGGGGGCAGGCACCTGCAGCGGCCCAGCCGCGTTGCTCAACACGCACCTCCGGCCCCAAAATGTATCCGCCTTAACTTCCCCATCCGCCGCCATAGCCACCAATAGTGAAAAAAATCTAAAAATAGTGATCGCCGCGGGGCGGGGGGGCGGGGCGGGGCGGGGCGGGGCGTGGGGCCCATTGTGGTGGAACAGGCGGGGGTGGGGGTCTGCAGCCGCGAGCCGCGTGCGCGCCTGGCGCTGCTGCAGCACGCCAGACCAGACTGTTTACCTTCCAAGGCGGGATAGGAGGGGAGCTATTCGAACACCAAACAACGAATGCAGCCACCGGTGCTGCTGGCGGAGGTGGCTGGGGCGGGGTGGGGCGGGGTGGGGCGGGGCGGGGGCGTTCCCCGGACCGGCGATGTCCGCCCCGCCCCCGTCAAGGTGTACGCGAGGGGAGGGCGACACATCCCGGACAGGACGGCGCGGCGCATCCTGGGGCCAGCAGGCCAGTTCCGCTCTATCGCCGTCCTTGTCGCACTCGTAGGGCGGCCTGGACCAGACACCTGAGCGCGCAAAGACACGAGGAGGCGGTCGCGCGCTCAACACTGAGCACTGTCACCGCTCCGGAGCACGCATACATATTCTCGGAAAAAAATTGCCATAGATTGCGAAACTTCTCAGATACTATCGCGGCTTTCTCGGAGGTCATTGGAGTGTGCCGCCGAGTGTGGCAGAGAGTGAAAACCACGACGAGTCAGTTATTCCCGGACGTCGTGACGACACGACGAGGTGACGAGGCGACGCGCGGCTGTGACTGACGTGACGCGACGTGACGCGACGTGACGGGACGCCCCCAGAGGCCGCGACCCGACCCGCCGTACGGGCCCCGCGGACGCCCACCGCCGTCACCACCCTCCGCGCCAATTCGTCGTGGCGCGTTTCATTTTGGCGGCTCGCGGCCGGGTTGGACCGGATGTGGCGGTGTGGCCGACCTTGCGCTTCCGCTCGTCCCGTCCCGTCCCGCCCGCCGGGTCGGGCTGCTCAATGCTCATTGGCCTCCGCCCCGCCTCCCCTCCCCTCCACTGATCGGATGCTGCGGACTGATCAGGTGTGCAGTGTGGCGGCCGCGGCGCGGCAGGCCCGCAGCGGCGCGACACCGTCACAGCAGCGCCAGCCTGGCACCGGGCACAACGGCTGTATCATCAGCCCGCCTGCCAGCTAGGCAATCAACGCTGCAGCCCGCCTGCTAGCTAGGCAATGAGCGTTAAGCCCGCCTGCTAGGCAAAATATGCCGCGGCCCGCGACGCTACGCCCGCGACACGCGAGCCGAGCAGCGCTGCCAGTGCCGCGCGCCCGCCCCGCGGCTTTTGCACTTTCTACCGCGGCGCGAATAACAATCGGCGGCGCGGTTGAGCGGGCCCGCCGCGCCCCGCCACGCCGCGCCACGCCCCGCCACGCGGCCTGGAGTCGGCCGGGCTGGTCCGCGCCGCGCCCCGCCGCGGCGGCACAGCCGCCATCTTATTTATAAACGTGAGCTCAGGTCAGGCAGGAGATGGCGGTGGCGATCCCCGTCCAGTGACACCGGCCCGGCCCCAAGCCCCCAGTCCAGTCCGGTACAGTGGGGTCGGGTGGGGTCGGGTCGGGCAGCAAGGACCACACAACGGTCAGGGCGGGCCGAGAGCCGCGCCGCGCCGCGCGGAAGGGTGGGCAGTTAGATGGCCGGCCATCAGGGGCGGTGACCCGGGGGGGGGGGGGGGGGGGGGCAGGGCGGCATTCCATTTCACTGGCACGGCACGCCCCGCCCCGGCACGCCCCGCCCGGCCCCGCACGTGCAGCACGCTCCTACGCGCGGCCCAGCCCTGGCCGCCGCGAGTCATGCGCGGGGAACTCCTAGCGCCCCGCGCTGCGCCGCCCCGCCCCGCCCCGCGATCCTGTCATGTCTTATGCCGGACCTTGAGGGGGAGGGAGGGAGGGGCACTCCGTCCAGAGGTGCAACCGCGGCAGGGTAGCGGGGAGGGGAGGGGAGGGGGCGCAAGTGCAATGGGCCGGAACCCACAACTCACCCCTCAACGAGAACGTCCTGCCCGCGGCCACGGCCACGCCGACTGGACTGCACGCAGCACGGGCGGGCAGGCCGCGCCGGGCCGGGCCGGAAACAGCGGCTTGAGAGGGAAATATTCGCCGGCCTTCTCCGTCTCTCTCGCGCACGCAGGGCTGTCCTTCCCTCCCGCCTCTCTCCCTCGAACACAGTCCGGCTCCGACCCGCCGCCGCAAACTACTTTGGCCGCCGGCGCGGCGGGGAAATATTCAAAACACTTTTCGCACCAAAGAAAGCAGCGCGCCGACAGCCGACAGATCCCACACCTGCGCCCTGTGCGTCATCCAAACGCCCTCCCCTCCCCTCTTCGTCCAAATGTCACTCCACACCGCGCAGTCTTTCTCGCGCCCAGCCCCGCCTCGTCCCGCCGCGTAACAGCCAGGCCACGCAAGAGGCCGGCCGGCCGGCTGCTCCGCTACGCTGGGAACCACGGGCAACCGCCGCGCCGGCTGCGGAATGTGCGGGGATGACGCGCTCTATTTAAACGCGTTCCCTAAAACCACTCGCCTAGTATTCGTCCAAATATAAGATAGAAAGGTACAGGGTATTTCCTTGGGCTGGGCTGGGCTTGGGCGGCGCGGCCGATAGAGGCCCGACGCCGATGGCGCCGCCGCCGCCCACCAGTTCGCGGACGCGACGCGGCACACCAGTCTCGCTGTATCGCGATCAATGAGCGATAAAAAGTACTGTACAGTACTCGGAGGGCGTGGCGGGGCGTGGCGGCGGCAGGAGAAAGGTGTGCAGGGCGGGCCGGGCGGGGCGGGATCGGGCGCGCATAGGGATCGAGATCAGCAGGCCGGCCGGTCGGGCCAGGCCGAGCTCAGCCGCGGGGCGGGGCGGGGCGGGGTGAGGCGGGGTGAGGCGGGGTGGCGCAGCGCCGGTGAAGGCCGAGTGCGCAGGGCGGAACGGGCGCGTGGAGGTGCAGCTGCACCGCTCCGCTCCAGCATCAGCCGGCTGCGCTCCAGCCACAGGCTCCAGCGGACAGGGACAGGCGCGCTGGACCACGGGCGGGGCGGGGCGAGGCGGGGCGCGCAGGGAGAGCTTGGGTCGCGCTGGCGGAATGGTCCTGGAGGCGCGGCCGGGGCGGGGGGAGGGGGTACGGAGGAGGAGGGGGGGGGGACTGGGGGGTAATTACGAGCAATAAGCCGCCACCGCTGCTGCTACTACTTACGCCTCGCAGTAGGGGTCCTTGTTGAAGCCCTTGTAGTTGCGCATGTTGAGCGCCATGCCGCACTCCTTGCACTTGAAGCACGTCTTGTGCCATATCTGCAACACACAAATGAAATACGTGGTGGTCAGTTAGCAGCATTCATTCACTGGCAGCCCGGGCTGGCCGGGCGCTGCACTCCTTGAGCACTCGGCCGGCCCGGCCCGGCCCGGCCCGCGGGAGTAGTAAAGTGCCACATTCCGGGTAGGTTGGCTGGTGGTCGGCCATGCTAGCCGGCTCGGCTCCAACGTGGGCACAAGGTTGGACCAAGGTTAGTACACACTCGCAAACGCGGAGGTGGAGGTGAGGTACCCGTATAGTGGTGCGCCTGCGACCTGCGCCCCGCCCCGCCCCGCCGCGCCGTGACCCGAGCCGTCCGCACTGCACTGTACAGCGGGGCGGGGCGCCAGCTGCCCGGCCCGGTACTACCCGCCCCAGTGTTGCCGGAAAGTTAGGCAAAAAACCTCCGGAACACACCCGTGTCCAAGGGTGCCTATCTCGCCCTGCCTACTAGGCAACTCTTGCGCACGCGCCCTACGCACGCAGGTGTGCTTTGGCACGTTATGCCCAACTTTTCCGGCAGCACTGACCCGCCCCATGCACACACTGAGCGGGGCTGAGCGGAGTAGAGCGGCAGAATTTAGGATGACGTCGCAAGATTCGCCGTCGGAGACAACGGAACACAATGTCGGCCAGGTTCTCCTCGGCGGCGGAGGCAAGGACCGAGAGGACCGCGGCGGGGCAGGTGGGGCGGGGCGGCCGCGGCCGCGGGGTACGCCCCGCCCCGCCCAGCCGGCCCGGTACAAGCTTCCAGCTTTCAGGCACTTCCAGCAGAGCAGAGCAGGGCGGGGCGGGGCGGGGCGGGGCGGGGCGGGGCGGGGCGGGGCGACCTGGTCCCGGCCCGTGCACCCTGTGAGCCGCACCGTTCTTCTCTGCCCTACGTCATGTCAGCCCAGAGCTGGTCACGCGTCCTGCACCTGTCGCGGTCTATCCCACTCTCTCGCGTCAACCCCGGGGAGACGGATGCAGCGCAGCCAGAGCCGGGCAGGGGCGGGGCGGGGCGGGGCGGGGGAAGGCCCCCTAGGGCCCCTAGCCTGGGATGTGGTGCATCTCTGCCGCGGCAGATAGACAGACATGCAAATTGCGAACGTCAACCGGTCGTGGAGGAGATAAGGCACGAGTTAGCCGCGCGACACAAGGGCGGTAGGTACACCTGACGCCCGACCGCCACAGCACGGCGGCCGGCAGCACCCCACCCCGCCTCAAGACGGGCCCACTTTAACCAGATTGTGATAAACCTTTCCACTTTATCAGCCCGGCTTCAAGCTGTGCGAGTGTGCGCGTCCGTATCCGTGTGCGGCGCCACCGTCCGTGCCATGTGCTCGGGGTGAAACCCTCCCACCCAGGAAACATACAGCATTCAGGATACAGCAAATTCAGATGGCCTGTCAATGATAGTCTTTTTAAGAACCCAAATAGCCTTTCTTAAGTACACAGAACAGTAGTGAACGGCAAGAGTCAAATTGTTGACACAGATGAATGGCAGCTGAATGAATGAGATTTGCATCAAAACTTTTCAGTTGCGTACTGTACAAGTCAGCTGCTCTAATTTGTAAAAATGAAAAAAATTGTCATATTCAAAGAATTATTTGGATAGCCTCTGCAAAAGGGATAAAAACCCAAACTTTTTGAACCCACAAAATTCCACTTAAGTAACTGTCCTTCAAGTACAATAGATGTTGCAAAAAAAAAAAAAATATGGGAATAATGACTTTAACACCCTGTTTTTATTTATGATGAAATTTCATGAGTTTGAAGAGTATTGACCTGAACAAGACAGTATGAGCAAGCAAAATTCGTTGCAAAAATTGTCAACATGTACAAAGAAAATTACCTCGGTTCTGACTGGCTTCGAATATAAATATTTGTATCAAAATAAAGCAACGATATTCAAAGGTGCTGAATCGCATAATGTGAGGAGATAAAAATTTAAGTCATTTATAGCACAGACAAGACATTAAATATAACAAGTGTTTTTAGGTTAGAATACCTGATTGAATTATTTTGTAAACAAGCCAAGTGACCAAACTGTGTGAATACAGCAACACTTTATAGAATAGCAAAATAAGTAGAAAGCATAAATCTGCCCTTTTGGATGAAAGCAACAGGCATATTTCTATAAATATTTGATCAAAAACAGGAGTGGGGCGTGTACCATAGCGTAAATTAAATACCAAACACTTGGGCCGGCAACACAACCTCAAATAAAAAATATAACAATGTTCATTCGAGAACACCTGAGAAACTACACATTTTTCCAGCCAGGAGTGTTGCAAAAACTGCGAAATACTATTTAACAAATCATTACCTTATCCAAACATTTGAGTTCTTCTATAGGGTACACAGTTTTTTCACACCGCGCGCACTTCTTGTTCATTTTGAGGCACCAACTCTCACTACCGGTGTATTTACAAATCTACTAATCAATATTTATCGATTTACGTGTCCACCAATTCACAAGACACTACATAAACACGAAGTTTGACAGCCAGAATTCGGACATTCACGGGTTTACGAGTCTCACAACGGAAGTTCAGTCACTACTGGCAGGTACTGCAACTGGTAGAGGCAGAAGCGGGGCGGGGCGGAGTGGGGAGTGGGGGCGGTAGGTAGGGGCAGAGGCACGAGGGGGGAGCGCCACCACCGGAGTCAGGCCCGCATTCTACAAGTACTGCGAGAGTCAGCTCTTTACGTCCCTCGGCGACAAAAACGCCGTCATCTTCCCGTTCTCGCCCCTTTTAAATATAGAATAACACTGTAGCGGAACCACAGACTTCCTAGTCAGATTTAATTTATGCTAGGGGGCAACAAATTTTAAAAACACTCAAGTAATGCGGGAGTGAGTATTCGCAGTCCAATTCGGCGGGATATTTAAACACGATATAAATTTCGTCCTGAATGCACACAAGTAAAATCAACACTTTGGAATTTGAATTGTATTTCGACTCGACTCAGGGGAAAAATATGCACGGCATAATCAGACGGACCAGTGCGGCATTAAAATATGTAAGGGCCCTACGCGTACAAAAACCAAAGGTAGGCCGCCCTCTAGACTCTGACGTCGAATGGGCTGCCTACCTCCAAGGCGCTCAGCGTACCGCGGAGGGGCGACACGGACGGAGGCGCGATGGCGGCGGAGCCACTGCCGCACCGTTAAGTCCGGCTAGGCCCGTTTGACAAGTCCTGGAGGACGGGGCCGGGCCGGGAGGACCTTTTTCTCCAGCGGGTTCCCCACTAAGCCCCCCGGACTCCAGGAGTGGCCGTCACCGGCGCGTCGCCACACGGCCCTGCCCCGAGCCCTGCCCACTCTGGAGGCAGCGGGGCGCAGTGTCAACATGATTAATGGACCAGGGGTGGATTATCTCCTTTAATCTTCCCTCAGGAATAACGGGAGCGGCGGCAGGCCCGGGCCGAGCCGGGCGCCGCGACGCCTCCGAGTGACACCGCCACACCGCCGGGAACGCCCCGCCCCGCCTCGGCAGGCATGGCGTTACGCAATTCATGAACTAGCCGCGGTGTTGGCCATAACTCTGCATTGCTCGGCCTGGTCTGGTCATGCAATGCCGTGCGCATTCACACACAGGCCGAGGTCGATGCAGCAAGCAGGGGCGGGGCGAAGCGGGGTGGGGCGGGAGGGGCAGCGGATACTTCCATCCCGGCGGCACGGCGCGGCGCGGCAGCGGTGGGTACGGCTACGTGGCCTGGTGTGGCGCGGCGTGGCGTGGCGGGCCTCGTCGGGATGCTTGGCTTGGCTTTCGCAGGATGGGAGGAGGGTGATATCGCGTCCACGCGCCCGCCGCTGTGGGAGTGTGGGTGAGGTATGGACGATGCTCTAGTGCCGGCGTGGCCCGCTAGATGGCGCCGCGCGGTCGACGATCGAGCCGTGGAGCGAGCGGCGGGGCGGGGGCGGGGTGAGCGCGCTGCGGAGGTGAAGGGAAGAATGACCGCGGTACGGTAATGACAAACGGTGTCGCAGCCGGGGGGGGGGGGGGGGTAGGTCGCAGGGCCCCTGCGCAGGGGTAGGGCCGGGCGCACCTGCTGCACCCCACCGCCGCCCCCGCCGTCACCCCGCCCCCACGTGCCCTGCAGCGCACAGCGCAGGACACTGGCCAGGCTCTCTGGTGCCCTGCCTGCACTGCCTGGTGCTCTGTCCGCGGGACTGCGCCGCGAAGGCAGAATGGCTACGACTGCCTCTCACGAATGGAAGGGTGGGGAAGGGGCGGTGGGGCGGGGCGGGGCGGGGCGGGGCGGGGCGGGCGGGAGGTTGGCGGTGGCGGTGCTGTCGCTCACGCTCGCTGCCGCCCCGCCCCGCCCCGCCCCGCACAAGCTGCGTCCGGAGGCGCGTCTCTCGCCGCGGTGTGGAAAAGGAGACCGGATGGGTTTCGGACGCGCTGCTCGCGCCGCACCGCGTCCCCGCGCCGCGCGGTGTGGCGCGGCGTGGCGGGTGGGGCCGAGTAGGACCTGAGCTGCGGGGCGGGGCGGCGGGGGGCCGCGGGGTGCGCCTGCAGGCAGATTCCGCAAAGTGCGCTTTGGAACGAAGCGACGGAATAGTCTACGCGTAGCGCCGCGTAGTGGGCAGGGCCGGACTGGGGGGTCAGGGGCCCGCCGGGAAAGTAGCTGAAACGGGGCCCAGAATTGCCTACCTTCAAGGGGCAACGGGAGCTTAAACGTGTGAAACTGAATCCCGGACCCAGGACCCCTGGCGGGGCCCGAATCATGCACTGTTACAAGCCAGGCAAGCCTTCGGCTTGGCTTGAATGCTGAGATCAATCCCGCCTTAAACTTGAAAAATTACGTACGTGCCCTGCAAGTGAAAGGGTAGCGTAAAAACATGGAAAAGTTTTGCGGCAGTAAACCTCCCGAAGGAGGTTGGGTTTCCCGCCAGGCACAGGGCTTTTACCCCCCGTGGCAGCCAACAACTTCGGTGTTCTTATGGCACCACCTCCTCCAGCCTAGGCCACGCCGACTGACTGACCGCTACCGACCGGAGAGGAAAGCGCGGGAGCGGTTGGTACGCCTGGTCGACACCAGGGAGTAAGTGTCATCAGTCACCACGCCGCACCACTGAGCGAGCAGAGTCCGGGGCCGGGGCCGGCCGGAGCCGGCAGCGCGCCGCGCGTGATACAGAGCCCACCGCCGCAGGGCTACGTCCGAAGGTGCGCTACGTCAGCGTTTCGGTTCGGCAGAACAGTTACTACAGTATCGCCTCCCTGTAAGCTGAAAGTTTGGGGGACAGGTTCAGCTTATAGAGAGCAGCCGAAACGGTTAAACACGTGTTGCGAGGGTCGAGCTCGGGCTGCTCTCCGGCACCGAGAGGGCAATAAAAGTTGGGGCAAGTGGAAAGCCCGACACTTGTGTGGCCCGAACCATTGCCAAACGCTCTCACTGCGTAATGTAACTTTCAGGAAAGTAAAATGACGCCGGGTTTTCATTTCTGGAAAGTTTGGATCATGATTTTCTTTGGTTCCTGTCTTTTTTGTCATCATTCCGATGAGGCCCGCAAGCGTTACCACAATCCAAAAGAGGCTCATGAACTCTGATACTTGTAGCACTGATACTTGAAGCATGTTTACGAGGTTCACAAACGTTATAACGCGCACAACTCTCCCAGGGCGCATTTTTCCTGGAAGAAAAGGCTTCGTGGGCCAAGGGCGGGAAAGTTCCGCGGAGCTCATTGCGTCCCTTTCACGGGAGGCCCGCACTAAGGGACTAGGGGCAAGATGCCGTTTTTAAATATTTCCCTCCACCCGATTCCTTTCAAACTAAGTGCAGTTGTAGTAGAAGCAGACAGTTACCCAAAACTAAAAAAAAATCCTATACCGCTGACTGAAAATTTTGAGTTACACCGGTTTAAACCTGACTTTGATATCTGTACGTATTCACTGTAAAAACCTTATAATTTTGTATGACCGCCGGAATAGACTGGTTGTAAAAACGACAATTGTACAAACTGCCGACTCAAAAACGTGTAAACTTGACGAAATTAGCCAAAATTTGCAGTTTAGAATACGAGTGTTTCGCGTAGTTTCGGGCCACAACAGGTCGGACACCTTTGACCGGGCCCGGCCGAGCTCCCGGGTTTATGGCCCCGGCCATCACCCGCTGTCAGGCATCGAGCTCGCACTACACAGCAAAAATAGAAAAAAAAGCTTATAGGGAGTCAGCTTACAGGGAGGCGATACTGTAGTGCAAGTGTCCGTGTCCTCTCAAGTTTTTCGTCGCGATATGCTGCGTCCGCGTTTCGGTCCGGCAGTAGTGTCCAAGTGTCCGCGTTCTTTCTAGTCTCCCGTCGCGATCCGTTCCGTCCGCGTTCTCTCAAGTGGTGTTGCTGGCTACTTCGACGCCGGGCAGCCGGTGCAGTGTGTGTGTGAGTGGAGTGTCAACAATGTCAAATGACATCGATAATGGCCTGTAAGTGGAAAGTGAATCTGCCCTGTGAACAGGGCTTGTGAAGTGAAGTGATTTGTGCGTGAAGTGCACGAAGACGCCGCTTTGCCGGTCCGAAGTGTTGTGGTGTGTTAGTGAGTGAAGTGTCAACATGGTCAAATCAAAGCGAAAGGTGTCTTGCCTTGTGATGTGAAAAGTGAATGCCCCAGTGAAAGGGGCTTATGAAGTGCAAAGTGAATTAGTGCAACTACGGAAGTGCTTCGCCGGGCTGAATTTGACTACGCTGCCTCGCCGGCGCGGCGCGGCGCGTCGCGGCTTCCCTGGTACCGCCGCTGTCGTACCTCGACAACACGTGGTGAGTGCACTGTGACTAACCATTTATTTTTACAGGGTCACACTGTCATCGTTGTTGAATATTGCTTGTCCTCACCGTTGAGTTAGGATTATTGGGGATATTAGGCTAAGATGATAAGATTCTTCCTTACCCTTCCCACTCTCACAGCAACACACATGGTTTATATTTATCATCAATTTTTATCATCGGAAAACAATAATTTACCGGAGACGTATGGTGACTTATGAGTAACAGCATCGAACGTTTAAGAATAATTGTTGAAGAATGAACAGTTTCTTCGGAGATTAGGGTGAGTACCATAAAGTGACCTGATCGTTTATTAGCATTGCCCAATTTCTAATATTTATTTTTGTTTCAGGCTCATAAAGGTAAAGGTACGTAATTTTGGGGGGAGTTTTTAGGGCGGTGCAAATCCCCCACTACCCTACTGGTCTTCAGGTTTATTTAAAGAGGGCCTATGACCCTCTTTAGGTTTATCCTGTGGGCTTGTTGGGGTGCCTATCCGGGCCTGTATGAAACAGTGATATATGACTTTTTAAAAATAATGTCTAAATGATGTTATGAGGATGTCGCATGTCTTTCAAAATGCGTCATATCAGCAATATCATTTTGATGTCATAAAAAAAGAACATTTCTCACTGGGTAATGCAGGTGAAGGGCAAACTTGTTTGCAACCTTCAGTGGTAACACTCCGTACGGGTTTTCTCCTCCCTTGACTGACAAAGTGTAACAACTTATGTGTAACGTAAACTAGTCAAAGGTAGGGTAAAGTCGGTCAAAAAACAAAAAAAAAACAAAAAAATCACCATCACCATCCACGCTGGTCCACTGGAGCTTCGCCCTGCTGCACTGCTGACGGTGGTTGTGACCAGCTCAAGACATTTTGGTAAGTAATGTTTTACTAATTCTGTCTAACCATACTGTGCCTTTTTGAGGTCTACAATTTTCAGGGCAGGGGCACGCAGAGGACCAATAGGACAAGATAGTCAACACCACCAACAGGATGGGGATCACCATCACCAAGCTGTATGACGCTGCTTCCACTGGAACTTCACCCTGCGTTTGTTGCCCTGCTGACGGTGATTGTGACCAGGTGATCAACTCAAGACATTTTGGTAAGTAATGTGTTTTGATAATTCTGTCTAGGGGGCAGTCACAAAACCTGAGCTGATATAGGAAACCTTGGCATTACTCAGCACCGTTGCTGTAACCAGTGCGCGTAGACCATACCGTCGCTTCGCTGCTCTGGCCAAGCCCGCTCGGCTGGGCCCCGCCCCGCCTCGGCCCGGCAAGGGAAGGGAACAGGCAGCCCTGAGCCAGGCCTCCGCGGCCCCGGCCCGGCCCCGGCCCGCGCCGCACCACCACTCAAGCCCCGCCCCGCCCCGCCCCGCCCCGCCCCGCCCGCACCGCGCACCGCCTGCTGCCGCTGCCTCCCGCCCGCCTGATCAATATTTCGGAGTGCCTGCTGCTTTATCCGAGCATTCATTATCTTGCGTTCGCTTTCACGTTCACATGGCGGGGCAGGAGGAGGGTGGCGTCAGCGCCGTGCCGCGCCGTGCCGCGCCGTGCCGCGCCGTGCCACGCCGCGCCGCCCCTACAAACCCACCCCTCCGCGCCGGGCCGGGCCGGGTCCTTATTGTGCCACCGTTGTTTAGCGGAGAGCAATAGCGGCCCAGCCTTACGTAGCGGGCGGGCTGGCGCCTGGCGCGGTAGGCAACCGGAGCGCTCTGGAGCGCTGCGGGCGGGCGGCCGGTCCGATCAGCCATCAGCAGCGCGGCCGCGGCTTACGTTAGCTCAGCGCTCCCGCCCCAGTGACCCATCTCGCCCGGCGCGGCGCAATAACACTTTGCTCCTCCCGCTCCGCGCCGCGCTGCAGGAGAGAATCAGAAGGAAAAAACAAAATACGCGGTTTTTGAACTATTGCCCAACTGTCGCTATGAGCAGTGTCGGTACCAATGACGCTACGCGGCCGACCCAGCACCGCCCGGAGAGCAGGCGTGCTGATGACGCGCTTGTGACCTACGACCCGCTGCGGCTCGCCCCCCTGCCCCGACCCCGCCCCGCTCCGCTCCTCTCGGAACAACTGATTCCTGACAGCCGTACGCAAAGATGGAAGCGGCGCCTCGCCGTTTTGATCTCCGCCGCGACGCGACGCGCAGAGCGCGCTCCGCTTTCGGGAGGTTTTGGGCGGCGAGTCCCCACGGTCCCCACGCGATCACGTGAGGAGAGAGGGGGAGGCAGGGGGGGGGGGGGCGCTGCCACCCACGCCCCGCCGGCCCCGCCTGCCCCGCCAGGACTGACATGGCAACTCCTGGGAGGGGTGGGGGAGAGGTGAGAGGGCGACGAGGATCTCGGTGGTTCCACGACCGCGCGGGGAAGTGGCGAGGGAGGGGGGGGGGGTTATATAGCCGCAGCGCACCTGCCGGGGAGGGGAGGGGAGGGGAGGGGGTTAGACCAAGGACTAGGGGCGCCAAAGCCTCATCGCCCGGCCCGGCCCGGCCCGGAGGCGGAGCTCTGCGAGCCAAGCGGGAGAAAGAGCCGGTGTACTGTGTGCCGGCCGGGCCGGGCCGGGTGGAGGAGCTTGTAGACTCTGTAGATTTACTATATATATTCGGCATTAGCGCCAATGCGGAATTTCGCGATTTGACTGGACCGTGTCTTGTTCGCGAAGAGAAGGGGGATGCCACAGCGGCTGGCGCCAGGGCTGAGGGGCTGCTGCCGCTGCTGTCACGAGCGCCCGGAAGGCCGCCCCGCCCCGCCCCGCCCGGGTTGCTGGATGGAATGAGAGGGCGCGAGGGCTGCAGGCCAGGGAAGGGAAGGGAAAGGGGAGAAAAAGGACGAGGGAAAAAAATAGAAAACAATAATAATAAAAAACGAAGCTGTGCGATCTGCGGCAACCATTGGGCCGGGAGGGCCCGGCTGCGGTGGGGTGGGGAGGGTTGCGCGGCGGGAGGGAGGGAGGGAGGGAGGGAGGAGAGGGGTGGGAGGAGGGTGAGGGTGAGGGCGAGGTACGGCGGGCTGCCTGCCGGGGCTGGGCTGGGCTGGGCTGCCCTTTCGACTGGCGAGGCGTGGCGTGGCGTGGCAGGGCGTGGACGACGCTCTGATCAATATCCACCAACGTGCGTTTCATCGTGTGCCATTGCCACCAGCTCCCCGCCCCGCCTGGCCCCAACCCTCCCGCCGCCCCGCCCCGCCCCGCCTCACCCCGCCCAGCCCATCGCTGTGCGACGCCCTCGACTTGCCTGATGCGGCGTGGCCCGGCGGAGCGTGGCCGGGCCGGCCGTGCGCGGGGCAGCGTGGCCGTCGAACCGAGACGCGAAGGCATGGCCATGCAGGGGCCAGGCGCAGGGCATGCAGAACGGACTGGACGCGAGTCGACGAGACACTCCCGCGGCCCCACCCGGCCCCGCCCCGCCCCGCCCCGCCCCGCCCCGCCCCGCCCTGCCCTGGCTAGGCCCTGATGAATTACCCCTGCTTCCCGTACGCCACGGGGGGCTCCTTGGTGCCCCTGCCTGCGCGCCCGCCGCGCCGCGCCGCGCCGCGCCGCTCATGTCAATGTACGGCTGGCACCTGGTGGGGCCCGGGCGGGGGTCGGGCCGGGGCGGGGGCCCGGGGGCCTCGTACTGTGGTCGCTGTGCTGCGCTGGGGACGGGAGAACCACTGGCCCGGGGCCCACCTCGGCCCCCACACGTCAGCGGGGGCAAAACGAGCACGACGATAAAAAGGTGACCGGGCGTGGCGGGGCGTGGCGGGGCGCAGCGCGAGCCGGCTCGGTCTGGCCTGCCGTGGCAAGTACTCGTTCTTCCAGAGCCTTCCCCTTCCTCTCCCCTCCCCTCCTCTCCTCTCCGGACCAGGGACAGGACCTGCCATGCCGCCCCGCTGCATGGCAACAGCATCAGTGTAGGCCTCGCCGGGCCCCGCCCCGCCCCGCCCGGACACCTATGCCTGCGTCTGCTGCAGTAATGACAGGGCTTTATTCAATGCGCGGTGAGCTGCAGACTCCTCGGCGCGGCTTCAACGCCCTGGCCGGCCGGCCTGGCGCAGGACGAGGCCGCGGGGCGTCGCGGCGCGGGGCGCCATGACCGACACGTAGCGGCACCTGGCGGCAGCTGCGGCGACTCCGCGCCATCGCAGCTGCAGGCAGCGGTGGCTCCTGCTCCACGGTGGCGCCCCGCCCCGCCTCGCCCCGCCCCGCCCCGTGTACGCCGCGGGCCGTAGGCGGGGAGGGGCTGTGAGTGCTTCGGCTCCGTCCCGTCCGCTCGCCTTTGGGTCGGTGGAGACCGCGGCGCGGCGCGGCGCGGCGCGGTGGCTTCTCCCTCTACTACTCGCGGGGACCGGCCCGGCCCGGTCGCGGTGCTTTCTCCGCTCATAAGTACAGATTATGGGCATAAGCGCACATCCAGCCTGGCGGCGCCGCTCAGCGGGGCGGGGCGGGCGCCGGCCTCGCGGGGCCGGGGTACACCAGTCATTCCGTCAATGTAACCGATAAAAAGCCTCGTCGCCGTCGCCCGGCGAGCCCAGTACACCAATCGAACCTTGCGCCAAATTTATGCATGTAAATGTGTCAATATTGACGGCGGCGAGGTGAGGGCCGGGCCGGGCCGGGCCGGGCGGGGAGCAGCGGCGCCTGCTGCTGCTGCAGATGGGACGGGCCGTACGGCGTCGCGAGGCGAGGACCAGGGTGCCGCGCGGGGCGGTAGCGGCGGGGCGGTAGCGGCGGGGCAGAGACGCTTTGAAATGGAACGGAGTGCCAAGGCAGGCAAGGAGGAGGAGGGCAGCGCATGGCAGGGCAGGACGCGCCGCGCCGCGCCGCACCGGGGCCGCCAGCCGCCACCGGCGAGAGACGGAAGGGCAAAGGCGGCCATCGCGAAGTTGGTCCGCTGCTGCTGGGCCGCCCGCCCCGCCCCTCCCCGCCCTGCGCCTTGCCGGATGTGACGGGTCATGTGCAGCGGCCCGCCCCGCCCCGCCCCGCCCCGCCCTCCTGTCCTGTTCCGTGCCCGCCCCGCCGTGCGCGTGCGCCCCTATGCCCTGCGCCGCGGAGCACGGCACGCCTATTGTCCAGCAGGCCGGGCCGCAGTTCCATCATGCAGGGGTCACGCTATGCAAATCGCAGTCACCGGCGGCGCCGTCGTCAGAGGAAAACCAAAAATACATAATTGAAAAAAGTTTTTTATTTTCAATCCACGACATTTTTACATTTTAAAATACCGAGTTGTTTCTGCCTGTGCGGCGTATGTATCACGAGCGGCAGAAATTCGGCAAGGTCGGACAAACGATGTACACCCGCCTCGCCCGGCGCCGGTCAAGAGTGCGCGACGCGCTGGGGGAGGGCCGCCGCACCACTGTGTGTGCGTGTGCGCGCGTGTGTTTATGTGTGTGTGTTTGAGCGTTTGAGCCATGGGTGCTCCTGGCCGAGCAGACGAGCTGGCAGCGGCAGGGCAGGGGCAGGACAGCCCTGGCAGGCCTTCCTCCCCCTCCCCTGCCCTGCCCCGCTGGCTGGACTGACACACGGGCCGGGCCAGGGAGGGCCGAGCGGGGCTCGGGTCGTGTTCGGGTCCGCGTCGGGTCGGCTCGGGTCGGCTCGGGCGTCTCTCGGGCCAGGCCCGGCGGGACGACTAGAGGCGCGCTCGTTCGGCGGTGTTCGGTTTGGCTGCCAGCTCGGCCGCCCCGCCCCGCCCCCTCTCCGCCGCTCGCCTCGCCTCGCTCCTCCCTACTCACTCACGGTGTGAGTGTGAGTGAGAGAGCGGGAGGAGAAGGACGAACGAGCAAGAGACGCAAGAGACACAGAGTAGAGCGGGGGAGAGAGAGAGGGAAGCGGAGTCGAGCGTTGCGTCTTGCGTGCGTTGCGCCCTGTGCTGTGGTGTGCTGTCGCTGTCCTGCGCTGCGTCCACCGCGCCGCGAGCTGAGCTGCGCTGCTCTGCGCTGTCAGAGAGGAGGAAGAGCAGCTCGCGCTCGCGAGTGTCATCTAGTGCGTGCTCCAGACCCGACCGGCAGGCCGCACCGCACAGCCCGCTCACCTGACACTGACAAGACAGTCTGCCGCCCGGCCCGGTCTCGTGTGCACGCTCTCTTTGCTTGCTTGTGGTCCTGAGCGACGCGTCTCTTCCCGAAGAGCCGGCGCGACCCGGCCACTGTGGATTAACAACCCCCGGGTCCTCCACTTCCACCCCCGGGACGAGGGGGAGACGGGCACGGCCCTGAGTACGGCCTGCAACAAAGGACCTCCGCGGGGCCAGGCCGCCCTAACCTCACTCCGCCCGCCTGGCCCGCCTGGCCTGGCCTGGCCTGGCACGCACCGCGGCGCGGCGGCGCTGGCTGGACGCTGATTCAGGTGAGTCATTATCGCCATTATATATTTTCTGCCTGACTTGTCTGTTCGGCGCCTCGACGGCGCGGTACTGGTGCCCGCGGTTTGTGGACGCGCATGTATTCTGTCGGCTACCCTCTCAACTCCATGTCAAACCCATTCATTTAATTCATTCAGCGGCTATTAACTCTTCCGTAGAAATAAAAGGCTGGGTCAGTTTTTAAAGAAAATAGACGGGAAATTAAGGAGCGGGGATTTCGTCGGTTGGGTGGTGGTTTGTGAGGGAGGAAGGGAGTTTAGGTTGTCCCGCCATCACACGAATGGAGGGTTGCCTACCTAGCGCGGCTGTGTGCGAAACAGGTTGCCTGCGCTGGGCGTACTCTGCCAGGCTGCATTCGGATCAACGATCGGATGCCTGAGACACCCGGTCGGATACTGGAAGTGTGTCACCGCACCTTTGCAGTACGTGAATGTTAAGTCAATCTCCTTACAATCTTAAATTTATGATAATTTAACTCAGGCGCTCGGCGCTTGTGTCAGTCCTCTCTTTTTACCTTGCGTCAAAATAACAGACGATAAGGCGGGTGGATATGGATAAAGGGAGTGGGGCCATTCCCATAGCGAGGAAGGGAAGGAGAGATATACTGTATCGAGTCCGGGCGGGGGGAGGGGGGGCTGCCTGGCCACTGAGCCACTTGTGGGCAGCTTGGCCCCGCCGTTGGCCGCCCCGCCCGGTGAGCGCGCGGGCAGGGGGCGGGGCTGCGAGTGTCCTGCCCCCCCCCCCCCCGCGCTCCATCCCGACTCGATCCTACCTGGCCGCGCCACAAGGATACGTATGATGTGGTGCAGGGGGCGTCCTTTGATGACGTGAGTATGGTGTGCGCTGTCCGCGAGCCGGGCCGGGCAGGGTCGCCGCCAAGGAGGCGTGTCGCCCTGAGCCTTTATACCTCGGCCGGAAGTCGTGAGGCCCGGGGCCAGGCCGGCCGCTGATTGTCGTAGTGTAGCAGCCCTGCTAGCGATTCGGGGCAGAAAGCCTCTGCTCCACTTCGCGGACGGGTCGGGCGCACACGAGGAGCAGGTCGTCGGCCCCGCGGTGCGACTCGAAAACATTCGTCAAAGTTAAAGCTCAGCGCTAGAAGGAAAAGAAAATGTTCGTAATGAGTAACAAAAGTCGCGGAGATGTTCGAGTGAGCGCGCCGCGCAGCCGTTTCTCCTCCGGCCCAGCCTGCGGCTGTTGTCATCGAGGACTGCGATTGGATTTCACCGAGATGAACACGGAGGGGAGGAGAGGGGGGGGGGCGTCGGAGCGGGATACGGAGAGGGAGGTGGAGAACCGATCGGAATCGTTCTTCCACTGCATTATAATTCTCTCTCTCGCTCTCCCGGAGGCCTCAAATGTGATACTCCGCTGGCGTTGCCGAGTGTACGCCCGGAGTCCGGAGGCAGAGGGGGAGGGGAGGAGATGGGGGGGGGGGGGTCGGAAGCGACGCCACTGGAGTGGATCTCTGGCCGGCCTGGAGAATCTGGAGGCTCCGGCCTCTCAGCCCCGCCTGGCCCCGCCCCCGACAGCGGAGCGGCGGCGGCGGCACCTGAGTGCCTTCCAATGTCCAAGCTGAGCGGGTAGGGGTAGGGTTGGAGCGAGGGGTGCTGGGCTGGGGTCGGGCGGTGGGTCCATCAGGGCGGGGGCGGGCGCAGGGTACGGTGCACCATCCCCTTCACCTGCCCGCGTCCCGCCCGCCCTGCTCGAGCATGCCACAGTTATCGTTACGCCCCCGTGGCTTGCTGCGTTTTGATCATACTCCGCGGTGGACAGTGGACAGCGCGGCCTGGCCCGCCCCGGCCCGGGGCTTGCGCTGGGGCCAGCGCGGCGCGGCGTCGCCTTGCCACAGGACAGCAGCGGGGCGGGGCGGGCCGGGGCGGGAGGGGAGCGGCGGGGGCAGTGGCGGGGCGGGGCGGGGCGCTCTGGGGCCTCAGCATGGCGTCGCTCGGCCCGGCTCGACTGGGGCCTAGCCATGCCTCGCCTTGCCGCGCCACGCCAAGCCACGCCACGCCACTCTACCGGGGCCGGGCCGGGCCGGGCCAGGCCTGGGGCCCAAGCCAGCCAGCGAGCCAGCCATCCCGGGAGGCCCACAGGGGCCGCTGAGCCGGGCCGCCACCCTGCGACTTGAAATCGATTTCAAACTCAACCAACAACATCCAGCAGCAACAGCACGGGGCAGAGCGGGGCGGGGCGGGGCGGGGCGGAGCTGGTGGCGCCGCGGGGAAGGAAAGAGGAGGACGGGACGGACAGGGCTAAAGAACGGCATAGAGGGATGTGAAGGGCCGGGCAGAGGGGCGGGGCGGGGAGGGAGGGAAGGGTGGAAAGAGAAAGAGACCGTGTGTGTGTGTGTGTGTGCGTGTGGCAGGGTGGGGGTGGACGAGAGAAGCACGTACACGGGCGGGGCGGGCCTGGCAGGGCCGGGGGAGGAGAGGCGAGGTGCGCGAGTGTCGTCCAGTCCCCGGGGAGTCCACGGCCGTGTCGCTGGCTGGCCGTTCGTCTCGCGGGCGGGGCGGGGCGGGGCGGGGCGGGGCGGCGGGGAGGTGTGGTGGTGAGGTGAGGTGATGCGGGTCCCAGCGCAGCCCAGCCCTGCCCAGCCCAGCCCAGCAGTCCCACGCTGGCAGCTCTGCTCGGCTCTGCTCGGCGTCCTGCCGGGCGGGCGGACTGGCGGACGGGCGCGCGGGTAGACGGACAGACCCTCCTTCTCCTCCCCCCGCTCAACACACACGCACGCAGCAAGTCTAGGGGGACGCCTGTAAATGAATACTGATCAACGCTGCGGCGCTGCGCTGCGCGAGCCGGCCCGCGTGTGCGTGTGCGTGTGCGTGCGCGCGCGCGCTAGTCACATTAGTGGCGGCCCGTTGAGTCGCACCTGAGGGCCCGGCCCGGCCCGGCCAGCGCCAACACGGTAATTGTCACTCTCTCTCAC
This sequence comes from Frankliniella intonsa, assembly GCA_033675135.1. Classification (NCBI taxonomy): domain Eukaryota; kingdom Metazoa; phylum Arthropoda; class Insecta; order Thysanoptera; family Thripidae; genus Frankliniella; species Frankliniella intonsa. Next base: position 10,795,782 of record CM066250.1, read on the forward strand.
ACACACGCTGCTCCGCCCTCTGCTGAAATCGTAGCGTGGGTTACACTGGCGCCGCTGCCGACCGCTACCGCTGCGCTCCGCGGCGCATATACTCGCGATTATCGTAGGCGCTTGTCGTGTGCATGTCGCCGTCGTGAGGCGGGGCGGGGGAAGCACGGGCCGAGCTGCAAGTAGTGAGGAGCGAGTGGCTGAGCAGAGCGAAAACACTGCTCTTGGAGAGTCGGGCGGGGCGGCTGGGCCACGGGGCGGTAGCGGGGACGGGGTAGGGCCCAGAGGAGAAGAAGGGCGGGGCGGGGCGGGGCGAGGCGGGGCGGGCGGCTTGACTATTGCCCTGGCCCTGGCCCAGCGGGGAGGGGAGGGGTAGGGACAGAGGGCTGTCAGCCCGATGCGCGTTGCGACCACATTCCCCCCTCCTCCTCCCTCCCTCCCTCTGCCTCGTCCTGCCGCTCCGCTCCGCTCTGCTCTGCTCAACAACGCCCCCTGCTGCCGCCGGGCTGGGCTGGGCCGGGCAGGGACCGGGGCGCCGCCGTACTTTTTGAAAGGACGACGAGATTGGCCTGGCTCTGCTGGATGTGCGGGGCGGGGCGGGGCGGGGCGGGGCGGGGCGGGGCGGGGCGGGGCGGGGCGGGGCGGGGCGGGGCGGGTCCGACATGGCGACGACACGCAGCGAGGACGCGGCGGCGCAGCTCAGCTCAGCCAGCAGCGCAGCTCGACTCGACCGCCGCACCGCGCCGCACCTCCATACATCGTCGTGGTCGCGGCGCGTGACGCCAGCGCCGCCCCGCCCCGCCCCGCCCCGCCCCGCCCCGCCCCGCCCCGCCCCCCGCACCCGCCGCGCCCCGCGGCCCCTTGTCCGGACGGGACGGGACGGACACATGCTGCTCGCTGCTCCCGCCGCCCCGCCCCGCGACCGCTCCTAAAATTATCCTCTCATTATCATGTGAGCCGGTAGCTGTCGCTGTCGGCCAGCCGCTGGCCAGCAGGACTGGCCGCGTCGGGGCGGGGCGGGGCGGGGCGGGGCGGGGCGGGGCGGGGCGAGGTGGGGCTGGCGGCCCCTCTCAAACCGACGCTGCTGCTGCTGAAGTTTGTTGCCTGCTCTGCTACCTCTGCTCGCGCTGCGCCTGTGTGAGAGTGTGAGAGGGTAAGGCGGGGCGGGCGGGGCGCGCGGGGGCCCAACCCTCACCTGATTGGCCACCTGGGCCTCGGTGCGGCGGGCACGTGACCGACGCCGACAACACGTCCGTGAATGCCGCGCTGGTGCGGGAGCGCGCGCGCGCTTGTGTGTGTGAGAGAGAGAGAGTGTCGCTCGCTCGAGAGCGTTATTTATCGGGAGGGCTGAGCCGCGTCGCGCCGCGCTCGCCGCGTCCTGCTGGGCTGAGCTGGGCCCCCAGGGCAGGCTGTCCTGCGCGCTCGCGTCCTTTGTGTCGCGTGGGAGCCGGGGAGGGAGGGGGGGGGCTCATCTTGGCGCTGGCGCCAGGCCCCTGCCCCCGGCGGCCCCGGCCCGGCCTGCCTCCAGCCCCCCGCGCCCTCGCACAGCAGCCCCGCCCCGCCCCGCCCCGCCCCGCGAGGCAGCGCCGCGAACGGGGGATGGCGCGGGCCACGCCGGGCCACGCCACGGGATGGGAGGAATGGAATGAAACGGGTGGAGGAGAGGCGGGGCGGGGCGGGGCGGGGCGGGGCCGCTGGCTGTGGGGCCGCAGCGCAGCGCAGCGCAGCGCAGGGCCGCAGGACTGGTCCAGGACTCCAAGGCACACAGCATCCGACCCGACAGGACAGCCCGGCCCGGCCCAGGCACAGCCTTCATTCGCACCGCTTGTCCTCCTCTCCGTCCCTTCCCTGCCTCTCTCTTACTCTCTCTCTCTTCCTCTGTCTCTCTCGCTCCAAGTTCGATCACGTCCGTAAGGCCCCTCCCCCTCCGCTTGCGGCCTGGCTCTCCTGCCTCTCCTGGGCCGCGGCCGCGCCGCGCCGCACCGCTGCGCGAATCAAGCTTAGCTACCTGCGGCATGAGATGGGTCTAGAAGTGCTTGAAAAATTCTGTGCGCTAGGTAGTTTTCTCATGGTAGAAGTCCAGACCGCACCGCGCCTCTACTGGGGCTCACAAGTAAGAACAAGGTCAGAGCAGCTTGCGAGTGCTCTGTCCCTCTCGCACTCGGTGGGCGGGCTGGGCCGCTCGAGGATGCGAGTGGAGCCGCCCTCCCACCTAGGCCTGCACCTAGGCCCCAGCCACCACCCCCCCTCCCCCCGCGACTCGGTCAGGCCGGACGCCAGCAGACCGCCGTCTGGCCGGACACCTCCGGCGCACACTTTCCTGAGAACGGTGAAAGCAGCTTGAGCCCAGTCTCAGTGTGTTACTGCCGCGCAGGCGCAGCCCGAGGGCAGGGCAGGGCCGTCAAGTCACATCCTCTACCCGTCATGAGCCGGGCGCCCGGCCCGGTCCGGCCCGCTGCACTGGAATCAAAAGCGAACCTTGTAAATTAGAAGCCTTGTAGTTTTCTGTCTCAGTTTAAAATGATCGAACTTGTAGAGTGTGCGCCGCACAGTCGCTGCAGTTTCCGAGTTCAGAAAAGCGTCGGTCGCGCTCCGCCCCTCCGGGCCGGGCCAAGCACCTCGAGCTGCCCGCGCCACGCTAGCGCACCTGCAGATGGCCCCAGACGGATTCCTTTCCGGCAGCGAGCCGGGCTGGGCGGGCTGCACTTGGCCAGCTGCACAAGTTCCTGGTATTGGCACTGCGGTTGGCGTGCGCGTGCGCGTGAGCTGCGCGTCGGCGTGCGTCCGTCTAAACACGGCTGACGCTGTCGAGCTGGACTGCACTGCCACCCACACGGGCTGTCGGCCGGCCGTTGTACGCCCAGCGGTGCGCAATGTGCGCCGAGGGGATCCTCTCGCCTCGCCTCGCGGCCTGCCCGGGCGCCGTGTTGGGTAGGCAGCGGCTGCGGGTTGCCTACCCACCCACCCAGGCAGGCGACAAGCATTGGAGTGCGTAGGCACAGTACGCTACGTCCACCGGCGTATGAGGTGTGGCCCATAGTGGTACCACCCGCACCTGTGCCGCGCCCGGCGACAGCACATGAGGTATATAGTGGTGCCACCCACCCGACCGCGCGCCGCCGCCCCAATGAATGGCCAAATCGATGAATGAATGTATGAATGGCTGGCGAATGTTATCGCCTCTGCCTCTGGCCTTGCCCGGCCGGGTCGGGCCGGGACGCTGGCCGCGGGGCGAGGCCTGTGGTGCTGCTGTCGACATCCCCTCCGCTCCCCTGTCCTCCCCCGCACCCTCCGCGACTCGCCCTGGCTGAATTCCCTTCGCTGTGCACTGCGCGCGGTGCTCTGCGAGCCCTACTCCTCCCCGCCCGCCCCGCCCCGCCCCGCCCCGCCCCACCCCACCCCGCCCCGTGCCACTGTTGCCGAACCGCTTTCGTCTTCCGCGATGGCCATGCAACCAGGCGGCGGCGGCGGCGGTGGTGGTGGCGGTGGCAGCAGACGCTCTCTGCCAGCATGGCCAGCCCGTCCCCGGGCCTTGCCAGACCAAACCGGCCTTACCGCCTGGCCCGGCTGGCTGGCCGGTCGGTCAGCCAGGGCTGGCAGGCAGCCTGCGCCAGGCGGGCCGGGCCGGGCCGGGCACGGCGTCCTGCGGCCCTGTGTGCGGTGTGTACGGCCCCTGTGCCTGTGCCCCACTGGGCCCCTGCCTCTGATCACTTCACCTCCGTTTCACCTTTAGCCGCGGCGGGCGCCGCGGGGCGGGGCGGGGCCGGCCCGAGAGGAGCATCGGACCCACCCGTCGAGAGGTCACTGGCCGGCCGGGCAGTGACGGTCATTCATTCCCACAGCTTCCCGATTTAAATTGCGCGCCCTGCGCCGCCCTGCCCTGCAACAGTGAAGGCTGTGCGGCGTGTCGCGGGGGCCGGGCCTGGCCCGCCCCGCCCTCTGCTCAGCCGTGCTGGTCGCGCGCAGTTATGACCTTTCCGTCTCACACGGAACGGGCCTGGCGGTGCGGGGCGTGGCGGGGCGGGGCGGGGCGGGGCGAGCGAGCCTGATGGCCGCCTGCCTGCTGCTGGCTGCGGGGCCGGCGGCCCGGGGCCCAGGTGCGGTTTTGTGGCGCTGGAGAAGGGGAGTGCTGGCCGCGCTGGGCTGGCCAAGCCACGCCACGCTCCAGTATCGCAGGCAGGGCGTGAGCGTTGGGCCGAGCGAACGCCATCAACGCCATCGCATCGCCGCAGTGCGGGGCGGGCCGGCTTAGGTGGGCCAGGTGGCCCTCACAACCTTAGGCAGGGCTGCCACGTTTGATAGGAGCCGACCCGACCCGGCCCCGCCCGGTCCTGCGCGGCGCGGCGCGGCCTGTCCCCTCCCTCCCGGTGCGGCGTGGTGCGGCGCGGCGCGGCGCGTTTGGGCCGAGCGAGCTGAGCTGGATTTACCTAGCCTCGCTGCCAGCGCGCCCCGCCCCGCCCCGCCCCGTCCCGGGCGGCGCACCCACGCGGCCACAGCCACGGTGCGACGCGATCGAAATGCCCAGCGGGTGCAGCCGCCCTGGGGCGAGGGGGTGGGGGATGGGGTCGGGGTCGGGGGAGCAGGCGTCGTACCCGCACCCTGGCGGCAGGGCGAGGCGGCGCGGCGCTAAAGACACGCCCGACGCCATGTGTATTTTCAGGATCCGCGAGAGGCCCAGGGACAGATGAGGGAAGTCGGGAGAGGGGGCCAAGAAGAAGCGTTAGCGTTATCTCCGATACAGTTGCGTGGGGCTGGGTGGGGCGGGGCGCAGTGTGAAGTCAGACTGCGTGGCGGGGCGGGGCGCGGACCGCAGGAAATGTCTTCCCTGCTATGGCGGAGAAGTGCGGCGAGGCGCAGAATGCCTCAACTCTCGTGCACATGTGTGAGTGTGTGTGCTCGTTGGATGCGGAAGTGCTCCGCGCCGCACGGGAGGCGTTCCTTTCGTCTCGTATCGCATCTGCTGCGGCAATCGGCGGCCGGCGCGGCGCGGCGTGGCGTGGCGCGGCGGGGCGCTGCGGGGCGGACTCGCTCGCAGCTGCAGGCGAGGCAGGCAGGCTGCTGACACTGCAAAACAAGACGAGGCGGCCTGGGCCTGGGCGGCCTGGGGCGGACCTGGGATGCATGGGCGATAAGGACTCGCTGAGGCCGTTCTACTTACTTTTTTCGGGTTCAACGCTTCCCCGTGCGCGGGGCGGGGCGGGGCGGGGCGGGCGCAGTGAAGGGCGCGGCAGCACCGGCACTGTCCCGGTTCTGGCCGCGGCCCTCGTGCACCCGCGGCCAGTTGGGCGCGCGAGGACCTTATGGCGGCGGCTTGGTCTTAACGCCCTGCGCCACTATGTCCACCTGTCGCGCTCGCAAAGTACGTGTGAGTCGGGTGTTCCTGCTGCAGCAGGAGGCGGGGCGGGGCGGGGCGGGCACCAGACATGTTTGCTTCGGTAGGCTACCTCCCGTTGGCCCGGCCGCAGCCCGGCGATGCTCGCCTTCGTGGCTGTGCCCGTGCGGCGCGGTGCGGCGCGGCGCGGCGGAGCGCGTCATAGGAGTGCGGGCCGGGCCGAGCGGGGCGTGGCGCGGCGTTGTGGGGCGAGGCGAGGGTGGAGCGGCAGCGGCGGACCCGGCCCGGCCCGGCCCGGCCATGGCAAGTCCATGGTGAGCCCATGGCCAGGCCGGGCGGAGCGGAGCCAGCCACACCCCGCCCCGCCCTGCCCGCCCCGCTCCGCCTCGCCCTGCCCCGCCCCGCCCCGCCGCGCCCCGCAGGCACAGCGCAGTAATCGATGGGCTCCACGGGCTTGGCCCGCCCCGCCCCGCCCCGCCCGGCCCGGCCCGGTCCCGGCTCAGCCCCGCGGCCGGCCCCGGCCAGGCTCGCGCCCGGTGCGGGCGCTCGGCTCGGCTCGGAGCTGCTATGCTTCTTGGTGACGCCACGCCGCCGCCGAGTCCCCCGGTGCTGCCGGGCGCTGCGCCGCGCCACGCCGTGCCACGCCACGTCACACGACTCACGCGCCCAGCCACGACATGTCCCTCTGAGTCACGGAGCAACTCGCTTCTCGCTGTGCTCAGGACCCTGGCCCGGGCCAGCTCTAGCGCCACTCTTCATTCAGATACATAGACACATTTACATACCTAGGAGGCCTGCGACGGCAACGAATGGACAGTCTAAGGGCACCTGCCTTCAGGCACAGTACTCCAGGGGCGTTCTCCAAACTCTTAACGCCCGCCCGACTTGCGCTTAACGACCTTCAGATCATTGTGTTTTCTTTCCCCGATGCCTTTCTCTGCTTTTTATTTACGACCCGGCGGCCCGAACAGTTTAGACAGGGGAAGCCGTTTGGCTTTGCAAGGAGTCGTCATGTGGATGAGCGGCGGGCCGCCGGGCGGGGCGGGGCGGGGCGCGTGGGTGCGTGGCCGTGGCGCCGTCGTGGCACGCCCCACCCCGTCCCACTGCTACGTATGCACGAGATAGTTTTGCGATGAGGCGAGCGAGACGCGATCCAAAGCTCGCCGCTCCGCCCCGCCTTGCCGGACCGCCCATGGCCTTGGAGCAGGCGTCGCCTCTGCTCCGCGCCGTGCCTTTGGGCCCGAGCCGGACCCGGGCCGGCCCGGCCCGGCGGACCAGCTCCCGTGGACAGGACAGGACGGACGGCTCCTCCGCGGATCCGCGCCAGGCCAGGCCAGCAGCGGCCGCACGGTCTCCAAGGGCAAGCGGGCGGGGCGGGGCGGGGCGGGACCGCCGCTCCGCTCTCCGCTCACATTCCTTGGTGGCGAACCTGCTCGGGGTGTGAACGCGCCCTGGAGCATGGGGCGAGCGTAGCGTCCTCCGCCTCGGTCCAGGAGATGTGGGTGGTACTAGGTCCTCGCTGCTGTTTAGTGTACTGCCCCGTGTTTCACTTGAGTGTGTGTGTTTGTGTGGGAGTAGCGGGTTCGTCGGCAAGCTCTCGCAGATCGGACTGTACTCATTGGCCGCGCCGTGCCGTGCCGAGCCGCGCCCAGCACGGCCAGCACTGCCCTGCGGGACGCGGAGGCGCGGCGCGGCGCAAAGCGGTGGGACCGGGCCGTGCGACAGCGTCGGCCGCGGCGTCCAAGGACCCGCGGGCCCGGGGCTCTGCAGGTGTCACTGCGAGAGGAGACCGCCTCCTGCCTCTCCCCCGTAGTTTACTTCCGGCCCGGTCCTGCGCGGCGCGGCGCTGCGCGGGCTGCACTACAATGTGGCAGCGGGGAACGCAATGCGCTTAGGCTTTACGAGCTGGCCGGGCCGGGCCGGGCCGCCGCCGCGACGCCGAGAGTGCTGGCCGCTGGCCTTTGCGCGCGGTGCGGCGCGGCGCGGCGCTTCTTTATGGCGAGTTGGTTTTGTTTCATGCGTCACCGCTCCGCACCGCCCATCCGCCGTTATCATTGCCGCGCTGCGAGTCAATGACGGGACGGGTCGGGTCGAGCACAGCCGCTGACTGACTTATCTGTTCCTTTGTAGGTTTTATGTTATTTTCGCGGGGCGGCAGGGCGCTAGGGGCTGGCCGCGGCCACCCTGCTGCCTGCTGGGCTGGGGAACAGCGGCGGACGGCGGCCGCGTCCCTCGCGTCCCGTCCCGTTCGCTGTTTAGAAGTCTTGAAGTGTGTGTGCGTGTGTGATGGGCGCTGCCCCGCCCCGCCCGCCGCACCCCGCCCGCCCTCTCTCTCCCCGTGGTTCTCGCCCTTCCGAGTCGCTTGTCGGGTCGGGTCGACGTTGGGCCTACACCGGGCCGTGGCGAGCAGCGCCGCCCCGCCCCGCCCCGCGTAGCGCTGGCTGCCGTGCCCGCCGCGCGCGCCGTGTCCGTGCCCGTGCCGTGGCGCGCCCTGCCCGTTCTGCTCCGGGGTGGGGGAGGGCGGGGTAGGGCAGGCCCGGGCCGGGCTGGCGAGCTGGCGGGCAGGCATGCGGGCGGGGCGGGCGTCCGCGGCGGCGCGCCGGGGCCGGCACGCCAGTGTCTCTCACCGGCTGGCAGCGAGCAGCCGCGCTCCGCCTCGCTCCGCTCCGCGCCGCGCTCTGCCCGTCCCGTCCCGTCCCGGTGTGCCCGACCCGACCCGCCTCCGCTGTGCGCCCCGCGGCTCCGCGCCGCGCCGGTCCGGTCTTCTCCTCGGGCTGCGGCCTGCGTTATTATTCCGCCGCGAGCGAGGCGAGCTAACGCTAACGCCACGCCGAGGCGAGGCGAGCCGTTCGCGTTACAGGCCCGGCCGCGGCAGCGGCGGCGCCAGCAGCGGTGTGACGCCTCGCAGCGTAACGCACGACGCTCGCGACCAGTGTGTGTGTGTGTGTGTGTGCAGTAGTAGTGCAGTGTGTACGGAGTGATTCATCATCTCACCGCCGCCTTTGGGATTTACTCACCGCACTGAATGGGACTACTCCGCGGGAGTGCTTGAGGTGAGTTGCGCCCCGTAGCTGCTGCTGGGCTCACGGCGGCGGACACGCGCGACACTGCTTCGTGGACCGACCTGACCGCGTACTGTACCCAATCCGATTTTTTAAGTCGCCGCTTTTCATTTTTTATTGTTTGAGGGACGGATCTTTTTGTTTCGCCGTCGGGCGTGCGTGCGTCGGCAGCACTATCGCAGGGGCGGGTGGGGAGGCCTGGAGGAGGAGGCGAGGCGCAGGCAGGAGGCCGGGCCGGGCCGCTGCCGCAGCCGCAGCCAAGGATAATGGATAGTGTGACGTCGGGCCGGGCCGGGCCGGGCCGGGTCGGGCGCGTCCTTCTAATCCGACGCCCTGGCGTGGCCTGGCAGCTCGGCCCGGCGCGGCGCGGCGGCAGGAGCGTTTCGCAAGAGAGCGAATAAGTAATGAGTGCGGTGAGCCTCTGCTCCGGACGGGGGGGCTAATGCGCTGCCAAGGTGCGGGGCGCGCAGGGCGGGCAGCCGCGGCACGGTGCGCCGCACTCGGACGTGAAATCTTGTTTGGCCGTGTCCTTGTCCGGTGCCCGGCCCCGGCCGCGGGGCGGGGCGGGCCTGACTCACCCCGCACCGCACCCCACGCTCCGCGCTTACCGACGGACCCTACCTCCCTCCCTCCCCTCCGCGTCCCGGGGGCGGGCCTCTTGTCTGATGAGGTTGACAGCTGATCGGCACGACCGCCGCCGAAGAAGAGAGCCAAGAGAGAGAGAGAGAGAGAGAGAGAAAGAGAGGGGGGCGGGGGGAGGGCTGCGCGGTGCGGTGTGCATTCATGCGGAGGGATGGCTCGGCACGGCACTGCGCAGGAAGGGGCGGGGTGCACTGCGTCATGTCAGAGCCACCACGAGCATACTGTAATGCGCTCCTTTCCAGAACGCGCACACCGCTGTCTCCTCTCTCTCCCTCGCTCTCCTCGTCCTCTCTCCTCTGTCTCTCTCTCTCTTCTCGCTCGGGCCCGGGCGAGTTCATTCACCGTTGTCATTGTTACGCCCCTCCCTTTCTCTCTGGTGTGCCCCGTGGCGGGCCCGCCGGGCCGTGCGCGAGCTGGCCAGGCAGGCCGGGTCGGGTCGGGCTGGGCCCAGCTTGTTGCGTTTCCCCGTTCTGTCCCGCAGCTGCACCTGCTGTCCTGTTGTGTCCTGTCCCGCCGTACTCCCAGGCCGGGCCGGACGCCAGGCGCACAGCACGAATTAACGGTTCAGCAGGCGCCCGTCCCGTGTCCTGCTGATTGCGCATTGCCACTCGCTGGGCGCCGCGCCGCGCCGCGCCGGGCGGGGCGGGGGAGGGCTGTAGGGGCTGCTGCCTGGCCCGGGTGGGGCACTTGTTGCCTACTTTGCAGTAGTTGGCTTATTGCAGTGATTTGCAGGACGCCGCCGCGCCGCGCCGCGCGCCGCCCGTGACCCCGCCCCGCCCCGCGGCCCAGCCCGCCTGCGTGTCGCGCAGGAGCAGCAGGGGACGGAGGAGAGGAGTGGAGCGAGCGGCTCACACACACACACACACACACACACACACGGTATCCGCCGCGTCCCCGCCACGCAGCGCCACGCCTCACCCTCCCCGGCCCGGCCCGGCAGCTGCGTCGAACGAAATGAGGAGGAGGAGGAGGTGGTGGGTTTGGTTTGCCCGTGGCGGAGCTAGCGTCGGGGTGGCGGGGCGGGGCGGGGCCGGGCCGGGCCGGGCAGAGGAGTGAAATGCATGGCAGCGGGCGGGCCTGGGGCGGCTGAGTCGAGAGCCACATTCCTGTGCGCCAGGGTAGCGGGGCGGGGCCGGGCCGGGAGCTCAGGGGCCGAGGCCGGGGGACCCGGCGGGGCGGGGCGGGGGCTATCGGGGCCCGGCGGAGGAGGGCAGGGGCCTCCCTGGGGACCAGTGCGGCCGGGCCGGGCCGAGCTTCTCCCCCATACCCGCCCCGCGCCCCCCGCGCCAGTTGGCTGGTGTCACTGGAGGTGCGGGGGAGAAAGGGTTGGGGGGGAGCTTCCTGGGCTGCTCCGGCCCGGCCCCGCCCCGCCCGGGGCCCCCAGCAAGGGAGGGGCGGATGGTCGCGAGGGCGCAGCGTGGAAGGGGTTGTTTGCTAGAGGGGGCGGGGTGGCGCCCAGTGGGCAGCGGCGGGTAGAGGAGGGAGAGGTAGCAGGCATCGCGGGCTGGGCGGAGCGGGGCGCGGCCGACCGGCCAGCGGGCGCTGATTGGGATGTGTCCGTTACAAGCCCGACGCGGCCCAACCGGCAGGGGCAGGGCAGGGCAGGGCAGGACCTGGAGGGAGTCCGACCGCCGACCAGGCTGGTGGGCCTGGCGCCTCCCCCCTCCCCCACCTCACCGCCTTGTTTTCTATTCCACTTTCCCGCCCCGCCTCGCCTCGCGCGAGGCTCGGATCTAGCCTCATTGTCTTTCTCTTCCTCCTCCTCCGCACTCCCCCTCTCCCCCGCCCCTCTCTCTCTCTCTCCCGTGCCGCGCACTGCAGCAGAACAGGAGGGCCCTGGCCCGGGCCCTGGTGAGGGAGAAAGAGAGAGAGGGACAGAAACTGAGGGGTGTGAGGGAGATGGCCGCCCACCTTTCACCTCCCGCCCCGCCCCGCCGCGCGCCGCGGTGTAGTGTACCGTTGTGTTCGGTCGGGAGGAGGCGGGGCGGGGCGGGGCGCGGCGGGGGCAGAGGAAGACGACAGGACTGGTGGCTCGCCGCCCCGCCCCGCCCCACCCCACCCCGCCTATGCGTGCCCAGCAATGCAAATCGTCTAGGTGGTGCAGGCGGTGGCGGGCGTAGCTGCCCCGGCCTGGCAGGGTGTGCGGTGCGGTACGTGCCGTGAGCCCTACCCGTGCCGCCGGCCCGGGAGCTGTGTGCGTCGTGCTCGCCAACGTGCACTCAGTCGCTGGTCGAGGTGTAATGAATGATTCGTGGAGAGTCCATGTGTGCCCTGCCGGGCCGGGGCGGGCCGGGGCCGCTGCTCGGTGCACAGCCAGCACCGCGACCACAGCGCTGTCACCACAGCTGCGCCGCGCCGCTCGCCTCCTGGAATTTCCGCTGCCGCTGTCGACGGCAGTCACACGCACACACACGCACGCACGCAGCACGCACACTCCTCGCCGTGCCTGCCTCCTCGGCCCGGTCGAGATGGAGGGAGGGAGGGGCTGGGGAGGAAGTGCCGTGTAGTGTGAGAAGCAAGCGCATCCTTTGCGGGCGCGGCGTGGCGTGGCGTAGCGGCGCGCTGCCGAGGAAGGGGGAAGGGAGGCGGTGCTTGCAACTGCCGACGTCGAGGTCCATACGGGGCCGGGCCGGGGCTGGTAGCCTGCTCCCGCTCCTTGTCTGCTCAGTGAAATGTAAGCACGTCCCCAGGTGAGCGTGACCGGGGCCCCGGCCGGGCCGGGCCGGGCCAGCTGGCCCGTGGGCAGGGGGCCTGCTGGGGCCCAGGGGTGCCGTGCGTCGCCCGCCCCGCCCCGCCACGCCCCGCCACTCCCCGAAGTAGCGCTGCGCAGCGCTAGTTGGGACATTGCCCTCCAGAGCACGGCCAGAAATACCCGCGTTGCGTCAGTGCGTTGGCCGGGCCGGGCGGGGCCGCTGGCGTGTGGTGACGCCGCGCCGACCTGCGCCGACCTCCCTGCGCCCCTGCCCTGACGGTCATTTGCCGTGCTCCTTTGCTTTCCCGTGGTTTACTTTTGGCGGTGTCTTGCAAACGGGGAGGGTTCGTTACTGCGCCTGCCTCACTCCGTTCGCTCCCGTGAAACTTTTTCCTCGCCTCGCTCTGCAACTCGTCAGCCTCTTGCTTCACCTCACCTCCATCATCCCGCAGCGCAGGCCCGGCTGGTGCCAGAGCGGCGCTGGCCGGGGGCGGGGCGGGGCGGGGCGGGGTGGAGCTCCCTTCCACTTAGGCCCGCCACCGCCTCGGCCGGCCCGGCCCGGCCCGCCCAGCGCTGCTGCCTCCGGCCCGCCCCGGCCCCACCCGCCGCCATCTCATCTGCGTCCTCCCCTCCTCATCCGCGCCCCGCCCCGCCCCGCCCGGCCCACCACGCTCCGCCACGCTGTCATGACGGGAAATCGATTTGATGATTTGTGCGAGGCGAGTGCGCGGGGCGGGGCGGGGCCGGGTGGAGCCGCTGTGCTCCGCTCTGCCCTGCGCGGTGCGGCAGCGAGAGGGAGGAAGCGACGAGCCAGGGGCGCTTTGTCAACGGGGGCGGGGAGGGGGGGGCAGGTCGCTGCGGAGGACGCTCTCCGGCCGCGCTCGCCCTGTGCCAACAACCAGCCCTCCAGAGACGGTTCTGCACCACGAGAGCAGAACTATTCGAGTTAGTTTTTCAGAGGTAACGCCCCCTTCCCCCTCCTCCGGCCTCGGCTGAGCCTCCCCGCCCTGCCGCTCGCTGCCCCAAGCTTCCTGCGGGGTCGGAAGGATATGCATGCTGGGGAAACACGGTGCGCTGGCTCCCGTCTAGGGCCGCCCCCGCCCCGCCCCGGCTTGACGGTGACATGAGCTGATCCTCCAGGGACGCCCCCGGTCCGCCACGCCACGCCCCGCCGCTCCCTCTGGAAGGCGTGTGCTATGCGCCCGCCCGCGGATCGCTTGCTTGCCGCTGCTGCGGTTCCAGTTTTAAAGCTCGTAAACTGCCTTTAGTACCGCTGCACGGCGGATGCACGCCCCGCGCGGCAAAGCGCGGATGGTCTGTTCTCTACTGCTTCATCGCCGTCATCGAAAGAAGCTGTGTAAACTGCTCCCGAGATTGCACTGTAGACGCCATGCGCGCCGATAAAGGACGACATCTCACTTTATTTTAAGCAAAAAGAAAGGTGTGTAAAGTGTGCTAAGAAGTAAAGTACTGTACAGTATGCATTACGGCGCGTGGTCGTTTGCGGGCATGACAGGGACGATTAATACCCCCCGGTATAAAACCCCTAGGGGTCTTGTACCCCCCTCGGTACAGGGGAGTATTAATTGTCTGCTCCCACTTTTCAACCCTTTGTTTAACTACAGGACGTAACGGGCGAGGCCGAGGACAGGTGACCGTGACCTTGGCGCGGCCGCGGCCACGGCGCTGAGCCGAGCCGGGTGTACAGTCATTGTCGAAAGTTTGGCGAACTGAACGGAGCCTCGCCGCGCCGCGTGTCTCCTTGGCGGCGCCGTAGACGGGACTGTACATTCTTCAGGTGGTCCGCGGGCGGGACCGGGCGAGGCCGGCCAACGACCCCGTGCCTCCGGCGGTATAAGTGCATCGCGACCCCAGAGGACGCACCCGGCCGTAAGTCTTCCGCACCGCACCGGTCGAGCTCAACCACCCCGTGGAGCACACCTATTCCGAAGGTCACTCGCGTACCTCCGTCCTTGTCGCACCCATGGCGATGCCCACACTGTAACTCGAATGGAATCAAATGTGTCACCATAGTTGGCGACACATTTGTCGCCATTTTTGGAAACTTCCCGTTTTTGTGACCATAATCTCGGCAACAAATGTGTCGCCACCAAATATGGTGACAAATTTGACACCATTTTGGGAGACAGAGTCTCGAGTTTAGTAAAAATTTGTTGCAATATATGTGTATCATCCTCTTGGGTAACAAATGTGTCACCCTTATGGAAACATGTGTTTCCTTGGATGGAAACATGTGTTGCCTAGGATGGAAACAAATGTGTCACCTTCTTAAGTTGGAAACAAATGTGTCGCCACAAACGTGGCGACACATTTGGGAAGTTTCCAAAGTCGGAATGTTTCCAGCAATGGTGACACATTTGATTCCAAAAGCAGTTTTCGTCGCCTTAAATTGGAAACAAGTGTTTCCGCACAAAATACAGTGCAGTGTTGGGGCATGGCAGAGCCCCATGAGTGCGACGAGGACAGCGGAGCGGGGAGATCCTCGGAATCAGTCCTCGCTGCAGTGCCGCAGAGCGGCGGGGTGGCGCAGCGCGGGCCGGGCGCGGGGGTGGCAGCAGGCAGCGCTCGCGTGGGAAGCAGGACTAGTGCGAGTTAGGTGACAAGGCGCGCCCTGGCCGCTCAGCCCTGCTCCTCCTCTCTCTCTCGCTCTACAAGAGCGAATTCACTGCCTCCCCCTCGGCCCCGCCCCGCCGCGTGAGCCGCGCGCTCTGGGTGGCTGAGTTGGGTACCGCCTCGCCTCGCCTCTCCTCGGCCGCGCTTCGATCAATACGCCACACCAGGCCACGCCACGGCGTGCATGGCCACCCGCGGGCCCAGGACCTTTGTCGGAGCGCATGCCACCGCTGTCCACTGCGCTGTCCACCTGGCGCGGCGCTCCCCGCGGGGCCTGGCCCAGGACCTCTGTGGCAGCGCACCCGGCGCGGCGTGCATGTCAAAGGCCTTGATGAGGGCGGGGAGTGCTGTCCACGCAGTGCACGTGACGCCTGTCCTGTCCTGTCCACGCAGCACCGCGTGGGTACTCTGCAGCGGGCCAGCGGGCTCTGCTGTCCACCTAGCGCCGCCCCGCCCCGCCTCGTACCGCCGCACGGACGCCATGTTTTATTCCGAGGCGAAAGCCATGCATAAAGAGCGACGCCGAGCGGTTGTGGCCCGGCCCGGCCCGCGGGGGGGGGGGGGGGGGGGGGCAATGAAATGGCTGGGCCGCCTCGCCTCGCCCCGGGGCTGGGCGAATCCCGGGGCGGCCAGGGCCGGGCCGGGGGGTGGTGGAGCGGAGGAGGAGGGCGGGGGAGAGGCAAGGAGAGAGGAGAGTCGGGCGCTCCGCCCGGCGCGGCGCGGTGCGGACACGGCGGCCTGGGCACGACAGCTTGCCCGGGCTGGAGAGGAGAGGAGAGGGAAGGGGTGATCCAGTTGCGGCCGGCCCGGCCCCGCTAGAAGCTCGTCCTGCCCCGTCGCGCCCAGTCCTCACGCGCCCCGCGCCCGCGCGGAGCCGCTGTCATGGCATTCCAGACCCATCTCTGAGGGACCTTTTGTTTCCTCCGCGGTCCTGGGCCTCGGGCGGGGCTGTACTGCGGGCCGGCGCGGCGCTCACCCTGGCGCTCCTGCAGGCGGGGCGGGGCGGGGCGGGGCCGCCAGCTGGTTCGGCTTTGACCACACTCACACCCCGGGGAGGTATTTTTACCCTACGGCCCCGCCATCTCAGCGCTTTATGAAGCGCGCGGTGATTCAGGCCCAGGCCGGGACCCCTCTCCCCTGCGGCGGGGCGGCGCGGGGCGGGGCCAGGGCTGCAACGTCCACGACCTGGACCTGGACCTGCCGCACCAGCCAGTCAGCTGATCAAAGTTCATTCACTTTCCGCCCCGCTCCTGCCTCCTGCCTTGTTCTCGCTCTACTTCTGTCTCTTTCAGCTGCTGCTCTGCTCTTATCCCTTATCTCCCCCCATCCCACCCCCGCGGCCGTCCCGTCCGGTCCTGATGCCCCTCGGCACTACAGTATACACCTCGGCTCCTCGACACAACTTTCGCATTAGCGGCGCGGAGTGCCTCAGGCCCACTCCTCCCCCCGCCCTGCCCCGGCCCTTCCCGATGAGCGAGCTGCTTCTACACTTTGTTTGGCCGGACGAATTGTCCGAATAATATTGGTCCCGCGGTGGCGTCGGCAGCGGCGCAGCGGGGCCCCGCCCGGCGCTGTTGTCACATCCGCGACTGGCCGCGAGCAAGACGTGCGGGGGGGGGCTCCTGGTTAGGAGGCGCTGGGTGGGGGCGGTGCGGTGCGGGGCCCAGGGGGCTCCGCGGCCCCCGCGGCCCGGCCGGCCTGCGCGCGCAGTATCGAGCGCGACTGCGCGTCCCGTCCCCCACGTGGGGCTGGCGGGCGCGAGGGACGCGGTGCTGGCGGGGCGGGGCGGGGCGGGCGGGCTCGGCACAATAGTGGGGCAGGTCTACAACAGCTGGGGCTCAACGCTGCAGCGCAGCCGCCCCGCCTCGCTCCGCCCCTCCGCTACGCATGCCGCGCTCGCTGTCAGCGTCGCTCGAAATCTGTTTTTGTTTTGATTCCGTCTCGGCTTGGTGCCTGCGTGCGTACCCGCTCTGCAGGACGCCGCAGGAGGAGTTTTTGTCCGTTGATGGGCGTATCGGGAGTTTGTTGCGCGGCCCGGCCGCGGCTCTGCTAGGGCCGCACGGGAGGGCTCCCCAGTCAGCGCCGCGGCGCACGCCACGCTCCGCGCCAAGGCCCAAGGCCAATGCCAGAGGTGACATAACTCTCGTGTCGCCCAGTCTATCTGCCCGGCCGCCGCCGCACCTTTGCCATCGATCTCGCCGTGCCGTGTGCCGCCATTACAACCGTCGCCCTCTTCTTTTGTTGCAGGAACCCTAGCCGAGCCGAGCTGAGCCGGCCAGATGCGATAATGCAGTCCCCCGGCCGTGCGCGAGGGCCGCCCCTACCCTGATCGTGAGTCTCGTCTCGAGGATGGATTTCCCCCGCGGCTGACGCCGGCTGCGACGCCCTCCCTTCCCCAGGGTGACGGGACCGGACCGCTCCGTGTTGCAGGCGCGGCGCAGCGCAGCGCAGGCGGGAGTCATTGGCCATGGACAAGGACAATGACAAGGACCGCGGGGACAAGCTGGGAGGCGCGGGCTCGGACCCGGCCTCGTTGCTGGACGCTGCCACGCTGTTCGGTGGGTGACTGGCCGGCCTCGGCCCTGTTCATGCTCTATCCCGCTCGCTCACGGTCTAACTGGTGTACCTCTCTGCCCCACAGCGGCCCACTCGTTCCTCAGCGGCGCGGGCATGTCCGGCGGCTACGGCAACCACCTCGCGGGCCACCCCGCGCTCGCGGGCGCCTACGGCCTGCTCGGCAGCGGCGCGGGCAGCGGCGGCCGCGGCAGCAACGCGGCGGCGGCAGCGGCGGCCGCGGCGTACGGCGGCCACTCGGCGGGCCACGGCGGCCACGGCGGCCACGGCGGCCACGGCAGCCACACGAGCCACGCGTCCACGCCCACCTCGGCGGCCGCCGCCTCCTACTCGAACCTGGGCACCCTGAGCGTGGCCGCGAGCCAGGCCGCCAGCCTGGGCATGAACCCGGCCAGCACGGCGGCCTGGTGGACCATGGCCGCGTCGCACCTGGCCGCCCAGGACTACCTGGCGCGCCTGCAGGCGCAGGCCAGCGGGCTCTCCTTCCCCGGCATGGGCCCAGACAGCCTCATGTCCGGGTACTCGAGCCTCATGGGAGTGCCGGGCGCCCAGCACCGTGAGTATTACGTCCAAGAGCTGCTTGGAGCTCGTCGTCACCTCCTGACGTCGCAGTCGCACTACATGACCGCGTTTGGTTTCTTTTTGTGTTGCAGACTCCTCGGGCGGAAAGAGCAGCAAGAGCTCCAAGAGCTCGGCGGCGTCCAGCCTTCCGGTGCCGCCGTCGCTCTCCGTCTCGGCCACGCACTCGGCCTCCAACTCCAGCTCGCACCGGAACCGCGACCGAGAGCGGGAGCGGGAACGGGCGAGGGAGGCTGCGGAGCGGGAGCGCGTCAGGGAGCTGGAGAGGGAGCGAGAGAGGGAGAGGGAACGAGAGCGGGAGCGAGAGCGGGAGCGGGAGAGAGAGCGGGAGCGAGAGCGAGAAAGAGAGCGGGAGCGGGATAGGGAGCGAGAGAGAGTGGAGGAGCAGCACAGCAACGCCGCTGCCCTGGCCGCAGCCGCCGCCGCCGCCCTGGGCGCCGCACCTCCCGGCCTTATGAAGTAAGGGACAGCGATAAATTTGATGGCGTTTGCTAAGACTTGCCTGACGTTTCTAATCGCCCTTTTTCTCTATTTTTAGTGATTCGGCCAGCATATTGGGCGGTGTGCGCCTGCCTCCGGACACGGAGATAATCAAGTACACGTCGTCTATAGTCGGCCCGAAGATTCCGGGAAATACAAATCGTGGTCGAAAGAAAACTATCTCTCTGGACCCGCCGTCCGTCAGTGTCACCCCAACCCACTCCTCCACGGGGCTGTTAATAGACCGCTACAAGAGGCCACTACCGCCCTTAGACTCTGTGAGACCGTACGACAACCCCAACGCTCCCTCCAACGACCGGGACAGGGTCGAAGTTAGAAAGTTACCTGCCCACAGCAACTCTAGCAACGGCACACTTAATTTGTCGGGCCACCCGCCGCGCTTCCCCCCGGCGCCCGCCTCAGAAGGGGATGAGGCCCCCTTGGACCTGTGCACCAAGCCCGCCGGCAAGAAGGAGGAGGAGGACGGCGTCCAGGACCTGACCTCCCTCAACCTCAAGTCCAACAAGGCGGCTGCAGCCGCAGCGGTGCTGCAGGCGCAGATCACCGCTCTGTCCGCCCTGGGAACGCCACCCCCTGCCCACGGTGACAGATCCTGTGAGTTGAAGAATCGACCGTCTTGAGCATATTATTTATTTATTTTTATTTTTTATTTTTTTTAAATTTAAGGCGAGTGCTGATTTTTATTTTCTGCTGTTTTTTGTTCCAGCTCGTCGAAAACCCGGACCCAAACCGAAGAGAGTGCCCCCCGCTGCCCACAGCCCCATCCTCAGCCCGTCCACCACCCCTGGGGCCATCCCTCCCATGCTAGGGGTCCCTGGGTCTCCCAGCGCGTCCCTGGCTCAGCTGTTCGCAGCGGCCGACACTCGGCCGGAGGACAATGAAGCCACCCACCACAAAGACGGTAGGCCCCGCAACCTGGGCCGTGGCGTTTCTAAACCCAAGAAAAATACGGTTGCCTCCCTTCTGGCTCAGAGTCGAGCTCTGGGAATCAAGCCCTCTCCTAACATGGACTTGGAGGCACAGTTCTCCTTCCTGCGTAACTCCATGGCTGCTGTAGAAAAACAAAATGAATTGAAAGGTGAGTAGTACATTTTCGTCAGTGTAATATGATTTTTGTGACCCATTTGTTTAATTCAATGAATTTGTTTTTGTTAGAACGTGATACTGATGGTGAACACAGCAACTCTCATGATGGCAGCCAGGAGCCTCATGAAGAGGAAAATGTGAACCATAAACCAGAAAGTGAAAGTGCTGATGACATGCAGGCACATGATGAGAAGAGTGAAGCTCCTGATGATGCTAGCCATAACAAAGTTCCAAAGCCTGAACAAGTTGAAAAATCTAGTGGTACTCAAGAACCAGAGCCAGTTGTTAAAGACAATGTAGAAGACAATCCTCATGCCAATGACATATCCAGTCAACCAGAAGATGGATCAAAGCCAAGTGATATCACTAAAGAACCAAAGAATTCGGTAAGTGGTTTAAGTATTCTTAGAGCAAGTTTTGAGTTTGGTGATTTAGTAGGGTAATTTTGAAGATGTGTGATTGCAATTCAAGGTTTTTCTTGTATTCTGATTTCAGGTGGATGGTGAACAATCTATGTCAGAGAATGAATTTTCCTCTGAATCGGATGATGATTTGGATGATGGGATGGGTGAGCCAAATGCAAAAAGGAGGAAACTAGCTCCTGTTGATGAAAGACTCCTTCGTCTTCCTTTAGAGCGAGGATGGCGGCGAGAGACATTGATTCGTGGCCTGAGTCGTTCCGGATTGAGCATCAAAGGCGAGGTCACCTACATTACTCCATGTAATCGGCGTTTCAAGCAATATCCAGAGCTTCTCAAAGTACGTTGAAATTTTTTAATCAATTTTAGAAATTTTTAAGAATGAAATGTTTTTGAAGTCTATGATGTCCAATGTGAAAAATTTGGTGTCTAGTTACCCAGCCAGAAATGATTTGTTCAAACAACTTTGTTTTAATAGTGAAGATCAAAAGTAGATGCCCGTACTTACATCAAAACCACAATTTATTAAATTAAAAGAGTTGTTTGAAAAGTTTTGATCTGACATTTCTGGTTGGATACTCACCATTTATTACACTCACTATATATATCATTTCAATGATTCAAACTTTTTGTTATTTCTCTCTGTTTTAGCATTTGGCTGCTCTAGCTGTTGCTGCTGACCAGACTGCCACTATACATCAGCCATCATTGCCCCCTCTGACCCGTGAAAATTTTACTTACTCCTCTAAAGTTATAATTGGTGACTTTTTACAACCCACTGCAAATGATCAGACAGTTCGTTTGAGTGACACTGATGTGGCTAAAAGGTTAGAGGAACTTGTGGCAATGCGTGGGCTTACTGGCAATCAGCACAATGCACAAATGAGGGAACTGAAGTTACAACAAATGAAACAAGATAAAGAGGCTAAAGTAAAGGCTCGAGAAGAAGCAGCTAAGCAGAAGGAGCAACTCAGGTGAGAATACTGGATCATGATAAACTTGATCAGAATGACCTAATTGTAGGCATACATGTATCATTATGAGCAAAACCACAACCTAATTTAGCCATTCTGTATAAATTTGAGAGACTTTTTAGGGCACGCTATTGTATCAAGTACTTCTGATCTGCGTAGATTATTTTCATTTGGGTGTGTGTGTGTGAAACACATTTGTTTTGATCTTTCAAGTTCAAGTCCTACATTTATTCCATTCTAATTTTGTACATACATCAAGTAATACTTGAGCTTTCAGTCCTTTTCTTTACTATTTTCACTTATGAAGTTGAAAATGTTTTTTTGTTTTTTTTTGTGGATTCTGATACCTTTATAAAAGGTCATCAGAATTGTGGACATGTGTGTCATTTCATCGGCAGCATTGTATTTTTATTGTAGCTTTCAATAATTTTCTTTTCATGTTTACTGCACATATTTTGCGTGCATTTCACACATAAAATGTGTGATATTTTTATTTTGCATTGTCGTGATAGCAGTTTGATTGTTGAATGGACCAAACACATTCAATCTGTCTGCCCTTGTTTTACATCAATACAGAGGCTTTATTTATTTGTTTTACTATTAAAATTTTTTATATAGATTTAATTAAAAACCAATATGCAATTTGTTGGTTAGTGGGACAAAAGTTAATGTTAAGTTGACCGAAGTATTATTATAAATGCTATTGCTCTATTGAAGTCCAGGTTAGATACGATGAATGACTGTTTGAATAAAGAATCTGTGAGAAATTGAAATTAGATGGGTCCATTTGCGATACATGTGTTCCAAGACAATTTGGTTTACTCTGAAAGCTGCAGAGTTGGTTTTGGAGTGCCTCTAATAGGGATGTGCATGGAGTTTGGTTGGTGGTGATGGCATCTTCTTGACATTGTGTTGTCAATGAACCCCTCATAAGCAAAACCTTAAATTTCAATTTTTTAAAAATATTAAAGGTTAGTTTTGAAATGCACTTGTTAAAGTTTCAGGTAGGCTAATTTGTTATAAGAAACATCTTAAATAGACTTGTTACCATTAGACATTTTTATCAATTATGCATGCCAGACTTATTACCTTGTGCAAGGTCCATTTTTGGGGAGAGATGGAGTAGGTTTTACAGCTTATTTTGGTTGTCTCATACATTGAATCAAAATAGTGTGAGATGTTGTTACAAAAGTGCCCTCAGTCAAAAAATATATTTTTTTCTTTCAAATAAATGAAAGAGAATTGAATGAAAAACAGAAAGTTATTGATGCCATGGATTTACAGTTAATTTAATTACAGTATTTAGATCATTTCAGGAGGCTAGCATACCACTCTCTACTGATTGGAGTGGATTATTGTTTGTCTGAGCATAGCATAGAAAATACTATCAACCATAATTTTCTGAACCAAAGTCATATTTCTATGAGACTGAGCAAGTCTCTATTCATTTAGTAAGGATTGATGTATAGGCTCCATTCTAAAACTTCACTATTTGCAGATCTGCTTTGGGTGAAGTAAGTTTAGTGGGGAGTAAAAATTCAGTACCCAAATAATGTGCCACATCACTCCATTTGCATTGTGGTTGCTTTGCTGTCCCTTTGACTTCATTTGTTGACAATTAATATCAGTATTATTAGTGCATGAGTCAATTGTAGCAGCACTATTAGTGCTTAATTCTATCTTGTTTCTCTTTTCTTGTATAGATTTGTTGCCATTTAGTGTTCTTCTTTCATTTATTTTGAAAGACGCTGTTGTCTTCAAAATATTTGGGAGGCAGTGATCTGGGTTTTATTTTATTTTATTTGTTAGTTCATTTTGTTTGTTAGTAAATCCTACATTCCTTTTGTGACTTTATTGTCACATGTGAACTAAGTCAGTATTATTCATGAATCTCTGAATACATGCAATAGTTTCACATCATTTTAGTGTTTTAATCAATTTATCATAAATATTGGAATGTAGCATTTAATAACGAGAGGGAAAGTCTTGTTGATCTCACAACTGCAATGTCTGCTTTGTTAGGACAAAGGCAACTTCTTAGGATTTCATCCAAGCAGTAATAAGGGGTGCTATCTAGCAAACTGGTATGAAGTATCAAAGCCCTCAGGGAAGCACACTACTAATTCATGAGCAATTATGCTAGTTTTAGTGGCTTATATGAAGCTAATAATATTTGGCCACTCTGTAATCTGCTGTGTGATTGCACTCCATGTGTGTTACCAGCTGTTTAATGGGTATTTGAGGATTGTGCTCTTCCTTTCAATTTTTTTTTCTCCATGAAAAATTAATAGTTTATTTGGTTTTTATGTTTAATTGGGTCTAATGTTAGCTTTTATTGCACTTAAATATCATTTCATGCAGAGCTCCCTCATCATAAGCAACACCACTTTTTCCATGTTCCAAAGTTTAAAATAGCTCAATTTCAGGGACCTTTTTCTAGTACATCTCCAGATTAATTTGGTTTGGAACACCATGTGTACCATTTTACTTACCATAAAAACAAAAAGTCTTGATAAGGTCACTTTTGATGAAGGACTGAACTTTGGTATCATGAATGGTCTAGGCAGCTGAAACTGTTGCTTTGACCTCAAAATAAGATAGCAAGTTCCTCTTTGTGTTTATTGGGCCTGCTAAATTTTGGAATAACCTCCTCTTCCCAAAGCATTATTCCTAATTCAAATTTTTCCCTGTCTTGCTTGTTAAAGTCAACTTGGCTGTTCAAGCCAAGTGATCTGGACTGACTCTGTTAGCAGATATCCCTTATTTTGTTCATGGCTGTGGGTAAAAACCTGTGATTAGTTTCTCTCAGGTGCCCCAATTCATTTGAAGCTTCCATTTGTATTGAAAGTAGAATTTGCTTTGAGCATCTTTTGGAGTAGTGCCTCTGTCCCTCTCAGAAAATGAATGTGGTTGTCATGCCAAACTGTAGAAAAGTCCCTCGCACAATGAGATATTGTGAGCTCTTGTGTATTGAAAGAGTATTTATTAATACACATACGATATATATATATATTGACATACATAAATCTATTTATCATGCATTCCTATTTTATTATGTCAACAAAGTTTGTACCACAGATCTTATAACACAAAATGATTTAATAAATTAATATTCCTATTTGCTATTTGTGTTGTTTTTTTATCATAAGTGCTTGGCAAATGATCTTCCACCACACACAGTCCTTCATTGGGGAGTGAGCACTGCCTTATACTACTACACTTGCATAATATAAATGGGCTGTACATGGAGTGCAATGCATGAATTAAAAATGTGCTTCAATATGCTCTGAGGATAGAAAAGATAGAAGTGCAATAGGAGCTTCATATTATTGACTGCATTATGAAGTGTAATTGCTCATGAGATTGTGTGCTTTGGGTATTAAAAGATACTTTTCCCTATGAATTGATAATTTTTAAAATGATTTAAGAGAGTGAATGTCCAAAAAATGAGGCAGCAGCTTTATACTAATTAAAATTCCCAGTTTTGTCCTAGAATATATTGGGCAAATGTTAAGTTTATGTGCATTCAGTTCATAAAATCACACAATCTAATGTATTGAGTATGCTTTAGGCATGGAATAGGGAAAGCCCTATGAATAGTTAGCTTACAAACATACATCTCAAGAGTTGTGGTCAGCATTGTTCCCACACTTAGTATACTTTCTCAAAATAAAATTGTTGGAATCTTTGGTATAAGGTATAAGGTAATACATCCTTATCATCTTTATTTCCTGCTCTGCATGAAAAGAAATGAATAAATAGTAAAGATCTAGACACTTTTAAATATATTCAATACAACTAAATCAAAGTTGAGAGTAAAAGTAAAACAGAACTGTTTTCATGCTCACTTCAGCACCATCAGAGCTTGTCATATTTGAATTGAAACAATTAATAAATGTCGTGGGTGTTGAAATTTATTAAAACAGTGAAAAGGCTCATTCAGTTTAGGTATGCTAAATATGTGTTAAAGTTTTGCCAACATAGAAAACTCCTACTGCAATTATGTTACAAACAAAAATTTGTTGGAACAGGATCCAGAAAGAGCAGGAGCGATGTGAAAAAGCTGAAGCCCTAAAGCGGGAGCGAGAACAACGCAATCAACAGTTACTTGAGGTAGGTGGATTTCCTTCACCATGCATGTGTCACTAAGCCCTCTCCATTCCATTTCCTGTAGCCCTTCATACTCACATGAACACCTAGATGACCAAGCACATACGGGACAGTACATGTAATACAGATATAAAAAGTATTGTGTATCACAACTTTTATTAAGTCTCAATTAATTTATTTTTTGTGTTTAAAGCAAATTTAATATCAAAGTATTACCTTGAAACTTCATTTACTCTTCAAATGTAGTTAATGTTGTGTTAAAATATTGTCCTGTGTTGTTAAGAGTTTCATTCTTATCTATACTTAATATTTACCTCATCTTTTCATTTATTTAGTGTTGTGTTTTTAGTTGTGCTTTATCATCTTGCTTGTTTTGCAGCATGTTAAAATTTTAGTGGCATGGAATATTTTGTTTGAAATTTTTGGAATGCTTGTCTGTACTTTGTTGGTGACGGCTCTATTCCATGAAAAACATATACTGGTTCTAATTTGTGTTACCTTAGGTATGTTATTTTCAGAAAAAAAAAAGAACAGCAGCTCAATCTCTCCAGTTGAGGCTATGTGTTTTCTTCATTGGCACATAATCTTACACTCAGAAAGCCAAATTCTTGTTGGAATAAAAAGAACCACTCCCCAAACTAAATATACATTAATGCTATTGCTATACTGTGTGTGATTGTGACACATGTTTGTCTGTTTTCTGTGTTTGTTTTGCGGATCAGCCTACTCTTACTGTGTATTCAGCAAAAGCGCTTGCCTCACCCTTCTTAGCAACAGTACCCCACTTCATCAGCTCCTCTAAGTAGAAAGGGAATCTTGGAGTTAGTTAAAAAATTGAAATGGTTAGATTTGTTGCTTGGCAAAGCAGGTTGTGAAACTAGCACTTGGCAATGGCAGTAGGAAAATGGGACGATTCCTGATAAAATGAGACAAATTTTAGAATTGTAGGCACAGCCTCCAACAAAATCTTCCATGCAGCATACAACCACTTTTATATTTTCATGACATCCATCCATGTCACATGTCATTGTAATATTAAGAAAGCTGTGCCCTGCATGCCATTATAAGATAACAAAACTAGAAGTCATTGTACATTTTGATACTAGCACTTAGGGAAGAACAAATAATTGGAGCCTGCATGATTGCTTGTTTGACAAAAAATCGCCATCCCCTCTTCCTTGTAGAAAAAATATCCATGCCTTTCAGGTGGTTAGTAGTGCCTCCTCCCTTTCCCAATAGTGACAGTGGTCTAAACCTGAGGCTGGCCTAGTATGATATGCAGATGCACAGTTCTTTGTGTAATGTTAAATAATTTCATTTTCTAATTCTCAATAATGCATATGTTGTTTTAAATGCAACAATTAAAGCTGTCAATTCTTCTGAGATAAGTGAATTACTGGCTATATCCTAGATAATTGATTTGGGTTCAAAATGGTCTTTTATTCAATAATGCTAAAGCGTTGGCCAGCATAATTCACTGTCTAAATAATATCAGTGTTCGGTTAGAGGTTGCGATAAGATGACATGGCATGATCCCTCCAGGGCCGCAAGAGATTGGCTTTCACGGCTGAGCAAAAGTTGCACATCATTCGAGAAATTGAGGGCGGGCGCAGCAAGTCGGATGTAAGTCGAGCTTTGGGACTGGCAAGCTCTACTGTTGCAACCATTTGGAAAAACAGGGAAGGCGTCCTAAGCGCACTTGAAAGTCAAGTTACCACGGAGAATACTACTACTCGTACTCCTCCTAAGGGATCACCGAATAATCTTCAAATCGGCAGTCATTCTAATACACCAACAAGTGTCCCACCTGCTGCTTCTCCTCCAAAGAGCGAGACTCCACCACCTGCTCTTGCAATTACGGCGTCTTCAAGCATCCCCATAAATGATGACATGGTAAGGGTGAGCAATGCCACGGCAACGCATGTAAGGGAAAGGTGAGCGGGGGAAAGAGACCCTAGTGATACTCATTTGTTGGCCGCCAAAGTTAGATTGTAGTGTGAGGCTAGGCTCAACAAATATGCCATGCTGGGGTGGGTAGCTGCCATGCCTGGCCTGTTTCGCCATGCCTTGCCAAGCGTCATCTTGTATCATTTCCCTAACCAATCATTGACCAAGAACCATTTGACATATTATTTTTTGAGTGAGTGCAAGTGCAAATGAATGAGTGAATGCCTGGAGAATGACTGCCTTGACTTCATCAATTGGAGATATTCAGATGCATGTTTGCATGTTAACAAACATTTTTCTGATTGAAAAAGATATTTGTTACAATGCACCACGCATGTAAAAGTGATACACTCTTGGAACACGCAAAATTTCTTTTCATACTAACAAGAATTTATTTTTCAGTCATTTGAAACTACTTGTAATCTGTTATAAACTTTCCATTTGGACTGTTCCGTCGGTTTAGTCATCAGCTTTTCTTACAATTTGCTTGCTTGCATAATTTTTCCCAGCAATATTTTTTTTTAATTTATATTAATGAAGATTGTTTTGCATGTGTAGTTTGGTCTCTCTCTTTTTATCCTATTTTTTGGACATAAAAGAATTATCATATCCTTCAAGTTTGTTTCCTTGGCAAACTCCACTTGGTGCAACAAATTAAATTTTACAAAATAAATTATAAAATAAATAAATTAGAAATTTTTCAAAATTAAAAAAGGAAAAAAAAAAAAAAAAAAAAAATTGATGTATATTAAATTCTTACTTTGCCCTGCATGGTTTTGATAAAGAACCTTACATTTTTACTGTAATATTTACTTGAAAGTAATATAGTGTGTGCGTGCGAGCATTTAGCGGTGCGTCCTTTGACTCGCACTGACTGGTGTGTGGTATTTTCTGTCTGTTCAGCTGTACATGCAGGAGATGAATAAGCAGCGGGAATTGCTCTACACTGTGGAGCTGGTGAGTATCTTGTATGCGAATGTCTAGAAAACTAAAACTAGATTTTATTACAAAATCTTAATATTCACTGCAACCAGCACCTATTTTGTGGACAAAAATTACTTTCTATCTCAAAAAATTTTCCATCACACTATGAACATTTTTGATAAAACACTTTCATTTTCTGGAAAATTTGAGCCTCTTTAAATTAATTTTTACTTGCACTTTTTCCTGATACTTACATTTTAAAATCAACAATCTTTTTTGGTAGCACTCCTTTTGTTTCTGTAATTTTCACAATAATGGTGTAACTTTCTTGGATGTCTGGTTTGTGTCTGATCAATCTTCTTCTTACATTTTAGGAAAGAGAAAGAAGACGACAACATATGGCACTAGTGCGATCACTGGAAAATAGAAAACGACTAGAAGAAAGAGAGCGGAAGAGACTAGAAGCAAGAGCAGAAAAATTAGCAAACCGGGAGAAGAAACTTGAACAAAGACGTATTGATGTTGAACTACTGACAGAAATCCGTAAACCAGTGGAAGATATGGAGCTAGGGGAGGAGAAATGTCTGCCTGTTCTGGAACGAGTGCCTGGTCTCCAGTTATGTGGGCAAGCTTTCCTTGACACCCTAATGGTCTTTGAATTCTTACATACCTTTGGGGAAACACTTGGTTTTGGTGAGTTACAACTCAGTGTTAAAATGTATCTACTTGAAGCTTTCTGACTTTTCTGTAATCTTTTCCTCTGTAAAATTTCAGATATGGAAAGTTTACCAACACTTAACAACTTGCAAGCAGCCTTACTTAATGACCAGGACACGGAGGATGAGTTGTTATCAGTCATGACACATCTACTAGTTTGTGCAATTGAAGACCCAGGAATTCCAAACCCAGCACGTCACATCACAATCTTAGGTCAAAGCCTGAAGCAAGCTGATATAACTCATAGTAATATTTCAGAAATATTGAGAATTTATTTATATGCTAATGCAACTGGTGAAGTTAAAGCTTTATCAGGTAAGACACCAAGCTGGACTTACTTTTTGTATATCTTGTTCTTAAATTTAGATGCCAATAGCTAAGAAAAAAGATATTAATTTGTTCTTCTTTGCAGGTCTAAACTTTGAAAGAGATAGAGAAAAGCGTATGTCTGATCATCACAATAGCTATGATGATACTTGCCCCACTAGTGGAAAAAATGCTGCTTTCTTTGCTTGTCTAAGAGAAAATCCTACCTGGGCAATGTCTGAATGGCTTCGAACACATCCTTTCCTTGCTCTCAGTCCAAGTTGTAAGGCTGCCATCCTGGCTTTCCTCTGTAATGAACTCCTTCAAAACAAAGCAGTCACAGGACAGATAGAAAAAGCCATAGAAAATGGTGGTCAAATTAGAAAAGATCGGTATATCCTTGACAACAAACTACGAAAGTAAGCTCAATAATATATGTCTTCTGAGAAACCTGTCTTCTCCTTTTGCTTACAATAACTTGATTTTTATTTTTTGCAGGCTTCGTTTACTACATCAAAGAAAAGCGAGAATTGCTGCCTTGCAGACAATTCAAAATGCTCAAGCAGGAACTCCAATGTCTGGTCAACTTATGGGTTCAGCCCATGCATCACATACAGTTGCAGTACAAATCTCTACCCCACAACCAGTAGTGAAAACTGATGTGCAAAATGCACACACTTCTGAACCAAGTACTGAAAATCAAACTGACACAAATGAAGTTAACACTGTCACTCCACCTGATGGCACCACTCCCCCGGCTGGTGCTACTCCCTCTGGTGCTGTGACTCCTACTGCTGGTGCTACTCCACCAGCAGGTGCCATTGCCCCTGCTGGTGCCATTGCCCCTGCTGGTGCCATTGCCCCTGCTGGTGCCACTGCCCCTGCTGGTGCCACTCCCCCTGCTGGTGCCACTCCCCCTGCTGGTGCCACTCCCCCAGTTGATTCCAGTGTGAAAACTGAAGATTCGGTAGGCCCTACTAAGTCTGCTAGTAGTGACAGTACCAAAAGCGAATCTGCAGCCACCCCAGCTACACCTGCGGCTGCACCATCCAAGAAGGCAGTAGCTCCAGTGGAAGCTGAGGAAGCAGAAGACGAAAATGAAGATGATAGCTGTAATGAAAGTGAGGGAACGCTGCCTGAGGGAGCTCTTCCTGAAGAAGAAGAGGATCTCCGCCTTAGTGCAGAGGAGCTTGCAAAAAAGATAGATAGAGTGCAACGTCAGTTAGAACTAAACCTGCAGACTTTAAATGCATCTACTTACCAACTTAGGGCTACACCTTTAGGTCAAGATAGGTATTACAGACGGTATTGGGCTTTGCCTACAGCAGGTGGTATATTTGTTGAAGCAATGGAAAGTGCAGAACCTGACCTATACACCGAATTAAAAAATCAGCCTGAGCTGTGCAAAAAGAGATCAAGAAACGATGATGATGATGTAAGTGAAGACAGTGAAGAAGGTGGCCCTCGGCCATGCAAGGAACGGAAGGAAGACAATGAAGAACACAGTGCTGATGAAGAAATGAATGGCACAGATGGAGGCACAGCATCAGATGGAGATGATGAAGACAATGAAGAGGATGAGGATGAGGAGGATGAGGAAGTTAAATCAATTACGAAAAATGAAGAATCAAATGGAATTTTGAAGGAAGAAGCAAGTCGGTCTACCGTAGACATACCCTCTTCCAAAGATGAAAGAAAACAACCAGCTTCAGAGGCTGCTGATCATAAATCAATCAAACAGGAGAATCAGGAAGCTGTGGAGGAGAAAATGGAGGTTGATTCACCAGATGTGGTGCCTGTAAAGAAAGAGGAAATTGACGAGTCTTTGGCTGAGGGGGATTCTAAAGTAAAAGTTGACATTAAGCATGACGTTGAGGACGTCAAACCTATTGTAAAAGTTGAGGATGAGACTAGTTCTGATAAGCAAAAGGATGAAGATTCATCTTTAACCTCAGTCCAAGTTGATCTTACCTCTCGGCTTGAAGGTGGGGAACTAGTGTCGGCTTTCCAAGAAAATGATAAAACCACTAATAAGACTGAAGAAGCAGATGACAAAGCAAAGGAACCTAATGATATCAAACCAGTGGTGAATCATACTGATGCTAGTAGTCAGGTATTTGACTTCATATACTGACCCTGATGTGCATGGCTTGTATGAATGTTATTTTCATATATTGTTTCCTTCTGTTAATTAGGTAACAAACATCTGTCCAAATGCTGTCCCCAACATTTCAAGTAATGCAAAGGACTTGAATGGGGGCTGTACTGCTACAAGCCCACCAAGACCAGCTAGTCCAGAAAAGTTATGGTTTAGTATAATCCCTAGAGATTCCTGTGATAATACATCTATTGGAAACAATCCGGCAAGGTAAGAAAAAAGTTTGGTACTTTTTGAACAAACTTTTAAAAAATGAAATTACAAATAAATAAAACACCAGTGAGTTGTTGGAAATACAATTTAACTGACTCATTTTTGCGCCTGTCACTTCAGAATTGTAGATGGAGAGTTAAGAGTTCCAGTGTATGGTTGTGGAAGACTCCCCTCACCAGTGTCCATGCTTCCATTGTGTGAATCACCCCCTCCTTTGATGATGACATCAGAAGAAGCTGAGGAGCTTGAGAGAGTTAAACTACATGGACCACCTGAACCTTTACCTTGTCAGCCAATTCCAAAGGGTAAGCAGTCCTTTAAAATCAGGGTCATCGACAAATCTCAAAATATATAATGACAATAATTAATTTTTTTAAAGATATGATGAGAGGTTGGTGGAAGATTTCAAAGCCAGATTATTTAACTGAGGTGACTGATTCCCTTCATCAAAGAGGTATTAGGGAAGGGGAACTGAAGAGAAATTTAGTTCGGCACCTTGAATCTTCAGTCGAAGCTTCAGTATCCGTAAGTTGTTGTTCTTTGGTGTTAAACTTGGGTACTTTAAAATATTGTTAAACCAAATATTTATTGCACATTGCACATTTTAGTCTTGCCCTGGACCTGAAGACAAAAGCCTCATAGAATTACATCCCACTGATATTGATGTACCAATGGAGCAAGGTGCTCCTTCTGCAGAAGTTCCATTGAATTGGTCAGATGATGTTGCATTGAGAGTAGATCTAGCCATGTTAGAACAAGTTGAAGCAATGGAGGATCGAGTTGCTAATGCCAGTATGCAGGTGAAGGTGAGCAAAATCATACTGCTGCTAGTCATGTTTTCGTTAAGTCCTCTTGCTGATTTTTAATGTTTAAAACATAAAGCGTATTAACTTTTTTTTTTCTTTCTTCCCCCTGCTGTAGGGTTGGAAAGTACCTAACAGAGCAACTTCAGAAGAAGGATATGTTTTCCGTCCTTCATGCCTGGATGGTCATGTCGAAGAAGGAGATGAGCGCGTCAATCCAGTTACCATAGCTAAAGACCGTCTGTTGTGCCTTGAAGCGGCTATTGAACGACGATATTTAAAGCCACCGCTGGGAATAAGGTTCATAGATTTCAATTCTAATGTAGTTGGTTTTTCAGTTTACCTTTACAGTTTATTTCATACTATTTTGTGATTTTTTTTTGGGACAGTGTTGGTGATGTGAATTTAATGGGACTGTCTGGGGACCAATCAGCCCCTGACCCGGAGAGTTTACCTAAAGGACTTGTTATTTGGCGAGAAGCTGTTTCAAGATCACACACTGCAGCACAGTTAGCAATGTCTCTATACATGTTGGAGTCATCAATAGCATGGGATAAAAGTATTATGAAGGCTGTAAGTCAAGTGCACTTTCACTGTGTTGAGAATTAACCAATTATTATTATATCTATTTCTACATGGTTTTTCTTTTTTCCACTTCATGTGTTTTAGAATTGCCAGTTTTGTCATTCAGGAGACAATGAAGATAAACTACTTCTCTGTGATGGATGTGATAGAGGATATCACACATACTGTTTTAAGCCTAAAATGGAAAATATTCCAGATGGGGATTGGTATGTTTAATTTCTTTTCCTTGTATTGTCCAAACTTTGCAGAAAAAATTGCAAATTTCTAAATTCTATTGCATTTTTAGGTATTGCTATGAATGCCTAAATAAGGCAACTGGCGACAAAAATTGTATTGTGTGTGGAAAGAAAACTGGGCGTAATTTACTTTATTGTGACAACTGTCCAAGAGTTTACCACACCGACTGTCTCACACCACCATTAAATAAGGTATTCTGTCAATGCCAATGTTTTAGGAATGAGTATTGAGTATGGTTGATCTCTAAGTGAACAACTTTTGAACGACTGTTTCTTTCTAAGGTTCCACGAGGGAAATGGTACTGTCAAAATTGTCACTCCAAGGTACCAAAATCCAAGCGCACAAGTAACAAGAAATCAACCCCAAGTAAATCAAGAGGTGACAAAGACAGAAATGAAAACACACGAGACAGCGAAAGTAGTGATCAGCCTCCTGCAAGGTTAGTAATATATGTAAAGTATCCGAATGTGATAGGAACTGGATCTCTGAATGCAACCAATATAAAGTCACTAACCCTTCCTGATGATACCACTTAAGACTCCTCATTTGGTTTGACTTACTGTGAAATACAGTATTAAGTTAATTAACAGTTTTGACAATTGCAAGATATAATTTTTTTGAAAAGTTAACATTTTATTATTTTCAATGGTAAGTTACTTCTTGCGTCTTAAACTCTAGTAACATTGATATATATTTCAGCATCCCTGTTGTAGCTACCCAACCCTCTGTAGGAAGTTTTCAGTTTGCCATAAATAGTATAGGGATAAGATATTGTCACTAAACCTCCTAGATTCCTTTTAACATTTCTATGTGCCGCATATCCTCTAGCTTCCAGCATGCTTTTAAAATTTTGAAATATGTGACAATCTTGCATGATAAATTTTATTTGTGCTGTCAAGTCAACTAAAGGTTTTGACTTAAATTTTCTTATCAGGATTGAAAGAGGAAAAAGAAAGCTTGCCTATTACCTTCAGCTCAGCTTAACAGAAAGATATAAGTCATCAATAAGTTTTTGTTCTGTATTATCCCCATTGGCTCTATTACCTATTGTTTCAGCCCTTGCCAATTTCCCTCTAATTTAAAAAAAAAATTATTTTGAGTATAAAAGCATGTGCTTTAATGGTCTAATACCTATTGGTATAAGGTTGCTTGAGGTTGCTTTACTTTTGAATAATAGAAAGTACTTTTGTATAATCATCGATTTTTAATTTTCTTTTTCTTAATTTTGCAATAGAACTATAACTGGAAGGACCAGGAACATCTAAGGGGAAGATTTCAGTCCTTCTAAATGATTTTTTTATTTTATTTCATTTTTCAGGAGCGTGAAAAATAAAAGGAGTTAATCCTGATGCTCAATAAGGGAAGAGCAAACACAGAAATACAGGCTTATATATACTAAGGGTACCCTTTCGTCCATGGATCAGCAAACAACCTCTTGGACAAACTTCACAGCTTTCTTACAAGGTTGCGAGGTTAATTTTAGAGCTTTGTTTGGCCGTGCAATCAGTTTGAGCTCCATTCCGTAGGCCTCATTCCTACAGATCACACCAAGCTTTCTATTTTTGTTGTGGTGCTAAGCTGAATATGAGTGCCCATTCTCAGACAAAACTTGGGAATTTCAATTCATGGAAGCATTCTTATTAACTAGCATGCCACGCATTTCTTTTCTTTATTTTTTTTTGTTGTTTTGAGTCTTGGGTTTGACTCAATCAGTTATCTTTTGGTGAGGTGATGTGACGTAACCAACCATGGTTGTGAAATAATTTATTATTAGTTTAAGAGGCAATCCTCTTAAATAAATATTGTGATTTTATTGAAATTTAAATGGGTAAATGTAGATACTTTGTAAATATAAAACCTAGCTTCGTAAAATGTGAAGAAAAAAGTAAATATGTATATTAGTATACATAGTAATTAATTTAAAATTTTATTTCCAAGAGTGTGATATAAAGGCAGTTTGTGCACACGGTAGCTATTCTGGATGCTACCAAGTTTGGCACAAAATATTTTTAATGTGAGGTGTGTTAATATTTTTGTCTTTTTTTAATTTTTTTAAATATTTATTTTCTTTTTTTTTTTTTCTAATCATGAAGATGATATACAACCTCTTTGAACCATACATCCCTCCTCCTTTAAAACATTGAGTCAGTAGGAAATTATAGATAATTTGTAGCTTTTATTTTTGAGCAAAAGTATTATAGATAGTTTGCTATAAGAAGTTTAAAGCAATTACGGGTGGAACCGAAGGCCAAAATTGGCCAGCATTTGTTACAAATAATCTCTTTTATATTTTTGAATATCATGACTTTTCTCATTGCAACCAAGCATGAGCAACTTTAGCACTACTCATTTGCTGGATGTGGGCTATAGAGTCTTTTACAAACTAATTATCTCATAGTGGAAATTAAACAAAATTCCTGATCTTTATTTCGGCCAATTTTTAACAAATGTTCTCTATACATCACACATTTACCCTTTAGGTTAGGCGCCTGTGTGAGTCTTTCTATGGAATGTTCTGGTCATATACTTATTAATATCAACTCACTGTGTTATGCCAAAAGAGAAAGGTTTCACACAGTAACTTCATAAAGGTGCTTAATTTTGTACAAATTAAATGCAGTAGTCTCGAGTGTCTTTCTTGTGGACGATATTTGTGTGATATTCATATTCTATTTTATTACTTCGAAACAAATGTTGGCCAAACAAACAATCCGAGGAGGTGGCTTACAGATCTGTGTTACATGTTGAAAGAGATTGTATTTTTAAAGGAAACAGTTATGAATGGAATAAATTGTTACTGCCCTTTATAATTTTCTTTATTTGTTTTCCTACATAGCATGACGCCCTCCACAAGCCCATACATGTACATGCCAGATGTAAGATTTTATATCTGGAAACAGATTTATCTTCATTTTTACTGGAGTTCACCATGATGTTCTAATCCTTTTAAGCCTTTAGGAATTGTAGTTTGGATCCCTTTTACCTTTTCTTTTACTCTTTCTTTCCCTTGTATTTTGGTAAGAATTATCAGTTTTTGGCTCCGTGACTGAATTTTCTGAACCTTTGTCTTTACTTGGGTTAACTAGTTGTATAGATTAAAACTTTAAGTAATCTGGAAGCTCTGCAAAGCACTATCCACTGACCATCTCAACAAAACAGTTCAGAACCTTTTGTAGTTTAAGTATTCAAGTTAAAAGA
Organism: Frankliniella intonsa; assembly: GCA_033675135.1. Lineage (NCBI taxonomy): Eukaryota > Metazoa > Arthropoda > Insecta > Thysanoptera > Thripidae > Frankliniella > Frankliniella intonsa. Next base: position 10,831,463 of record CM066250.1, read on the forward strand.
AACATCAACGAGTGCATTACTATCTAGAAAATGCAATGCAGTTAGAGAATTGAGCCAATGAAAACTTCCAGATTGACGCTGAACTTCACATTTCTTGCTGCTCTTCTGCTAACAAGGTGGTAGATTGCTTCAATGGCTTTAGTAGAGTAGCGCCAATGAGTGAATGGTATTTGCTTCATATAGTTGATAGGTATCCCTTAGTAGTTAATAGCTGATTGAAGGTCTTCTACATTGCAGATACAATATGAACAGCTATAATCGGTCTTAAAATGCTCATTTTGTCCAGTGTTTAAAAATTGTAGAAAAATTGTTAGCTATTCAGCAGTTTAATGTTAAATAGTATTAATTTCCTAGGAAAAAAGAATTAGCGAAGTATAAGACTAAGCACTTAAATACTCTGTGTAATGCCAAGGTCATTGAAAATTTGATAACCTGCCATTCTAAAATGGTTATCCAACAGCAAGCAAGTATATATTTTTGACAATATTATGTCTTCACAAAAACAATCTTACTTTGTTTTCAGCCCACCCTATCTCAAGCCTCCAACACCAATGGATAGCCATAATGATCCCCCTGAGATGGATTTCATGGCTGATAGCTGCTTTATGAAGCCTGTTGAAGACACAAATTCAACTGAGAGTACAACTAAGCATCCCAATACACCCCCTCAACTATCTCCCCATGCTTGCCCAAGCAGTTCCTCAGCAAGTTCAGTGGTAACGCCAAAGAAAACCAGCAAAAGACTGGCCAAGGAACTAACACCTTGTCGCATGCTGCTAGATGAATTAGAGGAGCAAGAGGAATCTTGGCCTTTTCTCCTTCCTGTCAATACTAAACAATTCCCAACTTATCGCAAAATAATTCGCTGGCCAATGGATCTCAGCACAATTAAGAAGAAGCTCATCGATGGCCAGTTAGTATAAATGACATTAAGTCTGGATCCTTTCTTCCTCTAAGGCAGGTAGTCTAATTTTGTTTCTTTACCTTAGGTATAAGTCACGAGAAGACTTCAGCTCTGATGTTCGTCTCATCTTCAACAACTGTGAAATCTTCAATGAAGATGATTCCCCTGTAGGGAAAGCAGGCCATGGTATGCGTACTTACTTTGAAACACGATGGGGTGAAATTAATGGTCATGTTCATAAGGGAAGTCCTCATTCGACCTTGAGTCCATCACGTTGAGAACAATTATTTTGTCTTCATTAACTTCACATACTGCATTTAGCTTTAATTTACTAGACTTTGCTGGTCCCAATTTTGTTTTCTTTTTAATCCAATAGTATGGGATAGCTACTGTTGGAACTTATTTGTAATGTCACATGTTTTTAAGCAAATTGAACTCTTAGACTCTTGGTGATTAGTTCATAATAACACTCCTTGAAATGTGATAATTATGTGATTGTCTCTGTGAAATGATCAAAAATAGCAGCGGGGCCCTTCTGCTTATTATTTTTATATATTTCTATGTGTGATTTAATAGCTAAGCAACATTTTGTAGGAACTGTATTTGTTCCTTAACAATAAGTTGAACCATTTCTACTCTAGTCACAACTGAAATTAGGATTTGAATCTTTAGTTTAGAAGGCATAAAATGTAGGATAAGATTCATTCAGGTACTGACTTGAATTACATGGCCACTTCAATGTCATTGGTGTTTTAAGACATACATGCTGAATTGTAATAACGGTTTAGTTCAACATTTTATTTAATAAAAATTACATTCTGTTTGCAAATAAGAAGTTAGACAATTATCAGGGTGAACATAAAAGTTGTGAAAGAGTTTCTACAAAAGGTTGGCGTGTTAAAATTAAACTTGAGTCCAGGTTAATATATTTAATACACCTAGAGGGGAAATATGAACACAACAACACATTGCATTATGTATCTCCCTGTCTTCCTTGGCACAAAACTCCAGTCATTAAATCATCAGTCTCAAAGACAAAAGTGTTTAGTGAAATATTGACTCCAGTAACAATCTACCTACCATTTACGAGGACAGTCTAAAGAAAAAAAAAGCTGTGAAGGAAACCTTTAGCATAAAGGGAAGCAGTAAAACAAACAAAAAAATATATATATATCACAAATCACAACTTACATCTGAATTTTAAGATAAAAGATTTGATCAATGCTGAAGGTATATTACAGTACAGCAACAAAAGTGTTACACTATTGTTAAAAAAAAAGGAAAGAAAGAAAATTGGATGAGAAAAAAAGGTGTTATGTTTCTCTTTTGAAAGAAAATTGTCTACCAAATAGGGCATCAGGTAGGAATATGAACATTTAAAGGAGGAAATTGCAGCTTAATTTCATATACCTTCAATATTGCCTCATGGTAATCAAACCAATCAGGGTTCATGGAAACCATTAAAATTGACAAGACAATACTAACACTAACAATCATCAAATATTAAGTAAGCTTCACCATAAGGTAGGGTCCCAATCATGTGACTAGATTAACATCATACATTTCAAGATACAGAATACAGAAAAGGCACATGGAGGGGTTATCAAAGCTTGTTAATACAATAGTTTATGGTTCAATATTTTAAATAAAAAAGGGGAATTCATGCACTTGATGCTGGCAATTCAGTTGCACCAAAGGTTAGTAACGGAGTCCTTCATCTGAGATATGTTTACATAAAAGCAGCACGATTTAAACAATAAGAACTCTGAGAACTTTGTCAGCATCAATCATAAAGGATTTGCAGGTCCCTAGACACAAAATTTTAGTGACTTGACAGAAGTATCAGATGGGATAGTTAAAAGAACACATTTAACAAGAAAATTCATTGCATTCGCTCTTGCTGGGGGGGTTGATACAGGATGAAGGGTAAGAACGAGATTCTTTCATGGTTCTACAAAGAAGATATGAGAAATAACTTATAAGGAGATCTGTTAAATCATGTTAATTCAGACCATTGTAGAAGATAGGTCAGATAAAATTGTGTACCCTCCAACAGTAGTGTCAGCAAAGGGTTCTGAGAGAACAATAAATAAATAAAAACCATACATTGAAGAAGTTCCGCACGTGCAAGTTCTTAAAGACCATGCACATTTTAACATTTGTAATAAGATGCAAGTGAAACTTTGTTCTTGTTCATCAGAGAGTATGCAGTGACAGTACCTGCATACCTGCATCTGTTGGAAACTAGATTTTATGGCTCATGATTCAAATTGAATCAATATCCAATGATAACTTTGTCTACAATGGCTCATGAGCTGCTTTCAGCATCCTCAGAAGTTTTGTTTCCTGGGTTAACTTGTGGCTCCTCCAAACTTTTCGCCTCTGAAAATACAAAATAAATGTGTGAATTAAAAAATAACAATTCTGCACTGATGATGCAATAAAATACAGGTAAATGATTCATACCTCTATTTTCAAGAGACTTTAAAAAGTCATCAGCTTCACGATCAAGAGAGGTGTCGGCAAGATCTTTATTTGCTACAAAATAGACAAAATATGTATATTAGGTAAAATTTTACTTTGGGATACAGTATGCAGTTACTTTAAGGCATACATTATCTTACCTGACTTTGCCATCTCAGCTGATATGTCAGAATCATTTAATGGCTGAGGCTCTGGGGCGGAATCTGTAATTGATTTTGCTGTATTACACAGTACATAGACAAACCTTCTATTCTAAATATTTGATTTTTTCAATACCTTCATCACTACTGTCAGACCCACTATTTTTTTCAGAATCTGAAGTATCATCATGCTTATCAGTTTGCTGGAGCTGTCCTACTGCATGTAACTTGGGTCCTGAGACAGGAGATAGGCGTGGGGCTTGTGGGCGCTGCTTGCGTGCAGGGTTGAAGTAGTGACAGTAACAGCATCTAAATGCTGAATATTAAACATGATTGTTCAAATTAATAAATAAGTTTAAAAAAAGGTGGATTTTACATGGATTTTACCTAGATTCTATGCAAATAGAAACTTACAAAGGTACTCAAACTCTTCTTTAAGAGCCATTCCATTGTGTGAATCACAAGAAGAACATATGAGGGCAAAGCGGTTTGATGGACCATCACCCACCACATATTCTACAACACGATCAAGGTATGTGCGTTCCCTAGGCAGCACAGGGCGTGGTAAAGGAGGACCTGGTGGGCCTAGGTAGAGAAGATGATACTTACAAATGAGAAAACCAATAAGGGAAAAGTAGAAGAAAAGCAAAAACTTACGGTACTCAGAGTTGAAACTTTGTCCATTCACTGATGGTCTATGCATAGGAGTTCCAGAAAGGAATTGTGCTCGTTGGATTGCAGCAGAAGAGAGAGAGTCAGATGAAACTGAAGATGGCGGAACAGGAATAGGTCCTGGGTTTCCAAGAGCAGATGGTAAAGTTCTCCTCCGGAGTTCTGTTGGAGGAAGACCAGCTGTGGGCCTGGAGGGTGTAGATTGATTGAGATGGGCTGGTGCCCTCAGAGTAGTTCCTGGAGTTCTTGCTAAATTGTGCTTGTCAGGAGTCATGTTGGCATCCTTGGGGTCACATAAGTAAGGTAAGGTACATATTAGCTGGAAAAGATATAGATGACCCCAACAAATCAAGGAACTTACCAGTCCTTTTGATCTCAATTGTTCAGGAGCAAACTTTTCCAGTATACTGCGAGCAACTTTATAAGTTTCTTTATCCATGACATCTTCAAGAATCTTTTTTTTCTCGGCTCGTAAATCACATAACTTTTGTTCATTCTTTGTAATTTTACGTGAGTAATAGAATGTTAAAATTTTCTTCAGCACCAACACACTAAAACATGAAACATTTCAAACTGAATATACACCATACACATCACTAACTTCATGATGGTTTCATAACTTTTTTTTTTAATTACTGTAAAATTTTCAATTACTTACAGAATTGGAAAAAGAAGCAAAGGAGTGATACAAAAAAGTTGCTCCCGTAAGGTGCTTGGAAACCAGTAAAAATAAAACAAAGCCGAAGCAAGAACGTAGAAACCAACTGAATAAACCACTAGCTGCCCAACAATGCGGCGCTGCCTTTGCTCAGTATTTGTGCGATACTTTTCAATACTGGTTATATCCTGAAAACAAAAAGTATTATTGATTGCTAATAGAAAGCACTGAAATAAAATATTTTCTAAAGTACTCACTTTTTCTAGTTTTTCTAATACATCAAGAGTTGTCTTCTTTCTCTGAAAACCACATACATTCATGAGTTCTACAAGGAAATCAATAGGTAAAAGAGATATTGAATTTTTAGTACACTTTGAAAATGTAACTTAAATATGTGATTGTCAGTGAGCCGAAAAATCATGTCATGAGTCATCAAAAAACACTCGACTTTGGAATAGGGGTATCAGTTGCACAAATCAAAAATAAAGTAGTATGGTTGTACGGGAAAATATATTTTACTCTATACAACACTCAGACTTCATAGAAATCTAGAGGAAAGGTGGGTTATGCAATCAAACAATACATAGAACGTCAATCTATCAACATGCTACATCGACGGTTGCTTTGTCATCGACAGCCCGATTTTATCCCAAATAAATGCTTTCTTATTTTCCAATAATTGTTTCAAAGTTCGAAGAGAGATGTCAGTGACATGTCCAGATGTTAACTGTTTCTAACCCCGCAACAAATTCAAAGCCGTAGTTAGTGGCAAATAAGTTACCTTGAATCTTGAGATTAGAAGACCCATTGTGAACAGATGTCCTCTTCAGGCCGTTCCAAATAAAGGAATGAATGAATACCTTCTTAACCTTGCCTACTCCTGCAACACATCACCACAAACAAAACTAACAGCAGTCCTGAGGTAAATCAACCGGTTCGGAAAGATAACTTTAGCAGGCAGCTAGCAGAGGCTTCTCGCGCGCCCGTCCCGCCGTGCGACACAAATAACTACTCCAATACTGTTCCCTTGCATACATTTGAATATCAACATGTGTTTAAAGCACGGTCTGAAGAAATCAGACGTAAACGACATTCAGGTTTGCGGGCGGGGAACCATTATTAGAATTTGACAATGGAGCTCTTCACGGCCTTGCAAAAACAAACAGCGACCGTCGTGGCAGTTATGATTGGCGCCAAATACAACCGAGTGCTACCAGTGGTCCGGCTGGATGATGAGCCCTACGAACGCATCTTGCGCAAGCTTGCCCGTCACTTGCAGCAAGTAAGTTAGTTTTTTTTTTGTTTGGTAATGAATATGGTGATGGCTCAAGCCCCGCGTGGATGCACCAAGCCCAGCCGCTCGATCAAGGGAACATCTTCTACTCTCATCTCATTTTGTAATATTCCAATTTCGAGCGTCTCGACTCTATTTCCTACGCATCAAGGTGGAAAAAAACCCTTGCGGTATGGACGAAGACTGCCTTTTCCGTGCCAACGGACAGACGGGTGAGGGGAGAAGGACCCAACGGAGCAACGGAGCCAACGGTCTATAATGCAAAGTGAACCGATGATAATTCGGAATGCTCCCGTCCCGACTTCTGTTTCCGAACGACGGCGCCTCGGTGCCTTCCGAGAGGAAATAGGCTCATTACTATTATTATTCCAATTCCTTTAGGCTGGCAAAAACGCCGGTGCCGGCGTGATTCTGGGGCATAGCGTAATCTCTACTGCCTGTCCCATCGTGCGTTTCCTTCTCCATCCACAGCGTCATACTAGTACCCCATCTCTCTCGGTCTCTGTTTGTAAAAAAAAAGAGAAAAAAGAAAGTCAGGCGGTTACTCCCTGGGCCTGGCCTGGCCTTCCCTTGATGAGTTAGGGCCAGTGTTAGCCTCGCTACTATCTTAGTACAAATTCTAAAACTATGATAGGGTGAAAGTACAAATTGAGTACAAATTTTTGGCGCATAGTGCAAATTTTGATCGGCACTGGGCGGTGCGTGCTTGACGGAGCTGTACCGCACGCTGTCGCGTCGCGCCCGGGTGAGCGACGGTAGGCAAGCCCGCCTGCGCGCCTGCAGTGCGGCACAGTATGACGGCGTGGTACGGAGCTCGCCTGGCCTGGCCTGGCCTGGCCCACGCGGCCCTGGCCCAGGACGGCTGACGCGCAACCCGTTAAGCGAATGCACATAATGCGACGCTCGACGCCGCGCCCGCCCGCCCGCCGTCCTGGCCTAAACGCCCTTTCCGTGCCAATAGCGCCCCGTCACCAAGCCGGCGACGGGTCAAGTCAGTCACGGAGAGCCCCGCCCCGCCTCACACCCTCACTTCCTCTGACCAAATCTCCGGCGGGCGTGTGAGGCCGTGCCGGTGCCGGTACTGTACACACACGTACGCGACGCGGCCCGGCCCCGCGAGTGCCGAGTAATAAATGGAGCTCGCCTAGGAGATGGCTCTCATTTGTTCCGAAACTGTAATTACTGCAGAGCCCTCGGACAGCCATTTACTGCGATAGCTCTTATGACCTTTCTTAAAAGAAATCGCCCTCCCCGCCTCACGCCCCGCCCCGCCCCGCCCCGATCTTCTTTCCCAGTGTGTATAACGACGAGTCGCGCAGCACAGCGGTGTGATCCTGGCCGTGGCGGTCCGGGCCGTGCTCGCCTCGCCTCGCCTGGCCTCGCGGCCCCTTTGCCTTGAGGCCGCCTTGCCTCGCCTCTCGCCTGGTGCCGGTGCCGGTGCCGCGCCCCGCGCCGCCGCCAGAGGCGACCAAGTTAATTGTCTCTCTCTCGCTCTCGTGCCGTATGCGCTCCATTTTTACCCATCCGGCCGGGCTGGCTGAGCTGAGCTCAGCTCAGACTGACAGATTGTGCCACTCGACCGCGACTCCTGACCTAACCCACGCGCCCGGCCCGGCCCGGCCCGGCCCGGACCCGCGCGGAGCCTATGACGCCGATCTCGTCTCGACCGGACGCCTTAAAGTGTCGTAGACAATTTCACGCCACAGGGCGGACGTAATAGCGGCCCGCCGGACCGCCCTCCCCCGAGAAAGCAGAGAGAACAGAAGTGTAAGGGTAAGGGCCGCTGCCGCAGCGCAGGCAAGGGGGTAAGGAGGCAGAAGGGGGCGCAAGGGGGGTGGCCATTATACCAATCACATTTATGGCGCCACGATTGGCTCCTTCTTTTTCACCAATTAGTTTTATTGTTGACTATTGTTGTAATGGGGGAGTGCGACTTATTGTGTTTTCTGCCTATTAAGGTTAACTGCGGCGAAACTGACCACCGCCGCCGCGCCGCGCCGCGCGCAGCCGCCCGCAAGGGGCGCTAGCGAGTGCCAGGGGCAGGGGCCGTGGCGGGGTGGTGGTGTTCCGACAGGGGGCGGGGCGGGGCGGGGCGGGGCGGGGCGGGCCGGGAGACTTGGAAGGGCAACAAAAAGTCCGCTCAAGTCTGCCGGAGAGGAGACTTTGCACAGCGAAACAGACGTGCGAAAACCACTCCGATAACGCACGCAACGAGACGACAACAATCGCTTATGTTGTGCTGCTGGACCCGAAATGGTGGTCTTTGCGTTCCCACCCCGTGGACGCCCTCTTCTGCTCCCCAAGGAGAAACGACAGACGGTCTGCATCTCGCTTTAACACCCGCCCCCACTCCCTCTCCCTCTCCCTCTCACACACATACACACTCACATAGCACAGCGCCAGGTTATTACTGCTCCGACCTCTGGTATCTCTCCTTGCTTCCCCTTAATTTATAAAAATGTTGGCAGCACAAAACTTCCAGAGCTCGGAGGGCCGGGCGCAGGGCCAGGGCGCGCGCAGCCCGCTTTACGAGTGAGAAGAGAAACCGTCTGCGCGGCGTAATTGTCCGCAGCCAGCACCCCCTCTGCCCCCGGCTCAACCGCCCCCGCCGCCCCGCTGCCCCCGCCGCCCCCGCCGCCCCCGCCGCCCCGCCGCCCCCGCCGCCCCCGCCGCCCCCGCCGCCCCCGCCGCCCCCGCCGCCCCTGCCGCCCCCGCCAGCAACACCGTCTCCGCCCGCAGCCCCACTACTGTACTCGGCACTCGGCGCACGGAATTTTTCTAAGTGTCGGCTCGAAAATGTGTTCTCGCAAGATATACTTATTCGGGCGTTTTGGAGCCGGGGCAACAACATATCGAAAGCTGGCGAGATGTTTTTTGAAAACCAGTCGACGTATGCACTGCTGTTGGGACTTCAGTCAACCCGGGCTAATTGTGCCCACCTTAATTTACAGGTGGTTTTCTTAAAGACAACGGCCCCCTTACGGAGTCGGACCCAAACCATCGTAAATAAAACTCTCAACGAGACGGATGTCACCCACGGCATCGCGTGCGTGCGCCTGTCCATGCAGACCAGGACCAGGGGCGGAGCAGCGATGCCACGCCACTCTGCATACGACGCGACGCGCAATAAAAGACGGCCGCTCCGCTCCGCTCCGGCCCGTCTGCACGCCACGCCACGTGTCACGTGACGCGACGCGTCCTGCTTTATATGGGCCCTTGTTCATTAACGAGATGGATGGTAATGAGACTCCGCATGCGCGCGCGGCGAGTTACGGGGCCGGGACGGGGCCCCACCTCACACCCCACGCGGTGGGGTGCCAGGACCAGGGTACTGCACTGCGGGCGGGGCGCGAGTTTAAGTACAACTCACCTGACCGGCGGGCTGGGCCCGGGCCCCGGGGCCTTCCCCGCCATTTAAATGGCAGCCCTGGCCTGTGCTAATCGTTTGCGGTGCTCATGGTATGGTTTGTCCAACCTTTTTTTGACCGACCTGGCCGAATTAGTTAACTTCGTTAACTTATCGCCAGCTATCGACACGTTGTTTGCCGCAGGCTTCAAAACGACCAAAAAAGTATATCTTGTGAGGACAAATTTTCGTGCCGACACTGTAAACCGCAGGGTGTGTGTGTGTGGTGTGAAAGAAGTATTAAATCAGGCGCACCCCTACCGACCGCCGCCCCGCGCGTCTCGCCCCCGTGGGTCCCCCTGTCCTCCCCCGCAACAAGTGAATTTGTCAACCCTTTGAATCCGCCCCGCCCCACCCCGCCCCGCCACGCGCCACCCGCTTTCACGCACCACGTCCGTTTCCCTTACAGTTTTTTTTTCTTCTTACTTTCCTCCCTTGCTCCCCCCACAGCCCCGGGTGTCAGGTTCCCGCCGCGAGTCCTCCTTGAAACGGCCAAATTAAGTCGTGCAGGTCACTTGTAGGTGCGCATATTCTTGACAGGTACACCAAAATTCGGAGTTGTTTCCCCCTCGAAATTAGCCTGCTCGCCGGACAGGCCGCGACGACGGCGACAAGTACTCCGACCAGCCACCCCTTCGGACCTACCCGCCCTGCCCCGCCCCGCCCCGCCCCGCCCCGCCCCGCCCAAGGCGCCGCACCCTCCCACTCTTCAACCCCTTCTTCGCCAGGCAGTAGCCGTGGCCTCCACTCGACTCGAGAGCCACAAGTGTGTTTATTGCCAATACTACGCACCGCGGGACGGCGCGGGGCCCGCGGGGCGGTCTGCTCGCCGGAAAAGGGGAATATGAGGTCAGGAAAGAGGGCCTAGGGGAGGAGGCGGGCAGGGCTGCGCCGCGCGCGCCCCGCGCCCGACGCTCGCGTTGCCGCCGTGCACTTTGGGAACGCTTTTGGCGCGATTTTGTCGATAAGGGAATACGGAATTACAGGCGCGCGTTATCTTTGGGCTGGGTGGGCCCGCCCGCTGTGGCATATTCCATTTCCGCACCGAGTGGGCGCGGCGACGGGGCGCGGCGGGGCGGGGCGGGGCGGGGCGGGGGGGGGCGGGGCGGGGCGGTGTGAGGTGACACCGGCCGTCGCCCGTCATATTCGCACGGCCGCGCTATCGCTGAGTATTTGCATGCCCGCCCCGCCCCGCCCCGCCCCGCCCGTCGGTCACGCCGGTCCGCTGGCCCCTCCCATCCCACGCATAGTTCTGTGTAAGTGAGTGAGTGTGGATCTTGCAGCGACCCGCCCGACTCGACGATAAGATTAGACCCATTCAGGCGCGTGTCCTGCCGTGCCGTCCCCCGCCCCCGGCCCCCGCCCCTCACCCCGTCGCCCCTTACCCTGCCCCCATCCCCGCCCCCGCCCCCACCCCCGCCCGACCCACCAATTATTCGTGGAATCCTACGGTGAGATGTGAATGAGCGCGGAGTCCTTTTCCTCGGTCATCCCGTCATCCTGACCAGCCATCCGCGGCATCGAAACTACAGGAAGGCCATCTGTAGTAAGTATAGGCACTGAAAGGACGCGGCCACAAACCATTAGTTAGCTGCCTGATACAGTACCTGGCCCCGGAGGAATATTCAATTAATCAAGATACCAGCAACTCTTTTCTACTCTTTTCTACTAACTTTTTTGAAAATTTGAAGAAATCTGTTTTGTACGTTGCTGGAAATCCAGGGCCTAGGGCAACATAAGGGAAGGCCAAGAAGTGCTAGTTGAATGGCCAACAGGCACTATCCATCGCCATAGCTGAGAAACGGATAGCGCGAAAAGTACGTCGGAATTTAGTAAATATTACATGCATTTTTGTCGAGAAAGCAATTACTTCGACAACTAATCAGTAATAGTTTTTAAAATGGCAGAGCATTTTGTCATATTTAAACAGAGTTTTGCGAATTTTGAATTTCGGTTGGTCACTCTGCAACTGTCATTACGCCGTTCAAGTTTGAATTTTAAACCGCGACCGCGTCGGTGGGCCTTTGTCCTAGCAGTATTTGCCGTTACTTTTATACATTTTGTTCGTAAAGTTTTTATTAAGTTAAAGTTTTCTGTCAAAAACTTTCCTTGATTGGTGTGCGCGAGTTTATCTGACATTAACGCCGGTGTCTTTCGTACTTTGTGATCTTCAGGCTTCAACTCTACCCGAGCGAACATAACCTCTCCCAGTCTCCAGCTGTCGGTGATATTTCGGTGAGTGATATTGTTTGATCATTGAAATTTCTGTCGGCAAACTTGAAGGTAAAGGTTAAGAGTGACGAGGACATAACTGTATTTGTTAACGATCGAAAGAAGTGTTCCCCCTTACCCTGCCTCCTCCGCCCCCCCTCCCCTCCCCTTCACTCTTACCCTTTCTTTTTTTAAAATTTAACACTAGTTTTGTAGTATTTCTTAGTTTTGCTAAAAATATTAATCTATTCAAATTGGCATCAGCCTTAACCTTGATGCTTAGTAAAAGTACATTCTTGGAAATTGGTATTGTACTCTATTGAGAATGTTGACATCCAACGTTGACTTCTGTTCTTATGCCCTGACTCATTTACTTACCCAATCAAACTGCAAATCCTCTCGCCACATACATTTTCATGGGATTTGTTTTAATATGCGAGTATGGTTTATTATGATTTATCGTGGATTAGTTGTGCTGTGTAAACATAATTTTCTTAATTATTGGCCGGGTTCGTGATTGCAATTTGTTACTGTATTTTCAGATTACTTTTCCCTCAATCATTGTAGAGTAACTGACCATTGTTTTTTAATTGCCTGCTCCTTGCTTGCATTCAACAAGTACGCTAAAGAACTGGATTAGATTAATGCAATCTGGGTGCGTTTCACCCATTAGCAACAGTAACGACAAACCTTTGTATGATCATACATTGATACCTTGATGTTCTTTGTCCTGCCCTACCTCCCCTAGGATTTCCCCTTAGCTGGAGGAAAGGAGGGACATAGGAAATGTCATGTTGTTATTGTGGAGATGGGGATGCTTGAGTTTTAAGGAATAGTTGAGTAAGAGCGAGAAAGTTTTCTTTCAATATTGATGTGTACTGTAGCGGCCCTCTGGGAGAAGACCCATTAGTTACGCAATACTTTTGAATCTGGTATCTATTGCCTACCCGTCTCATGCCCCGGGAGACGAGAGAAGGGGTAGGGGGGTCGCGACTCCAGGCAGTTTAGCAGCGCTGGGCAGCGCCCAGGCCTCAGGCCTCGATCGGGATAGGTCTGGGTCACTGCAGCACCGCAGACCCGCTGCGGGGCGGGGCGGGGCGGGGCGGTATTGACTCATGACGCACCTGACACTATCAGTGGAGCCGGGCCGGGCCGGGCCCCGCCCCCGCCCCGAGCCCCATGACGGCCTGGGCCTACCACCCCCCTCCCCCCCCAGGGCCCCGACCAGGGCCTGCACCAGTGCGCTGTGCACGCCGTGCTGTGCACTCGCTGTACAGCCATAGGGCGGCGGCGACCTGGTCGAACAGGTCAGCCGGACACAAATCTCTGCCGGTCGCCCTCCGTGCCGCAGGGTTTGGCGGCCAGTGATTGCGCCGCGCTGCCGCACCTCCTCCTGCTGGTGGTGGTGGAGGTGGTGGTGGTGCCGGCGCTGCCCCTGCCCGCCGGTGGTGGTGGTTCGAGATTTTAGGCTCGTTGTTATCTCGGCTGCTCCCTCTCCCTCTCTCCTGCTCATCCTGCCGTCACGGTTGCGTGCCTCTCTCTTTCTCTCCCTCACCTTGCTCCGTCTCGATTCCTTCGCTCTTTTTCTCACTCCTTAACCCTCTCACCGTCTCACTCTCGGGCCGCGGCTCCGCGGCGCGTCCCCCCCGGCGGGGCGGTGCTGCCCGCTAGCCTGTGCACCTTTACGATGAACCGACGCCGCAAGATGCAGCTGCCCTTCTTCGCGACAGGTATGTCCACGGTGCGCCCGCGCCCCCTCCACGCCCTGTAGGCCCGGCCCGGCCCGGCCCGGCGCGCTCTGTAGTAGGTGATGCATACGTGTGACTGTGCGTCAGCGCTGTTTGCCTTCTTGTCGTCGAGGCCGGTGCCGGTGCGACACGCCCCGCCACGCCCGGCTCCGTTCCCTTGTCCTTGTCAGATGCTTTGGGTCGCCGTGGGCGCGACAGAGACGGCCAGATCTGGCCCGGACACTGTTTTCCGCCTAAGCTGCGGTGGGGCGGAGCGGGCCGGGGCGGGCCGGGGGCTGCAGCACGTGCATAATGCTTGCATAGTTCAGGGACAATGGCTACGTGGTCGTGTGTGCTCACGTCTGGTACGTTTTGTGCCCGCGCCGCGCGGCGAGACACGTGGTCCAGCCCACCCTGCCGCGCCGCTGCGCTGAGGCGGCAGCTGGCGCCGGGCAGGTAGGCAACCCATTCGACACGCGTTCCGCGCACGTCCTGCCGGACCCCCTCCTGACCCGAGCGACGGGAAGATAATGCTGGAGCTGATTGACTTGCGAAATCTCGGGCCGCGGAGCTCCATCCTGAAGGCAGTTGACCCCCCCGCGCCCGCGCCGCCCGCGCCCCCACCCCGCGGTTCCGCCCTCAACCTGCAAATCGCGCTTGCAGATCTGCGACAGCGGTTCGCCAGCACGACGCCGGGTCCGGGTCCCGTGTCGGTGGTGTCTGCTTAGGTCCACAAACGCCAGACGTCGGCTGGCTCCCCTACGAGATGAGTGCAGTGCACTTTGTTTGAATTTCTCAAGTCGCTACTCCAATCCCCGTCGCCGCCGCCGCCGCGCCCCCGGCCCCGGCCCGGCCGGCTCAGACTGCACGCGTGTGTTTGCGCGTCGGGATAACAAACAGTCGCTATTTATTAGTTTCTGACCCCTGCGCGCTGACCGCCCGCCCCGCCTCGGCCCCGCCCCGGCCCCGCCCCGCCCCGCCCCGCCCCGCCCCGCAGTGGCACTTTACGTCACGCTGCTCACGTCTGCGTTGCTCGTGCGCGTGCGTGTGCGCGCGTCTGTAGCGCCTCTCAGGGAGACGACCCCTGAGAGGTGCGTGAAGGAAAGAAGTAGCAGAATGCCAATCTGATAACCAATATCTTGTCGAGCAGCACGCTGCTTGGCTGGGCCGGGCCGGGCCGGGCCGGGCTGAGGTCGTGACCCCGATAGGGCATTCGACTTATCGCGCTCGAACTCCCCCCCCCCCTCTGCGCAGACACGCAGATTCCCGGCACGTGTGTGCGAGACCAGACGGGGTGGAGGGGAGGGGATGAGAAGGGAAGTCCAAACGGGAAGGATGAGCTGCGCTGCCCCTGTGCTGCCCCGGCCCGGCGCAGAGCGGCGTAGAGTTGCCTGTTACTGCCCTTCTCGCCCCGCCCCGCCCCGCCCCTGTCCTGTCCTCTCGTATTAACATTGTAATAACAGGCACCCCATATTTACGGCAGCACTCAGCAGCACAGTCGCTCTGTTTCCTCCTGCCCTCCCCGTTGGTCCCGGCCCGGCTCGCCCGCCGGCCGAGCGAGCACGAAACTTTTCGGCTTATTATCTTTTCGCCGGACATTTTTATTAAATAATAATTTGTCGAAGTGCTCGGGCCGCGCTAACTGCTGTTGCTGCTCCCTGTCCTTCCCCGCCTCACCCCGCCCCCGCCCCTGCCCCCGCCCCCTACTCACTTCAGGTTTTTGTTGCCGGCTGACGTCGCGGAGGGAGTGGCGGGGCCCTGCCCGGCCCGGCCCGGCCGGGGCAGAAGTCTCTTTACTTTTGGCACTTAAACGCTGAATGACGTTATTTTTACGTCGCCCCTCTGAGCGAAAGAGAGAAAGATGAGTACGGGGAAGCCTTTAGGGAAGCCGGCGCAGCGCGGAGCGGCGCGGTGGCAATCTCTCGCTACTTGGAAGCAGTTGCTCCCCACACCGCGCGCGCGCACACACACACTCGCACGACCAGCGTTACATGGGTATACCTCGGCAAAACGTTTGCCAGCGGATCGAAAACGGTGTGCTTTATAGAGTTCGCGAGTTTTCTGCGGATCACCCCCTCCCACCCGTCATAACCAATCGACTGCGAGTACGTATCTGAAATTTGGGTTGAAGAACCCTGCCCTCCCCTCCGCCCCTCCCCGCGGAGCGCAGCGCGCCGGCCGGGCCCTAAGTCAGGCATCTTTATCGGCCCTTCCAGTCCAGTCCTGCGCGAACTTTGAACTCGGCCCTGACGTATTTACATGCAGCCCGGGCCGGAGGGCGTGGCGGGGCGTGTTGCAGTGGTGGGCGGGGCGGGGCGGGGCGGGGCGGGGCGGGGCGGGCCGCCGGCGCTCCGTTTATGTCTTTACCGGGAAGCTCATCGCGCGGCGGCGTGGACCCGGGGGCCTCCAGGACTCCAAAGGCTCCAGGCTCCAGGGGCCTGGACAGCGGGCGGGGTGGGGCGGGCGGGGCGGGGCGGGCACTCGAATGGTCTCGTCTCCCCGCCCCTCCCGAGCGTGTGCTGTGCGCTACTCACTCATTGTTTCCTCCAGCTAAAGGGCGGCTCCGGTGGGGCGGGGCGGGGCGGGGCGGGGGAGAGAGGATGCATAAAACGGCGGCGTGTTCCGCGTATGACGTTGAAATTAAATCTCCTCGCCTTCTCTTGCCCTTCACCCAGCCCTCCGGATGCTTCTCACATCATTGCCCCGTGGTCCCCCGCCGCACCCCGCCCCGCCCCGCCCCCTCACCGCGCACCTTCCCGCTGCTCCTACTCCTCCGACCGCTCACTCCCCATTCGTCGATCCATTTATCACGGGGCTCTTTTCGTCCCCCCTGCTGCCCCGCTATGCTCCCGTCTCCTCGAGACACGACGCGACGAAAACGACCAAAACAAATCTTGGCCCATCTATGCGGTATTCATTTCCTCGGCTCAACTGCCGCTGAGCCGGTGGCCACAGCTGGACTGGACGGGACTGGACAGTGAGGCCAGATCTGGCCCTTTTGTGAATACCCCGTGCTGAGCGGAGCGGAGCGGGTGGCACTGCTCTCATTAGGCCTACCCTATCAGTCACAGGGCCGATCAACCACGACCACAGCCCGCCACGCCACGCCACCCCGGAAGTGGCGGTCAGCCGGGGGGCGGAAACGGACACCGGCCTGGCCCTTTCTTGGGAGGGACTATGCGGGTCGAGATGTGTGGTTACATATGTTTTAGGTGTTTTACGGGAAACAAAATTATCGAGGCGAGCATAGGAGTGCCAGCCGAATTTTGTCCGCGGGCTGTAACGCGTGGAAACTAGTGGCGCACCTAGCTCCCTGGCGTTATAACCCAAGTTGAAGTCCCCCGCGCGGTGACCGAGGCGGTCCGTGTCAGCCGCGGTGTCATCCGAGGTGGCCGCCCCGCCCCGCCCCGCCCCGCCCCGCCCCGCCCCGTCGCTGCGAAACGCACTCGGGCATGGAAACAGGTGTGGGAGGCGCCGGCCGGCCGGCCGGCCCTTTGTCCGCCCCGCCCCGCCCCGCCCCGCCCCGCCCCGCCCCGCCCCGCCCGCGGTCCTAGGGGAGGGAGCGGGGCGGGGATCGGACAGATCGCTTATTCCCTCGAGGTCCGGTGGAGTCCAGGCATCCCGGCGCTGGAAACGGTCAAGTTGGCAGAGCTGCGCTGCGCCGAGAGTATTACCCTTTGGTCACGGGAACTGGCAACTGGCGGTGCGCGGCGCTGAGCTGAGCAGCCTGACGACACCTCTCAAAAATGTCGAAGAGCGGGGGGAAAAAAAAATAAATAAAAGTCACCCTTGCGTCAAACTATCGAGCTGGCAAACTTTGCATGCATTCGTTTTCTTACGCGTATAACTAAGCTAATTTTAGGTTGCACTGGTGCTATTCTTTTTTTTTTTTTTTTTTTAAAGCGAGGTCTATATTATATGTTTGCCCGGCCGCTTAAAAATGCCTTATCTTTATTGATAAGGTTTTGTCGTTTTCGATACGTTGTAATTTGGTTTCCTAGATAGTGTGTGCTTCTTTTCTTCTTGCCTTTCCTCCCCTTCTCTGAAATGGTCGGCCAGTTCTTGTAATTGTGTATGGCATGAATATTTGTGAAATGAGGAAAAAGCTCCGAGTGGAGTGTGTGTGTGTATTGGGTGGCGCCATGCGTGCCCGCCCCGCCCCGCCCCGCGCCGCGCGGGCCGGGCCGTGTGTCCTTATCTAGTGCAAACACATTTATACCCGCCCGCCCGGCCGGCCGGCACAGCCGTGTCGTCCACATATGCACACCTCTCCCTCCCTGGTTTGCCTCTTATCGCTTTCCGTTCTAGAAAACGCGCACATTTCGGTATTATTTACGCGCTCGCGCGAGCGTGTGTATGTGTGTGTGTGTGCGCGCGCGCGCGGGGCGGGGCGCGGAGGACACACACATCGATCCAGCCCGGGCCGGGCGTGGCGTGGTTGCGGTTATCGGTCGACCTAAGCCGGGGCGGGGCGGGGCGGGGCGGGGCGGCACCTGACGCTTGCTTTAGGGGCGATACGGTGTGACGGGGCGTTACATGCAACAAACTGACTGGTCCGACAGGACAGGGTAATTACGCGCTGACAAGTGGGGCACCGCAAAAAAGAAATCAACCAAAAAACAAAACAAAAAAGGGCTCTGTAAGACCGCCCATATACGTACTTTAAATTAGGACAAGGAAAGAAAAAGAAATGAGAAAAGGGCACGTATCATGGCGTGTGCATCGAAAAAGGAGGAGGAGAAGAAGATGCAAAGTGTTAAAGAGGCGACACTTTGTGGCCGCATCTCTCTCACGCGCGGAGGGCCGGGCCGGGCCAGCCGGGCGCGGCGGGGTATCTCCGGCCCATCTCTCTCTCGTAAGCCTCTCCCGCCCCGCCCCGCCCCGCCCCGCCCTGCGTGGCGTGCGCTCCGCTTTTCTCACGTAAAGGCGTACGTGGCATAAAACGAACAAGGCGAGGAGGAGATCATGTTTATGGGGAGCAAACGCTTTGGATCTTTTGCGCGCTGACTCGCTCGCGGCACTTAGTCTGGGGCGGGGCGGGGCGGGGCGGGGCGGGGCGGGGCGTGCAGCAACACTCGGGTACTTACCTACTGCTGCGTGGGACTGCAGGAAGAGGCTCGGGAATGTCAAAGGCGTCCGGGCGGTGCGGGACGCGCGGCGCGGCGCGGTGCGGCGCGCACCGCCTGCGGCATTTCCTTGCATGAAATGAGGCAAAAGTAATGTGATCAAGTAGGGTACTTGGTACTTGCGAGCTCCGCAACGGCGGAAGTGACAAACAACGAGAAATGAGACAGAGGGGGGGAAATTAATTATAAACGGAGCCGGACCCTGGCCGTGGTGCATTCGCTCTCGCTGCCCGACTCCGACCCGAGGAACTGTCAATGACACGACAGTTAGGACGGCCGCCCGTGTGTGCGCGCGCGCGGTGTGCGTGTGTGTGTGTGTGTGTGTATTTATGCACGCACGCGCCTGCCCGCCCTTGCGTTTTGACGAACCCGTCAAATTTCTTGCTACGAACGAATAACATTATCGAGAGACGAAATGGCTTCCGAGAATCGCGCGGCGTGTCGCCGTATCCAGGCCGGCGCGCGCGGCCCCGCCCCGCCCCGCCCCGCCCCGCCCCGCCCCGCCCCGCATCGACATTCATGGCTTACGATCCTGGCGGGGCGGGGCGGGGCGGCGGCATCTCCCTCTCCTCCCAGGATGGAAGCGCGGCCGCGGCGTCGCACTCGGCCCCGCCCCGCCCCGCCCCGCCCCGCCCCGCGCCGCGCCTCCGCTTTTTTTACGGCCATACGGTACATAATGAAATTGTCGATAGCCTCATTCGATTAAAATGGCGGGGGCTCCTCGGCGGCGGCGGTGATGGTGAGCGCGACGAGCACCCCCTCGTCGCGTCCCGCCCTGCCAGACGTGATTAATGCCCGGCCCCTCTGCATGTGCGCCCCCCCCCCCCCCACACACACACACACATCTCTCTCACGCCGGTGCCAGGGCAGCTCCCCCCAGCCCCTCACGGCCCTTCAGCCCCAATCTTTCCAATACGGCCCGCTGCGCAGCGCTGGCCCGGGGCTGATATCGGGGGAGGAAATGTATTTTGAGCGTCTCAAAGTATAATTAATGTGGCCTGCGCACGCAGTCGCCGCCACACCGCGCCACGCCACCCCTCTCGTATAGGGTGGCCCCTCGCCCCGCCCCGCAAGTCGCGGCTGCTGCTGCCATATCTCGTCTGCGCGCGGCGCCCGCCCCGCCCCGCTCCACGTCTCAATTAGAACGACTAGGGTGTCCACCCCACCCCGCCCCACCCCGCCCCGCCCCACGCAGGCGCAGCGGACGGTCGTCATAATTTACTCATCTCAAGCAAACAACACGTACACCCTTCTCTCTCTCTCTCTCGCACTAACAGGGCGCCCGGGCCCTTTGGCAGGGGGCGCCGTACGAGGTCCCCCGCAGCCCGCCCCGCCCCGCCCCGCCCCGCCCCGCCTGCCCTTCGGCTCTCAAGGTTTGCCAAAGTCGATTTGTTTTGCGCAAGGAATTCATTATCGGTGAGCCATAAGCTGTGAGGAGCGGAGAGCGGGCCGGGCGTCGGGCGCAGCTCGTAAAGGGTGCAGGCGGCGCGGGGCGGGGCGGGGCGGGGCGGGCGCGCACCGAGACTATATCGCCGGCGGAAAATTGCCGACACCCGAGCGTGAGCGCACCTACCTCTAGTACGGCAGGCACGGCGCGGCGCGGTGCGCGGCAGCTGGCGCGCATCACGCGCCTGGCCGGCCGGCCGGCCGAGCTCGGGGAGTCGCAGCGTTACGCGTGACGGAAACGCACAAACTTGCCAGTAGCAGCATTTTGAAGCGTCACTGGAGCGCGCTATTGTGTGGCACTACTGTCTAGAAGGATAAAACTTTGGAAAATTGGTGCGTAAAAACGCCGTGACACGTGCCGTGAAAGTGCAGCATTTTCCTATCACGTTTTCAAAGTCCGCATGCTGGGGGCGGCGGGCGGGCGGGGCCCCGCAGGCAGACCAGACAGGCCTGTAACCTTTTGGGCCGCGGCGTGCAGTAAGGTTGTAGTCATGACGACCGGTTGGTGTGACGGGTGCTGCCAACGCAACGGCACCCAGAAAACAATAGTCTTGGCCTTGTATTTAGGACTTGATTCAAGACTTAAATCACCTTCAAATAAGTATATTTGCCTTGATTCAAGTCGAATGACTTGATTCAAGCTCATGGGTCTTGAGCGCTTCAAGGCTATAGCCTAGATTCTGGCCTTCCTTTTTCTGGGTGGGCAGGGCGGGGCGGGGCATGCAAAGTGACGCTGATGAGCTCCGCCGGCAGCCCAACCCCACCTCGTTAGCAGGGCTGCCAACAGATCTCTCCATGCGCATGCACATAAAAAGGGCCGAAGCCCCCCAGCCCCGGCCCGGCCCGGCCCGGCCCGCGGCGCGTATTTCCATCAGGTGTGCCGGTGCCGGGAGGAGCGGGGGGGCCGTCCGTAAACGGCGACGCCTTAGGACGGCCCCCGGCCTGCCCTGCGACACCGTCTCGTCTTTGCTGCCTGCCGCCCGCCCCGCCCCGCCCCGCCCCGCCGCGGCGGCCCCGTCCGCTTCAATCCGAATGGCTTTGCCGCGTCCGAAGGGGAAAGATACCCCGCTGCTTCTGCAGCCGCCAAGCCAATCCTGCGCCGCGCCACGCCACGCCACGCCACGCCACGCCACGCCACGCCACGCCACGCCGGCTCAACGTCGCGGCAGCAATTACTCCTCATAAGATTTCCATGTTCTTTGTGGCCGCCCGCCCCGCGCGCGCAGGCGGCCGTCGCGCCGTACTTTTTCCCCCTTTTTTTCTTTTTTTTTTGCGGAATAGCGTCGCATCGTGGCGGCGATAGTGAGTGAGGCGGGGGGCCGCGGGGCTGGACGAACAGGCGGACCGCGGGGCCGGGCCGGGGCGGGGCGGGAGGCCATTCGTCAAGATGGCGTAGTCTGGATCAAGCTGGCCTGGGCTGGGAGGCAGTTCGGACAGGAACACGGCCTGCGCGGCCTGCTGGGACGGGACGCGTGAGCCGGCCGGGTCTAAGCAGATTCCTGAAATGTTTTAGGCAGGGAGGCATTTCCCTCATGAAGCGCCCGGTCCGGCCGGCGGCGCGGTGGCCTCGACGTAGTAGTATGTCTATGATGCTGAGGCGGGGCATGTCCTCGGGGACGGGCAGGACGAGGCGGGGTGGGGTGGGGCGTGGCCCCGGGGCCCCGGAACGCCCCGCCCCGCCCTGGCGGTGCGCAATGCTCGCGTGCCTCGATCACCGCTTCATCATTATGCCGGAGGGAAAGAAAGCCGTCTCGGTGCGGGGCGGGGCGGGGCGGGGCGGCGCACTCGTAGCTTGTGCATGGCAAAGGCCTTTCGGTCGCCGCCGCGCCGCGCCGCCGCTGCAAAACAGAAGCAGCGGCTCCCGGGAGGTAATTTACGACGTGCAGCGATGTGTCCCGCTTATTAATTCTCCCCCGGGGGCCCTGCCGCTCGAGTGGGACTCGCTGCCCCGCCCCGCCGCGCCCCGCCCCGCCCCGCCCCGCCCCGCCCCGCCGCGCCGGCCGGGGTGTGCTGCTGGACGTCTCTCTTTGTGATGGCAGACGTCGCGTTTAGGTAAAGGCGACGGGCCGGGCGGACTTGCTCTGGACGGTATGGACGTGTCCGATGATAGATGGATGGGTAGATAACGGTGCCTTCCCTTTGGTGGGGGCCCCCACTCCTTTCGCCAGCACCTTGCAAGTCCGCCCCGTCCCGCCCCGCCCCGCCGCGGGCGACAGCCGGGGAGAGAGAGAGACGTGTTCATCATTATTGGCATAACGCTGGCGCTATTCGTCCGCCCATAAAACCTCGTGCAGGCCAGCGGGCGTGGCGTGGCGGGGTATCGTCAGATTCCTCTCCTGCTAGCACCGGGCGGGGCGCGGCGGGGCGGGGCGGCCTCGGCCGCCGCCTCGAAATATCGACCTGGTTATGTCCACTCGGACCCGCAGCGCGGAGGGATGAGGGCGGAGGCGTATAGTCTGAGGGGCGTAAGCTGGGCCCGCCCCGCCCCGCCCGGGGGGAGGCATTGGCGCGCGCCTGCCGAGCGCGGGGTAGGCAACCCGCTCCGCGGCGGAGCGAATGCGTTGCCTATACCGACGAGCACGCCCCGCCGCCGCCGCGGTGTCCGCCTCGGCTTATCCGCGCCGCTATCCTGGTGCGTTACACTCTTCCCCCGGGCGTATCAGTGTGAGATCAGGAGGGGAAAGTGATGCCCCTGGAGCGGCGCCCCGCCCCGCCCCGCCCCGCCCCGCCCCGCCCCGCCCCGCACGTGCCGACCCGACCTCATCTCCGTAAGGGCCTGGCCCGCCCGGGGCCGGGGCCGGCTGCATCTGCACGGCTTGCTTGGCAGTCGCAGGTGCTCAGTGGCCGCCCCGCCCCGCCCCGCCCCGCTCCGGCATGCACGTCGTCTGTCTGCAGCAGCAGGGTGGCCTGGCCTGGCCTGGCCGCGCCGGTGCAGCGTGCAGCAGCGCGGCGAAATTTATGTGCAACGTACGTGCGACTTTTGGCGCGGCTCGTCTCGTCTCGCCGTCGTCCTTGATCCTATCGTCTTATACGAGTGCCCGCCCGGCCGGCCCGGCCCGGTGCGGTGGAAGGATGGAGGGGCACAAAAACAGCCGAGTGACAGGGATGTGCCCGGTGGCGGCGCGGGGGCGGCGCGGGGGCGGCGCGGGGGCGGCGCGGGGGCCTAGGCCCTGGGACTCTTGGCCCCTGCTTTGATCGGGTAGCGCCTGGCCGCGGCGCGGGCTGTGCCTGTGCTCGTACATCACGGCGGCGATGCTACCGATAATTTCGTGGACGTGTCCGACGTGCACCTGGACGGGGCCGGGCCGGGCCGGGCCGGGCCAGAGCGACGTGCCCCTAGAATATTCCCAAGGGTCGGCGAGCAGGCCGGGCCGGGCTGCAGCGTCAGCGTCAGCAGAGGCGCCTCTGGTGGCCGCGACAAGCAGCTCACGTGCGTGCGGGTAGCCCCTGCCGCCCCGCGCCGCGCCGCCCCGCCCCGCCCCGCCCCGCCCCGCCCCGCCCAGCCCCGCTCCACACCCCCGCACGTCGCGTCCGTCGGGCTAAAGCCGCTCCCACGACCTATATTATCCCCCGCGGTGATCTGAGAGCCGTCCCGTCCCGTCCCGTCCCGGCCCGGCCCGGCCCGTACCGCCGCGTCAGTCCTCCCTGCTGCCATACCGTCCGTCCCTGCGGTGCGGTATGGTGGTGTGACCCTGCTGCCTGCAGGCCTGCTGTCCTGTGGGAAAGGGGAAACATACTCGCTGCTCTACAGGGGGGCTCTGCCAGGGGTAGCGCGCCGAGCCCTTAAACTCCATGACGCCGCCCTGGGATTCCGCGCTTCTAGTAGGTTTTTGGCCGCCCCGCCCGGCCCGGCCCTCGCCCGCCGTAAAAGTTGTTTCCTGCGCGACTTGGGTATCTGCCCTGGTGTATAGGACGCGCCGCGGGGACTTTTAGTCTGGATGAGGGAGTCCTCGCCCTGCTCCAGGTGCCCCCCCCTCAGGTGCAGTGTGCAGGCGAGGCGCTGGAGCGCGCTGGAGTGATGGGGCGGCGCGGGCGGCGCGGCCCGGGACGCTCAAAGGACTCAAAGGGGCCGCACTTGTCACCTCCAGTCCGGAGGCGAGGCGAGGCGAGGCGGTGTGGCCTCCAGGCGCGCCTCCAGGCGGCTCCGGGCCTCGCGCCCTTCTGCAGACTTATTTCAGCTCGGGCCGGCCTGGAGTACAGCTCGGGCAAAAGTACTGGTGAGCTGAGCTGAGCTGACCCTGTTCGACGGGGTCACTTGTGTGCGGGAGACGGAGGGGAACTCGTCCTCTCTCACTTTTACTCTCTGGGGCTCCCGTTCTCTCCCTCTCTCTCACTCACGCCCGCCGCGCTGCCCCCCCCCCCCCTCCTCCCCACTCCGGCCCTTCGAAAAGGCGGTGGCATTCCTCCCGGGCATTCCGTCCGAAACAAAAGCATGTGGACATTCCCCGAATGTATAAGAATAAGTCAAAGCGAGTCCGGAGACTAAAGAAACAGCAGATGAGCATCGAGTTGATCAGGGCGGCCAATTTGCATTTCGTCGTCACGGGACACGCCGCGCGACACCTGTGGACCATCGGGTATTCTCATGACGTGATGATTTTCTTTTGCCTTGAATTTCAATGTATTTTTCCGGAATCTCTATGGACAATCTAGCATTCGGTCAACGATAAAAGACGTGGCGTGGCGGGGAGCGAGAGCTCGGGGCTACTGTGCGGTCAGTCAGCCGGGCCGGGCCGGGCCGCGAGCGTCCATGACGGCTGCCACCTGACCACCGCACCGCCGAGGTGAAATCTTTCACGGTTTTATTCTATAATCCCCCGGCTGGCAGGCACCACCGCAGAGACGCTTTCATTCATTGCTACCGATGTGCGGAACGGACTGCAGTGGCGTGGCGTGGCGCGGCGGGGCCAGCGCAGGGTGACCGGAGCAGGCTGGCGGGGTGAGCGCCCCGTCCCGTCCCGTCCCGACCCGTCCGAGACGCTGAAGTGAGTGGAGTGAATGATGTCTTTTGGGGCATATCAAAGAGGGCCAGTCCCGGGCCGGGCCGGGCCGGGCGGCCGGTCAGTAGCGGGCCGGAGACGATTGTTTGGCGGCTGCGGGCGGCTCCCGTGTTCCGCTGCGGCCCGCCCCGCCCCGCCCGGCCCCGCCCCGCCCCGCCCCGCGGCCGTCTTTGATCTGAGGGCCGAGGCGCGCCGCGCCGCCGGCGGCCGTCTTCCCACATAACTCTGCATAATCGGGCGGGGCGGGGCGGCGCGGCGGCGGACGCGGCATCCTTCCCCGAAATAAGCGCTGCGGCGTCGCGACGGTCCCGCGACGCGGCATAACCTCCAGGCGCTCCGATAATATTCTGCTTGGCATATTTTATTTTATGTTTGACTAATTTTACCGATTTTTTCTAAAAGGGGGGGCAGCGTTAGGGCATTGTGCACAATCGGATACGTACCGCGCAGGTTTTAGTGTGTTGACACGACACGGGACCGGGTGCGATGTATGTTGTTACACCTCTGTCCTCAATATATAGGGATGGATTAAGCGCGGTTGCATTTGCACGCGGCTGGCGAATAATATGCGTCCCGCATCGACGGCGGGGGACATGTAGGGAAGGGAGCCGAGGCGGGGCGGGGCCCCGCGGGGTGTGGCTGGGTGGGGCGGGGCGGGGCGGGGCGGGGCGGGGTGGGTCGCGAGAGGCAGCGGCGGGCCGGGCCGGGCCGCGCCGGGCGGACAGGTTGAGGCCCCACCGGCACCGCCTTCCACGCACGATTGGTTCTCGGCTCGCCCGCCGCACCCAGCCCGCCGCCGCGGCCGCCCCACCCCGCGGCCCACCGCGCCCGTCACTCGCTGCAAGCCTTTTGCCTCGAGATGCATTCATTACCGGTGGGGTGGGGCGGGGCGGGGCGTGGTGGGGGCGCTCGCGGGCGTGGTGGGGGCCGCGGCTGCGTGGTGGGGTGGGGCGGGGCGTGGCCGCGGGCCGGTCCGGACCAGCCGTGCATTTGCATGCTGCAGCCGCCCCGCCCTGCCACGCCCCGCCACGCCCCGGCCGCCATCTTGTCTCCCCTAAGGTACCGCCGCGCCGCGGGCAGAAACTGTCTGCGGCTGATTCCAAGTCTAGATTATAAGCAGCAGAAAAGAACGAAGAAGAAAAAAAAAGAACGAAATGCGAACTGCGCGGCTCCAGACTGGATGCATCCTGCTCCCTTATTATGATGACAATGACTGGTATTGCCTTATTGGTTCGCCTCGGAGCCGGCAGGGCAGCGCCGGCAGCGCCGCTCTCCAAATGTGGACCCACTTGGAATGACAATTAAGTTTTTTCTTCCCTGCGGAATGGTAAATAGGCGGGGATGGCAAGCATCGGCTTACTTTGTATCAGAAGAGTCTGTATAGGGGGAGAAGGGGGTGAGGGTGGGGGGCGTCTCGCGAACGGTGTGTTGCCTACCTAGCTCGGCGCCGTCACGTCTCCTCACAGTACAGTCTACAGACAGGATTGAGGAGGTTATGGGCGCAATTTCGTAGGAATACGTGTCGTGTAGACCGGGCTCCATCCGGCGCCTTGCTTTCCATAGATTAAGCAGCTCTGCGTTGCGGGCGCGTGTAAATATTGCCTCCCAGGCATTCGTAGATGAGCTTTTTCTTTTTGCCTAACTTACACCGGCCGCTACGCAGCGGTGAGAGAGGTGTTGGGGCGGGGCGGGGCGGGGCGGGGCGTGGACACCCTGGCCGTGCTTTACTCGCCCTGGCCGTGTTGCGGGCCGCGCTGTGCGGTGCTGTGCGGTGTGGCCCGCACGGGATGCGGATAAGTGATGCCTTTAGCCGCTCGGTAGCAGTAGATGCTGTGTCCGATATGACGCCGAGGAAATACGACGCACACACACACACGCACACTCGCGGCCTTAGTTATACCGGCGATGCTCTCATAGCCTTGTGACTTACGACCACATCTTGCCCTTACAAGTCCGTACCACGCGTCGCGTCCGTCCGTCCGTCCGTCTGCGTATGGCGGGGCGGGGCGGGGGGGCGGGGCGGGGCGGGGCGGGCAGCGCCACGGCGGCATCCCGAGCCAAGAGGAATGGGCTGGCCGGGACGACCGCGCACGACGGGAGGGAAGTCGCGGGAGACCGTCCTCGCGCAAATCTATAACAGAAAAAAAGAAGAAAAAGTCGTGTGAAAAACGTAAAATTTGGCATTTAGTTGATGTCTCTGTGGTGACATATTGCGACAAATATCCTGACGTGTACATGACTCCCCGTTCCCGCTCACGCTGTACACGAATGGCCGGCCCTCTGCTCTCTCGCCAGCGTTCTGATATTTCTGCAGTTAATTGATGTCTCCTGCAGCCCAGCCCAGCCCAGCCCCGGGCCCCGGCCGTCCTCCCCCGCGAGGATTTTATGATGGTGGGTCTGGCGGGGCTGGGCGGGGCGGGGCGGCGTCGTACGCCTGGAGTATGTCGTCGTACTACAGTACACACTGTTCCAAAGTTCCCCTCTACACTCCTCTTCCCCGTCATCTGCCTCTCCCCCTTTTTCTTCCTTTTTTCCCCCTCGGCTCTTGCTACTGCTCATTCCGCAGCACTGATGGCCAAGTCAACTGGCGCGACCAACATATGGGAATTTCTCGGCGGCTGCGTGGACATACTTGGCGGTGGCAAAAGAATTCGGAACGGCCCCATAAGGCCACATTGAGTGTGTCTCGGGCCGGGTGTGTGGCCGGGCCGGGCCGCGAGCGAGAGAGAGAGATGGATGATGTTAGTGCGCTATGTTGATGATGCCCTGTCCGGCCCGGCCGTGGAGCAGAGCAGAGTGGAGTGGACACTTGTCATCTAGAGAGCGCTCTAGGGCGGGGCGGGGCGGGGCCTTTCTCCCAGGACAGTATGTTTGTAGTAAAATGTCTGTCCTTTTTGCGAAGACATGACATGGGGCCCGGGTCAGGGGGCGAACGCCGAGTACGTGACATGACCTACAAACGTTGCCCAAAAGATACCACCTGTGTACACATTGAGTTACCTAACGCGCTGTCGGATGTTTGTATTCTGAACTCTAGTGTGGCAGTAGCTAAAAAACCTCATTGACGTATGGACGGTTTTCTTCTTGTTCAGGCCATGGCCGTCGTGGGAAATATTTTGCTTTTAATCTGGCCTGGTGTTTACTTTGGAGTCTTCTTTTGCCGGTCCGGTCCAAACTTGGATCTGGAGCGAGTTCATGAGATACGGGAGACTTTCCGCGTCCCTTTTGTTATCAGTCTCGAGTCTTGAGTATCGGTCATGAGTGGCGCGGCGGCGTGCTCGGCCGTGGAGTCATGTCAAATCAATGTCATATCGATGTCAAGAGCGAGCCAGTTCCGGCCAGTTCGTCTCGCCGTCCGTTCCCCTCTGGAGTTTTGTGGCGTATACATTGCCTATCTTTCTAGTGCGGCTCGCGCTAGAGGACTCCTCTACTACCCCTCGCCCCTCACGAAGTTCGTTCATTTTCACGACGGCGTCGTGTCCTTTCCTGGCGCGTCCATGATCTCGCATCTTTCCGCCCGCCGCCGGTATGAATGCAGGCCTATATTGCGGGCCTACTACTACTCTACCCGTTCGTCGGACTTGAACATGGCGCGCGTTTCGTCTGCTTTTCTTTTTTTCCTATTTTCTTTTTTATTTCCCTTGTCGGATACTAGAACTTTGATCCGAGCGGGTTGAAAAAGAAGAGAATGTCTCATTCGCGCCGTGAGCCGCGTGACGCGGGCCTAATGCGCGCGCGCGCGCGCACCGCCGGCCACTGTCCTGGTAGGCCCGTAGGTAGGCGAAGGCTCGCAGGAGCGGGGAGAAAAAAAACAAACCACGCAGCGATCGAACCGAACACCGGACATATAAACATATCGCGACCAGTCTTAGGTTAGGACGGCCTGCTGCAGGCCGGCCGCCGCCCCTCCTTCCCTCTGCAGGCCCCCGTCCCGTCCCGTCCCGCTCCTGTCGCTCTGTCCTCCGCTTTTTTTCCCTCTCCTACCCGAGCAAAATTAAACCAGTTTCTCAGCCGAGTGCAAATGTCGGCGGGGCATCGCACGGACTTGTGGTCTTGCCTGTTGCGAAGGCGTGGCCGCAGCCTGCATCTGTGTGCGTGCGTGCGTAAGGAGCAGAGGGTTTGTTAGTCGGCGCGCAGGCCTGGCCGGGCCGGGCCGGGCCGGGCCGCAGGACGTGTCACTTTATGGAATCGGAGCATTTTCTGTCATCGTGACTTGGTGCCAAATGGCTGGTTTGATTCCGTGGAAATCCGCATCTCTCCGTCGCGTCGCCTTCATGCTGGCGGCTCTCCTTTGCGGGAGGAGGAGTTGGCGTTGCGACGGTTTTTTGCCACTTTTTTCTTCTTCTCCTTCTTCCCTGTTTCTTTAGAATAGTGTACATGTACTCGGTTTGGACGCACGCTGCGCCGCGCTGCGGTCCTCCAGCGCGGCGTATGCCTACAAGTCCCTCGCATTCCTAGTACGTAAATTTCTCGGTCGAGGGCGCGGCTTCTCTGCCTGCCGGCGAGCAGAGGTGTACCTCAGAGCAGCCCGCTTCTGAAAAAAAAAGAAAGAAAGAAAGAAAGAAGCGCGTGCGCGGCCGTAATGCGCACTGTATGTTTATGTACTCCGCAACGCTCGCTTGCCGCGCATAACGCGGCGACGAAAAAAAAAAGCACCGCGTTAGAAAGTCCCTCTCTCTGCAGAAGGACTACGCTTTGATTTGCAGATAGGCCTTTATATGCCTAGTGCCAGCCCGGCCACGGGGCCGCGGAGATAAGGAAACATTTGTCTGACGTTCCATCCGATGATTTCGCGTACACCACAGGCCAGACTGCTGATGCATCTGTAGAAACGCGTAGCAAAAGACGTTGCTGTAGTAGATGGGGTCATTCAGGGCCTAGTTTTCTTGGAGAGGAAGGATGTAGAGGAGGAGGGAAAAAAACAGGAAAAAATTTACGCTGCGGCCGCGCGCGGGGTCGTCTTTTGTTTTTGGATAATCCGAAGGAAATAAGTCGAGGTGGATCGCCGTAAATGTCGGCGCGCACATCTGTCGCTGTGCGGGGCGGGGCGGGGCGGGGCGGGGCGGGAGTGGTTCGCCTTCGTGTCGGTGCAGCAGGGGCACTACTGCTCGCGCGGCGCGGCGTGGCGTGGCGCGGCGCGGCTGCCCCGGGATAATAGTGGCGGGGCCTCCTCACGACCCGCGCGGGCGGGGCAGGGCGGGGCTGTTGTGGGGCCCCGTGGGGCCAAAAGTGCAAGCCTGGCGGAATGCGGGCGCGGCTGGACGCGAGGCCTCAGCCGAGCGGGCAGTCGCGACGCAGCCTCCAGCCAGAGCACACCCGTAAAGGATTAACTAACATTTCGGTAATGTAACCATTAAGTCGTGAACCCACTTAGGCACCCTTTAGTATGTACGGCAGATCAGTATTCGAGATAGGGTAAATGGGTATGATTTGGCATGAACCCAATAAACAATAGTAATACAACCAAGTATAATATCAATAGAAACTGAGCCACACACCCCGAGTAACCCCAATAACTTCATCCCCATAAGCGCACTGAATTCACCTTCACAACATTGGTGCATCGGCCGGACGACCCGCTGCTCACCCCGTGGCATAAATTAAGTAGAAACCACCGAAAATTTTATTGTTGTTTTAAAATTGTAGGCGAAAATGTTCATGTCGCCATGTGCTTTTTGCTTATCGGCAAATCAGACCATACCGCTGTCTCTTTATTATATCATTTGTTTTGTGAATGTGCGGCTACTGTTCCTGATTATTCCTATACGTTTTTTACCCAGTATACCTTATTTTCAAAATGAAAAAGTACTTATTTCAAAATTTTAAGATGGCGCTGAGCACGTTGTGATCGCGGCCCTGTGGGCATCCATGTTCCGGAAATGCACGAGCCGGATGCTCAGTCCAGTTCATGGGCGCGGCCATCTTGATCGGAAGTCATGTGACAGAGAAAAGTTCATGGGCGCAGCCATCTTGTCCTAGCAGAAGATGCTGAACTTATTTGCTTGACATTGTATTATGCAAAGTATTGTGCCTTGTTGCCGGTTATGCAACGAAAGGTTTCATTCTTAAAATTAGAGTATGTCGTAAAAATCTCACAACTTTTATATTTTAAACAGAATTTTGAGAACTCAGAATGGTAAATAATTCTTCTTGTTGAATTTTTGTGAAGGCCTAAGAAACAATTACTTTTAAGAGTTTACTTTACTAGTGGATATTGTATAAGAATAATGAGAATAATGGAAATAATGAGAGTAATGAGAATAATGAGAATAATGAGAGTAATGAGAATTGATAATAATAAGGTTAATAGTGCAATGAGTGGTATTGTACTTCAAGAATATTAGATATTAAGTTTGGGTTTTAAAGGCCGAGTAAGTTACTGTTAAGTATTTCTTTAGGATCGGAGATTGAATTATGGGTCCTAAACTGACGATTAAGATTTGCTTTGAAAGGAAAGTTGATGAGATTTAGACTCAAAGTGATGTTGTTTTTTTTAAATCGCGTTTTCTCTGTCACTGTCCATTTTAAAACTCTTTTTATTTAATTTATGCTGAAAAAAAAATTAGTAAGTCGGATTTGCTGTACGAAGGGTATGTGGGAGATAGAATTTTGTCAAAAGTGTGATAGAAAACAAAAGAAGAAGAATCTGCCTGGCTGGTGTGCTCGTCACGATCTCCGTCGGTATGTAAAATGAATTTTTATCTTGTCTTGTGAAAAAAAATACTGTACGAAGTTGTTCGTAAAATGTACTGAATTCCGACGTAAAACTATTTAACTTTTTAAAGAATAAGAACAAAAATGTCAAGGATTAGGGAAAAGAAAAAGACCTGAGCTGAAGTGCAGTTGCAAATTCTAATGCCTGTTCGAGTTTTTCAGATAATGATGACTAAACTGCCAGATATGTGCACAAGGTGTGCATGACGTCCAAGGAAAGGCCAATGATTACCATGATATAAGTCCACGATTTCCATGATGTGAAATGATGACGTCAGAAAGCCTTATCGCACCACACCAGAGCGATGACCTGGAGCTGTGAATGTAGTGCGCCCCGAGACCAGCTGAGGATTAGTCAGCACTCCAGAGCACTCACTGCGGACCATGGGTGTGTTACCATCGGTGACCATAAGCGCAGGAGCGCATGGTTATCAAAGCGCGTGGCCGAGAGCAGACTATTTCGAGCTCAAAATCAACATGAAAGTGGCTATTGTTGTGAGTGTTAAAAGAAAAGACACATGCAGTGAGAAGTAAGAGTGAAAGTGATCGTTGAAATCTACAACAGACTGTTTGGTGTGTTTTGTGATGTATGCACTTAATATCAAGAAGAAGAATAACGACTCTGCTGGCATTATTGGCATGTTTGTAACCTTTCAGATGATAACTTGTTTAAAATTTGTGAATGTAAACTGACTTTCAGGATATTTTGTGAATGATTTGCATTTTGGCTGCGTTTCGACGGTTGAAGTCACGTTTGGGCAAGATCTTGATTGCATATCCTTGGGCAACTTTTTGTTTGTTTTGATTTCTCTTTCTTTTGGAAACCTTTGTTTTGATTTATCCTTTTTTTGAAATCTTTGGCTAGATTTAACTTTTTGAAAACTTTTATTTTGGTTTACTATTTCGGCAACTTTTTAGGACTTATTTGGCAATTTAAGACTTTTGTATAGCCCTATCCCAAAACTGATCTGCTAGGAAAAAGAACATCAAGAAATCTAAGATAGGGGTCCCCAATCTATTTCTATTACCATAAGAAAATGTGTGCTTTGTTATTCTTGAGAGGAAAATTGCTGTTATATGTTTTGGAAATGTTTAGAAAACTATTTCTGCTGTATTTTGTCTTTTATCGTCCGCTTTTCGATCCATCTGAGCCGAAATCTCATC
The DNA here is from genome assembly GCA_033675135.1 of Frankliniella intonsa. NCBI lineage: Eukaryota > Metazoa > Arthropoda > Insecta > Thysanoptera > Thripidae > Frankliniella > Frankliniella intonsa. The sequence continues at coordinate 10,864,409 of CM066250.1, forward strand.
AAGTTTTGCGTTCCTTTTTCGAACGTGTTCAAATGACGAGGGCGTCAATTTTTTCGGACTCTGCGGATGTTGTGGGGCCCCGTGGGGCCAAAAGTGCAAGCCTGGCGGAATGCGGGCGCGGCTGGACGCGAGGCCTCAGCCGAGCGGGCAGTCGCGACGCAGCCTCCAGCCAGAGCACACCCGTAAAGGATTAACTAACATTTCGGTAATGTAACCATTAAGTCGTGAACCCACTTAGGCACCCTTTAGTATGTACGGCAGATCAGTATTCGAGATAGGGTAAATGGGTATGATTTGGCATGAACCCAATAAACAATAGTAATACAACCAAGTATAATATCAATAGAAACTGAGCCACACACCCCGAGTAACCCCAATAACTTCATCCCCAAAAGCGCCATAAATTCACCTTCACAACAGGGCGGGGCGGCCCGGAGCTGAGCTGAGCTGGGCGATGAGAGCACAGAGGCAATCTGGTAGAGTCGATCTGATTAGCATCCTCTGCACCTGAAAGCTCCGCCCCGCCTCGCCCCGCCCTGCCGGCCCGGCCCGGAAGCGCAGGTAAATGGGGCGGTAACTCGATGGGATCTGCGCCCCGCCCCGCCCCGCCCCGCCCCGCCCCGCCCCGCCCCGCCCCGCCCCGCCCCGCCCCGCCCCGCCCCGCCACTCTCCGTTTGCCCCACTTTGCCCGTCGGTCCGTGCGTTGATGTCTCCGCGGCATCAGCGCTGCGCCGCACCCATCCTCTTCCTCCACCCACCCCGCTCAAAAGAAATCCGTCGTGTCGAAGAGAGGGGCCCACCCGACCGCAGTATTGCGTCATGAAGCGTTTTTATTTTGAAGTTTTCTGGTCGAATATGCGCCCGGCGGCGGCCCACAGGGAGGAGAGGAGGCGGGAGGTGGGTCCCCCGTTTGGATGTTACTCATCCTCTGGGAAAATGGACCCAATACCATCATAGCGTACATTTCTCATCCGTAGCCGGCGGCCGCTCTCCGCCCCGCCCCGCCCCGCCCCGCCCCCGGGGCACCTGCTGCTGCCGGAGGCCCCGCCCCGCCCCGCCCCGCCCGGAGGCTATCGGCCCGGGGCATCTTGCGCGGCGCGCTGAATATTAAATTAACCCGCGTCATCTCGTTCGTATCGATATTACCATCCAGGGCGCAGGCCAGGCCAGGGCCGGCCTAGATAGCCCAAAACAGAGATGACTCACGTTGCCTGCTCGTAGTATAATAACCAACTACCGGAGGCTGCCGTGGGAGACCTCCGCTCCGCCTCCACAGCTGCCCTGCCGGAGGTTCACCTCTTCAAGGAAGCAAAGTGCAGGAGCCTGGAGGAGAGAGAGAGGGGGCGGGTGTCGACGCTAAAGAAACTGCAGCAGCTCCTGCTTTCCTTAAACACGGCGGGTTCCTTACGTTTCCGAGAGAGTATTTTTGTTTTATTTCTCTCTCCTTTCGGCGGGGCGCTCGGCGTAAGCTGGGCAGCTCCTCTCGACCGCAACACAGGCTGGCTGAACGCGTGTCGGGCGGCGCGTCGTTCTGCATACTACAACTGCTCAGTGACCGGCCCGGCCCCGCCATTCATTTGAATAAAACGCGCGCGCGCGCCACGTAGCGTAGCGTGCCGCGTAGCGATGAATGAGGTAGTGGTTCAGAGCGCGTGTGTAACGAGTGTGCTGGTCCTTTATCCGCAGGTGAGGTGGACGCTGACGACGAGGACGAGGACGGCGACGGTGCGCGGCGGCGGCATGGTGAGTCGGCAGGATCGTCCTCAACGAGGACACGGTGTAAGCTGGGCCGGCCCGGCCCGAGGACGCGGAGGTCGCGCCGCGCGGCGCGTGGCCGACAGGATGCAAATTATTTCCCACCTGACTGCACCCGCGATAAGCAGCCACCCCCCGCCGCGTCGCGTATGCATACAACACGCGCGCTCTAGTTGATGGAGTGCTCCGCTCTGCAGCGGTGGGGCCTAAGTGCCTGCTGTCTGCTGGTGTGCTTGTCACGTGGTCGCGTGCCCGCGGCAGCAGGCGACCTTTCCCTCCCCCTCCCCCCACCACCGCCACCTTTCCCTACCGCACCACCACACGTGCGCGCGCGGGTCGTCGTCGTCTGCTTGGGTTCAGGAAAAAAATAAAAAGAAGAAGCACTTGTGTCGCGTTGCGCGTTTCGCGAACGCACGCGGCCGCGCGGGGCGGGGTCCCTTATTGCCGCTGCTCCTCGCCGTGCAGCGCCGTGCCGTATGCACACGTGTCCTAACGTCCTCCCGCAATGCTGTTGGGCCGTTGTCACTCCGTTTCCCGCGGCGCGAGAGCCAGCGGAATGCGAGCGTGAGCGGCCATGAGCGGCGTGTCGCCTGCCTCTATACCTCCGGCGCGCCGCGCAGCACCGCGCAGCACCGCGGTGATATGGGCAGGCCAGGCCATACGGCTCCGCGCCGCGCGACCTTTCACATTGACTTTTCGAAGTAATTGCTGTTAATTCTGCAGGCGCACCGTGAGACGCGGCGCGGCCGACGGCAACGGCGGGCCGGGCGGGGCGGGGCGGGGCGGGGCGGGGCGGGGCGGGGCGGTCGGGTCGTCGAACGGGGATACGAGGAGCAAAGGGCTGCGCGCGCGGTCACCGTCGCGGGGGTGAGGCGGGGCGAGGCGAGGAGGGCGTTCTCGCCACCGCCCCGCCCCGCCCCGCTGGGTGCGACTGCCCTCTTATCAGGCGCGCACCCTTAGCAGTGGTCATTAGCAGGGGGCGGGGCGGGGCGGGGCGGTAATGGGGATGTCTCATCACCCAACCACCCTGCCGCCGGCCGGCCACGCCGCTCCGCCTCAGCGCCGTTAGTCGGATGAGGAAGGGGTTGTTCTGGGCCGGGGCCGGGGTCGGTACACGAGGACAGGGGCCTCCACCACCATCTCCACGGCGCCGGCCCGCCCTGGCCCGCCCCGTGTGGGAGAGCTTTCTCTTATTGAACCTGCTAATGAGGCGGGCGGGCGGCATGCAGCACGGTGCAGCAGCAGCAGCGCTCTCGTGCGCCGCGTGACGGCTGCTACCATGCTGCCGCTACCCCGCGCCGCGCCCGCGCCGCTCTCACAACGCCTCGCGGGGCCCGCGGCCCGGGCCGGGGCTGTACAGTACTCTACTCGCTGCGTATACGCAACGCAAACGCCCACCCAGCGCGCCAGGCCGGCCCGGCCCGGCCCGGCCGACACCGAGACCCCCGTGGGGCACTATAGGAGGGCCGGGCCGGGTTACCCTGCGACAGTTCGTCGGGGACCGGCTCCTGTTTGGGGCTGTGTCGGCAGCCGGGTTATGGGGGTCTTGGGCGGGATCAGGAGCGCTTACTAGAGGGCTGTGGTCTGCGCGGCGCGGTGTACAGGACCGCGTACTAGGTAGGGCGCAGGGCCGGGCCGTGTCGCCGTGCGGTGCCCGGTAGCAGCGGTGTGGCGGGGCGGGGCGGGGCGGGGCGGGGCGGGGCGGGGCAGCCAACACACTCGTGCCCCGGCCCGGCCCGGCCCCGTCCTGTCGTAAAGTTGTGGCGGAATCAATTGGCGTTGGCGGTGCGGTGCGCGGCTGCGCGGACGTGCCTGCGAATAGGCTACCGGGTGCAGCGCCCCGGCCGGGCCGGGCCCCGTGCGGAGCGGACCTGGCCGGCGCGGCGGGACAGCCTCCCATTCACGCGAGTATTTTATGTCATCCTGCGGGCCGGCCCGGCCCGGCCCACCAGCCCAGCGCTGCGCATAGGCCCTCCTGCCTCCTGCCTGACCACACGCACAACGACGACCGCCTAGTATGAGCCTGCCCCCCCTCTCTCTCTCTCTCTCTCTCTCTCTCTCTCTCTCTCTCTCTTTCTTGTGCTTTATCCGGACCTCATCTCGCTCGAAATACGCTATACGTACTTCCGAGGCGACACCGCGGCGGGCCTGCTGCCGATACAGGACGCACGGTTGTAGGCGATGGGGCGGCGGCGGCGGCTGGGCGTCGAACCTGCGGCGCGGCGAGGGAGAGATCGTAAACTCACGCGGGGCTCGTAGTTCTGCGGTGTATGTACTTCTGTGTGGGAGAGAGAGAGAGGACAAGCAGTGGAGGGACTCGTCGTCCTCTGAACCCGCGCCGCGCCGCCTACAAGTAGTGCCCGGTCTTGCCCGGCCGGCCGGCACTGTGCGCCCGCCCCGCGGTAGGCCAGGCCGGTAGCCGTTAAGACCCGGTCGAGCCAAACCGCCCACCGCCCACTCAGCTGGCGTGTCCGTGTCGCCCTTGTAGTCCCCGCAGTCCTTATTCTTGCAAACGAGGCCTGCCTGCCTGCCCGTCTGCCGTGGAAAGCTATTCTCGCGCTCTCTGGCGCACATTTCCCCCGCCCCCCTCCTCGGCCAAAACGACCCGCTCTCTTCTGTTTTAGAGTGGCGCGGAAAAGTTTTCTCGCCGACGATTCCGTGTGTGCGCGGGACTATATGACACGCGGCAGTGTAAGAAAATCCTGAGAAATCCCCAGGTCCGTTGCTGTGTGTGCAGCGGCAGCCTAACAGGCGCGAGGCACGCAGGCGGCCATAACAGTCCCGCAGGAGGTAAGGCAGGCGGGCGGGCGGGCAGGCTCATGTGCAGGCGCAGCGGCGCGGCTACCTGCCGCTGCATGATCGCGGCTGTTTTCGTCCGATTATCGCGCGCCTGCGTCCGATTCGATAAAATGTAATGTGGTGTAGCAGCACACTGCTGCGCTATAGCTCGGCGGCTGCGGAGATAGCTGCTCCGCTCCGCTCTGCCCTGCTCCGCCTCGGCACACTACTTTTGCGAACCCTATAGTCTGCACCAGAAACCTCCTCATCCCCCGCGCGACGCGACGCCTTCTAGAGAAGCGAGTGGGAAAAGAAGTCTGCTGTATTGGTTTCGCTGTCTTTAATTTTTTATTTATTTTGGATGGAAGTCAAAACCTTGGGTCGGTCGCCCGAATCTTTTTCTTTCCTCGCGCGCTTTTGCAGTATTGTATTGGCGCGCCGCGCCCACCCCCAGGTGTACGTGTGCTCGCCGGCCACACATCGTTACCCGCGCGTCGCGCCGGCTCATTTGCATGCGGCCTGGAGGGAAGGCCGTAGAGGATGCGGCGTGGCGCGGCGTGGCGCGGCGTGGCGGTGCGCGGCGGCCGGCCCGTGCTAACAAGACGTATGCGCCGCCCCAAGGCGATCGAAAAGGTGCGCGTTTTCACGAAATCGCGGTCGGTGTATAGCAGCGACGGCGGCAGCAGCCCTGAAAATAAAATAATAATAATAATTCTGCGCGCATTATATGTTGTGAATGGGCGGGCTACGCTGGAGGAGGTACGTGGAGGATGGCGGGCGGATAGCGTGTCGCCGTGTAATAAAATGCATTGCCACCTCCATATAACGATACCGATAGCAACGGGAGTGGCGGGGCGGGGCGGGGCGGGGCGGGGCGCAGCAGCCCGCGCGGGCGCGCAGCGGAGTCGGTAACAAGGTGTAGGACAACGCCTGCATATCTGATGAGCAGCGCCCGGCGGCCGGGGGCCTCTGTGTGTGAGTGTGGAAGCGTGTGTAACTGGGTGTGTGTGAGGTGTCGCAGCAGCCCGGCCCCGCCCCGCCCCGCCCGGCCCCGCAGGAAGTTGTAGACTGCCACTTGTGCCCGTAATCGATGGTAATCGGTCGGATCGCCTGGTCGGGTCGGGTCGGGCCTGGCCGGGCTAAGGCTAACCAACACGGGCTGGGCTGCGCGTGCAAGGCGGTGCAGGCCCACCCGTACGGCTCCCGCGTGCGCGCGCACAATTATCGGCAGGCAGGCAGGCAGGCGGCGGCGGAGAATATTTGCACGCGGCGAAATGCGTTATTGGAATCCTCTCCTCCACCTTCCTCCACGGTATTTTGCGTCCGTCTGTCTGCCCGTCCGTCCGTCTGTTTCTTGTTACTGCAGTATGGTCGATCTTACCGCGTGCATGCGACGGGCCACAGGCGCTTTTTCCGCGTAAATGATGCGTGTGATTGTTGTTGGCCGAGCTAAATTTAAATTGAATTTGAACTTTAAATGCTCAGCCCTGATGTCAGATAGCGTCAAGGGGAGACCGACGGGAAGATGGCGTGAAGTGAGACGTGGGTTGAGAGATGTGGACAGGCGTACCAACCGCCAATGAAACTACCAATTGTTTATAATCGGTGTTTTAGCTTCCAGCCTCAGCACGTTTAGCTCAGCCTCACACGGTTGCAACGTGCGTCTACCTTGTACAGGCTGTTCTCATTGTGATGACGCGTTTGGTCGTAAGTCTCCCTCCCTCTGCTCTCTCGCCGCCCACTGGCACTGGCAAGGCAGTCAGTTGTAGAGGTGCGAGGCCCCCGCTAAGCGGACGGACAAGGGCGGCGGTCGGTCCGGCCGGCAGCGGGGCAGAGCAAACACGGGAAGGGAAGGGAGTGGAGGGGAAGCTGAGCTGGTAGTGGAGACTTTCTTCTACTGCTACTTGTCCTGCAGCTTCCGGTGCTCCGCCCCGCCCCGCCCCGCCCCGCCCCGCGCCACGGCAGCGGATTGACGGATTAGCGGCGCCGGGCTGGACTCGGCCGCTGCTTCACCTTGATGAAGACCCTGTCGGCCTGCGCCCCGCCCCGCCCCGCCCCGCCCCGCCCCGCCCCGCCCCGCCCCAGCAGCACGCTGAGTGACTCGCTCCGTCCGTACCGCACCGCCCCGGCCCCTCTCTGTTTATTTAACGACCTGTCTGCTTTGCCAGGATTCAAACGTTTTTGTTGCTTTTGGTCTGTCCCGGGCGGGCAGGCGGGCGGTGCTTGACCCTCCCTCCCCCCCTCCTTACCTCTCACTCGGCCGACCGCTCTCCCCTCGGTGGGGCTGCAGCCGGCCCGGCCCGGCCGCGCGAAAATCAACACGTCTTGCAAGTGGTCAGGCCGACCGGAACGGGCTACAGCAAGGCCTAGCGCCGGCGCCTGCTGGAAAAAATAAAAATAAAAGATTTGTTGGGGGGTTTGGCCGGGGGCGATCACTACCACCGCGTGATGGTCGTACCCCGTACCGAGCGAGCGCTGGCGAGGCTGAACCGCTGAGCGAATCTGAGCAAGGCGTTGCGTCGCGTCGAGGCAATTGCTCGTCCCCCAAATCCGGCCCACTTTGGGCGGGGCGGGGCGGGGCGGGGCGGGGCGGGCGCCCTGCGCGACTGCTGCTCTACGGTCCTCGCCCCGCCCCCGCCCCGCCCCGCCCCGCCCCGCCCCTCGCGGACTCCACTTCCGGTGCGCACAGCAGCGACACAGCGCTCTGAAGGCGCGGCGACGGTGAACGGAACTAACCGGGGAAGGGCGGCCAATTAAGGGCGTTCAGTGAACATTCCAACCCCTTGTATTTGACCAGCAGAGGGAGGGCGGGGCGGGCGCGCCTCAGAGGGGAGGGCTGCTGTTGAGATGAAGGGCGCTGCTATAGCGTCCTGCTGGGGGTGGCGCGCAGGGCTGTCTGCACCCCCTACTGCCCGGCGCGCGGCCCGTGGATAGTGGAGGAATTAAGAAAATGTGAGGATTACTGAAATGGAGGGACAAAGAATAAGAGAGAGAGAAAGGGAGAGAGCGGGAGGAGACACTGTGTGTGGGTTGAGAAGAGAGGGGGAGGCAAGCAAACGGCGGGAGGGAGAGAGAGAGAGAGGGAGGCGGGAGAAGGGGCGGGTAAGGCGTGAGAAGAAGGGGGTGGAGCCCAGGGGCGTCATTGATTGGCGCCTCCCCTCCACTCCACTTCACCCGCCGCCGCCCCCGCCGCCGCCCCCGCCCCCCCCCCCCCCGCCCCCGCCCCCCGCCCCCGCCGCCGGCCCCCGCTGCCCTAGCCCGGGCCCCACCCTGCCCGCCGGCCGGGCCGGCCAGGGGCCACGCCCGAAAACTCCTTGTCCTGGGGCGGCTCGACCCGCACGGTGCTGCTGCGTGCGGTGAGAGGAAAGAAGCCTTCGGAGGTGTCCCGGCGGGGCCGCTACGCGCCGCCACGCCCCCGCCACGCGCTAACTAGTCATATTGATTAGCCCCGTCGACAAGCGCCCCCGCCCCGCCCGCCCCGCCCCGCCCCGCCCTGCGGGGTGCTCCTGCTGCCGCCCCGCCTCACCCGCGGGACCCCGGCCTGCTGGGCCCTGGGCGTGGCGGCCTCGCATGACGATACGGTTTTATTTTTATTATTATTATTTTCCATCTCCCTGCAATGCCCGTGCAGTACAGATCGTGTGCAAATTTTCGTGTAGAAGAGTTAAATGTTGGCGTCGGGATTCGACGGCGCTCCGGTGGACAGGACCTCTTTCTGGAGCCTCTGGAGCCCAGCGAGTAGCAGCGGAGAGAGAGAGAGAGGAGAGAGAGAGCGGCTAATATTAATTAAAAGACAACAATTAAAGAGGCAGGGCTCCTCCTCCATCGGGCCGGCTGCTGCTTCTTGCGCTTCTTATATCCGCCCCGCCCCCCGCCCCACCCCGCCCCACCCCGCCCCGCGCCTTGCATCCCCGGCGATGCCTCTCTCTCCCCTCTCCTCCACCAGACTGCGTTGTTCGCGGAAACATACGAAATATACCGCGGCGCCTCCGGGCGGGGCGGGGCGCAGGAGTAGCGCTGTTGCGTAAAGGGATAGGGGGTGCGGGGGGGGGGGGGGGGTGCGCAGGGCCTTCTGCCGCTGCTGCGCCTTTTTTTTTTTCTTTCCGCGGGTATGCGCGCGTTTTGTCTATGGATTTCTCATACGGCAGAGGTGTTCCTGTCGTCAAACCCTCCCGCCCTGGCGGTGGACGGCAGTCGTCCGCCCCGCCCCGCCCCGCCAGTCTAACTTATCCGCGGCGGGGCGGGGCGGGGCGGGGCGGGGCGACGTGACCGCTCCGATTTATTATCAGTATTCGCAGTATCGCTCCGGCCGCTCCGCTCCGCGCCACGCTCCGCCCTTGCAGCCGTACTTGAAGCAGCAGCAGCAGCAGAGCTTAAAACGAGCCAGGCCGCGCCGAGAATGGCTTGAAAAAGCTGGTAATTAACGAGTAAATGACAGCAGTCCTGTTGCTGCAGCCGCTGCCGTCGCGTCGCGTAGCCGCTCCGTACCGACCGCCCCGCCCCGCCCCGCCCCGCCCCGCCCCGCCCCGTCCTGTCTCGTCCGAGAGAGACACGGACTCCTTGATGAATATCCATCGACATGCAGAGACGTCGTCCTCGTCCTCCTCCTCCTCTTCCGCCGATTCCAAAACAAGACGACGACATTTCTCTATAAATTAGCCGTACAACTGCCTCTCGGCTCGGCTCGGCCTGCAGCGGCACGCCGCAGGGGCCGCCCCGCCCCGCCCCGCCCCGCCCCGCCCCGCCGCTGTGCTTTTTAATTACATTTAAATACTGCAGCGCTGCCTCCTGATGTGCGCTCTTTTATTGTCGTCGTCGTGCCAATTTTTCTGGAAACCTCCTCACACAACCTGCACCCCGCCCGCTCCGCCCCGCCCCGCCCCTGGGCGGGTCCTGCCCGCGCCTTCACGATGGCGCCCCGCCCCGGCCCGCCTCGGCTCGTCATGTGATGGCCCGTCCAGAATGTTAATGGGCCTTCGGGCTGCTTCCTGGAATATGCAGATCCTCCTCCTCCTCGTCCTGGTCTTGGTGGTGAAGGGCCCGGCCCCGCCCCGTCCAGCCGCGCCCCGGACTGACTGGACGCGCGCGCCCGCAGCGCCGCACGGCGTCTCGGTGCATTCCACGCGCCCAGCCCAGCCGAGACACGACGACACCGTTTCTGTCGTGTCTTTTGGCGTTCGCCGTACTGGCGAATAAGTGGCCGATGCGTGCGGGAATATTTTGAGCGCCGCTGCGCGGCGGCGGCCCTGAACACCCCCTCCCCTTTCCTCCCCGGGCCCCCGCCCCGGCCCTGCCTGGGACGCCGCGCACGCCGGTGTGGCGGGCTGCCTATCTTGTCATCGGCAGGCGCCCCGGGGTCGCCTGCTCGGGTCCGGTGGAGCTGGGAACGCTGGTATTCAATTGTGGATTTCGATTCGGGGTGTAATGCATTTCTCTTATGATATTTTTTTCTGTGAGAAACCACGTCCCTCCGAGCGCACCACGTCTACGTGCGGTTTTTTTTTTCGGGCAGGTGGCGCCTTCTGGCGGGCAGGAGCCGCCCCCGGCCCGTCCAGTTTTATTGCCGGTAATTACACCGTCTGTGTATGTGTGTGTGTGTGTATGCTAACGAACGGTTCGAACCGCATCATAAACGATCGTCTCGCACATATTTTTCTGTCGGCGCGCACGATTTTTCGCAAACGCCCGTAGCTTTTAGCGCGCCGCGTCCGAGCCGAGGCATCCATCCATGTATCCATCATCCATCATCATTTCCAAAACTCATCATCATGGTCGTCGTCATTGCAGCGAAAAGCTACCGTAAGAGACAGGGAGATGAAAAAAAAAGTATATCCATAAAAAAAGTTACTCTCACTTTAAAGAAAGAAAAAAAAGAGTAGACATCGAGAGGAAACACGCTGACATAATGCACCCCTTTTTGGCGCTGCCCGGCGTGGCCTGGCGTGGCGGGCACGTGTGGTGTTGTGTAATCAGAGAAAGGGTAAGTGTCTGCGGATGAGGCTTCCGGGTCTACCCCCCCCCCCCCTACCCTTCCCCTCCATTGTGCGACCTGGAGCTGAGCGACCCCATCCCCACTGTCGGCATGCTCCCTCCCCCCCCCTCCCCTCCCCTCTCTGCTACCCGCTGAGCAGATGTGCGTGTCACGGAAATGATTCAGCTGCGTGCGCGCGCGCCCGCGCAGACCGACGTACGCACCGGGCGAGCGGATAGTGTTTGGCGGATCTATCCCTTTTTAAAAAGATTGGAAAAAAAAACTCTTTATCGATTTGCGATGCTTCAAGTCTTGTGTCGCCTTCTCGCGGACGCGTTTCGGGTTGAGTCGATAACTGACATGCGGCTTGGTAAGAGTCGCCGTGGTAGGAGAGACTTTCTATTCGCATCCCTGATGGGCAGTCAGTGGTAGCAGCCGGGCGATGAAAGAAACACTGTAATGCCCATACGCCGATCTTTCGGATGTATGCAGTAGTGTCGATTCGCGCCCGTTTCGCAGAGTAAGTGGCGCGGTCGCGGTACGACGCCCCGTCTGTCTGTCTGTCAGTCTGTCTGCCTGCCCGGCGGGCGCGGTACGGTGCGGTCCGGCCCTGCCCCCATCTGCTCTCCTCCGTGTTTGTTCAGAAGGTGTTGTTTTACACCTGGCTGGGGCGTAAGCCTAAGGGAGTGCGGGGCGGGGCGGGGCGGGGCGGCAGCTGCACCTCCCGCCCGCCCCACCACGTCCCGTTAACCCTTTGGCTCCCCGTGGGCCGGGGCGGGGCGGGGCGGGGTGGCACGGGCCGGGCGCGTGGCGAGCCGAGCCTGGGGGGTGATGCTGGATGTTGTAATCGTGGCCCGTCATCAGGTAGCTCAGGTAGTCCAGCTGCGTCCCGTAGGAGTAGTGGTAGTAGTAATAGGGGCCCAACGGGAGAGCTACTGCGATAATAACAATAATCGATCCATGTTCGATATCTATCTGAAATAAAAAATAAAAACTTAAACGTTATACAGCCATACCGCACCGCGCGCTTGGTGAGAGACTAACGTTTTCTTTACCTTGCAACAAAGAAAAGAAATACTATTTTAAAAATATATACTAAATGAAACAACAAATTCAGTAACTAAAAGGGCCTGCCATGCCATCGGTCTGCCTGCGTCAGAGCTACAAATGCGATAATCGCTCTGGCGATAAATTAATAAGTATGCTAATCTCGCGGTGCGCGCGTTTTAGCGTCGTATGATAATAGTAAAGAATAATTGCGTATGTGGTCAACGGAGCGTCGGAGTAGCGTAGCAGCGGCGGCAGTGGGCTCCGTATGCCGGGATAGAGTTGTCTCCGCCCCCCGCAGGGCGCCGCCCGCCCGCCGGGCCCTCGCGAGATGGAGGGTCGAGACAACATGCAAACACGCCGAGCTGAGCTGAGCACTTGACTCACCTGCAGCATGCATCATGCAAATGCAACGTGATATGCATGGCGGGCGGCGCTGCCCGCCCCGGCCCGCCTGCGGCCACGGGCCCCGCACAGGTGGGCCGTGTGCCTGCCTGTCTCACTGCTGTGTAAAGACAATTCCATACAGCATACAGTCTGCGTGGCCGAACAGATCCCCGTCAAGTAGCTGAAAAACTTCGAAATATTGGTGAAAACTGGGAATAGTTTTGGCGCGGTGTCTGACGGTCGCTACTTTTAAGGCTACGCCACTGAGCGGCCGCGCCACGCCACGCCGCGCTGCGAGCGGTCATTATTGATCGGACGTACAGACTGTAGCAAATGAGAAGGGAGTGGAGAGGGGCGGGGCGGGGGCCGCGAGGGGTGGGCAGGACCACTGGGCTGGGCGGCGGCGATGGACCACAGGCAGGAGGCTGGAATACTTGGATGCTGGACATAGGGAGGATTAAATTAATTGCTCTCCATTTTTTATTTGGCGAAACAATGCGCGGCTATGGGGCAGCCCGCTTAGCGAGTGGGCAATTACTCCCTGCCTAAGTGTACACGAGATTTCCAATAAGTTCTGACAGTTTCTGGTGGTAGAAAACGCCCGTGATATGGCTTATTCTTGACTTATTCCTGATATTTTCCGGCGTTCCTCCGTCATTTTTAATGATTTTCTGTAATTTTCGCGGACATTTTATACCCGATGGTTCCCGTTGGAGTGCGCATGTTTCCCGGAGTGACCGCCCCCTCTCGCCCGCTGGCGGGGCACGTTACTCACTGTCAGAAAAAACCACAGTGTTTGGTACGGTAAAGTCTGGTAGACGACTTGCCTGGTCTGACCGTACCCAAACCGTACCAGCAAGGTGTTTGCTACGGTTAACCGTACCTACTGCCGTTCAGTTAAAATGGTACGGTCTCTGTGTCAGCTGAAAAAGTGCAGGCGCTCACCAATGTGGAGACCGCCAATTAAGAGCACGGGGAATGCCATGGGCTGTAAGCTACGGTTCAGCACGGTACAGGACCGTACCAAAAATAACCGTGGTTAAAGACCACGGTTCAGTACCGTGCCCAAACAGTACCTAACTTGACCTGATTTTGTGATGGGGTTGGTGCATATGGTTGCTTGATCACCCCGCGAAGGTACGGTAATTGGTACGGTTGAACCGTACCAGTCTGGGTACGGTGGAACCGTACCTGCCAAGGTACGGTCACACCAGGCAAGTTGTCTACCAGACTTTTCCGTGCCAATAACCGTACCCTCTAAACCTAGTTTTTTCCTCAAAACATTGCAATTTGCCCACCCCAACTGCTTGACCTCCCGGGAAACAAAGCGCCACAGGTACGGTAAACGGTACGGTTGAACCGTGGCGAATACCGTACCTACGGTGAATGGTACGGTTTGAACCGTGGCAAACCCCGTACCTACGGTAATGGTACGGTTGAACCGTGGTAAATCCTGTACGAAACCAGCACTTTACAAAGCAACGGTCGGTGAACAGCAATGTCGGAAGTGAAAAACATGCTATTTTATTACCTCAAAATAGGTACGGTTTAGGTACGGTATTTACCATACATGATGGATGATGGTTTTGAACCGTGGTGTCATGACAACGGTTTCTAAGTGGTACATTCCTGTACCCTGCCAAACCGTACCATATTTACCGTACCACTTACCGTGCATTGGTACGGGATTTTTTACAGTGCTTGCCAAGTCGTTTGAGGCGAAGTGATGTACGGACGGTCCCCCTCGGCTGCAGCAGACCGATGCCTGCCTGCTTAATTATCGCGCCCAGTGCTTATTGATTTCCCCGCCCCCTCCCCTTCTGCATCGCCTCCCTCTCTTCTCTCCCTTATTCTCCAGAGCGCGCGCGCGCGGCCCTCCCTTTAGGCCCATGTTATAATTAATAGGGTTGGGGAGGAGAGAAGAGGGGAAAATGAGAGGGAGGAGGAGGGAGAGGGGGACAGAGAGAGAGAGAGAGAGAGAGAGAGAGAGAGAGAGAGAGAGAGAGAGAGAGAGAGAGAGAGAGAGAGAATCGAGGATGGGGAGGCAAGCAAGAATTGGCGACGCTCGCGCTAAAGATCCAGGGCCATCGGCCTGTGGCGCCTCCCTCCCGGCTCGGCCGGGCCGCCGCCTGCCGCCCCCTGGGGAGCGCGCGCCGAACTACGGCAGCTTTGGGTGGTCGGGGGCGGGCTGGCGAGGGCGAGGGAGGCTGCGGCGGGGGCCGAAGGGGGTGGGGGTGGCCGTCGCTGATGGTCGTCGCGCTACACCTCTCAGTGCCAAGGCTTTGGCACGGAGCTCCGGCCCGGCCCGGCGGGCTGCTGCATGAGGACAGTGCTTTATGTACTGCTCTTCTCCCCATGCGCTGTGCTTGGTGGTGGCGGATTTAAGTTTCGCCCCCCGCCAGCAAACGACTTGAATGGAGTTGCCTGACCTTTTGACCTTAGACAGAGTCAAGTACGTTTGGCCAAACACATGACTTATTCTGGGCGCGGCGAGAGCAGTGCTTGTGGCCCGCCCCGCGGTCATCCACCCGCCCTGCCCCACCCCGCCCCGCCCCACCCTGCCCCACCCTGCCCCACCCTGCCCCGCCCAGCCAAGCAGTGACCCTTAGACTCCAAATGTCTGTCGCGTTGTGTAATTTGGTGATCGACCGAGCGACCGACGCGGCATCGGCCGTCGGCCCTCGGCCCCCCCAGACAGATCAGATCGCCCCCAAAATAAGAAGGAAACCAGCGCTAACGTAGGCGGCCGCCTGCTAGGCAATATCTTGGCAGAGCGGTGTGCGTGTTGCCTACTCACTCACCACCGGGCAGTGCCCCGCCCCGCGCCTGGCAGGTGAAGAGCTGCGCTGCTGCGCCTGAAGAGTGACGGAGTCACCGCCGGCAGGCGCGCGGGAGGGAAGAATATTCTTCTCTTCGTTTCAATTTTTTTTTTGCTCTTCTCCTTCCGCGACAGAAGCAGCAGAGGGGGAAAAAAATTATCCAGGCCAAGATGGCGTCGTCGTGAAGCTACGTGCGCGGCGGCCGGCGGTGGAATGTGCAAAGCAGTCGAGTGTGTGCACATGGGGCGGGGCGGGGCACCAGACGAACGCAAAGTGTTCCGATCGCGCAATAAGTCCATATTTTACTAGTTTTTTCTCTCTTCTTCTTCTCCCTTCTCCTGTCTCTACCGCATTCGACGCGCCTCCGCCGCCGCGCGGTCGAACAAATTCCCAGCCATGAATAAGTTTTCATAGACGTGTGTGTGTTTGTGTTTGTGTTTCATTGAATTGCATAGGCGCTACTGCGCGCGCACCGCGCCTGTATGAGTGTGTTGTGACTAATTGCAGTTCGTTTTCCCATATGCTCGTTTAATTAATTAGACTCGCGCGCGCACACACACACACAGTTGTACGCCTACGCGTTCGCCGCGTTTGTTCGCCGTAAATGTGTGTGTTTCCCTCCTGGTTTCCGTATATTTATTGAGCCCTGACGTGCGTTTTGTTCCCCGAAACGTTACTTTGTGTCGGCACGAACTGCCTGCCTGCTCTGCTCGACGTGGGGTCTCGCGGCGGGGCGGGGTGGGGTGGGGCGGGGGTGAATAGGTACCCCCGTGAGTACGCCCTCCCTCCCTACCCGCGAGCTGTCATAGTCTTATGCAGGGCGTGGCGTGGTGGTGTGGGGAGGAACTCTGCGTGTCTGTACTTTGCGTCGATCTCCTTCTGCTTTACTGACCTTTCCGCGGAGGAACGCTGACCCGCGCTGACCCCGCCCCGCCCCGCCCCGCCCCGCCCCGCCCCGCCCCGCCCCGCCAGGTTGCGTAATGTACCGGCCTGCAGCCACCCCCACCACAGCGGGGCTACTGTGCGCCATCGCATTTGTCACCCTTATAAAAAGGTTTCATACCGAAAGGAGTCCGAAATTCGGACAGTCCGAAGCCACATCCCGGACTGGCCGAGAATTCATCCGAAAGTGAGTAAAATCAGCAAGATTCTGGAGCTGTCCGAAACGCCTGACCGGGCGTCTGCCGGAGTAGTCCGAGCGACGGACAGCCCGGTAGGAGTCCGATCCTGAACCCGAGCTTTAGGCTTGCCCCCGTACCACCCTGCCCCCCCCCCCCCTACCCCCTCCCTCCCCCTTCCCCTCCCCTCCCCCTTCCCCACCCCCTTTACCCCTCCCCCCTGCCCCTTTCAGCAACAGCTGGTATGACTAAATATGCACCCAAACCTTTCCTTTAATTCCGAATCTATCGATACCCAACTTAGCCCTCAGGTGGAAACCGAATTATTCATGCTAAATAGAATCAAATCCATTATAATTTATTACAATTTCAGCACTTTAACTCTGCATAAAATCATTTAAAGAGACACTGGTAAAAAAAATGGAGGTGTTACAGAAAAAGTCTTGGCATAACTAGTAGCGGTTTGGGCGATTGGGGCGGCAGGAAGAGTGTATAGGACTCTAGGGCACGGCGGAACACCGCGCCATCCTCTGAGACCGCGACACTGTCGTATGCCGCGAAGCGTTCTCGGCGGCAAACTGCGGCAGTCCGTCGCGGCGCCCGATGCGTACTAAAGCTGACACCTGAACTGCGCTAATAACTTGACCTGTACAAGGTCACAGGGCGCAGTACGTGCAAAGAGTAAGCGTGGTCCTGCGGCCTCCTGCTGTGCACATGTACGTCCGTGCACCACGACTGTCACCTGCAGACTGGGCGAGCGAGCGAGGCGAGACGAGCAGTGCTACGGCTCGCCCTCGCCGAACACAAGTGAGTGACCAGGTAGCCGTCGTCTCTCGTCTCCTGGCCCTGGGGGAGCGGGCCGGGCACACGGAAAACCCCCAGGCTCCCCTCCGCTCCCTCCGTCCAGCGCGCGCTGGCCGGTGGAATTCCGGGAAAGGAAATACCCGGCCGACCCCTAGGTAGGACCCACCCTGCTTTGCGACACGTTCGACGGACTGCTCTCGGGCTGACCGGTGCCACCGGACTTCATTCGGACTGCCCTCGCTAATTCGGGCTTGAATCGGGCAGTCCTCAGTCGGACTCGGGCTCCTGACGGACTGTCCCGGAATATATTCGGGCCTGTCCGAGACCTTCGGATCGACTTTGGAACTGTCCAGGACAAGTTTCGGAATGATTTCGTTTCGTAAGGGCAGCTCATGTGCGGCTGCTGGCGGCGTGCTGCCCACAAATTCAGCTCGGGAGATTTAGACCCGAAGCTCTCGTATTCTGGAGCAGCTCCCTGCCCTGTTTCCCGTAAATGGCGGGGCGCAGATTCTGCGGCCGTAGCTGCAGGTCTGTAGCCCCCTACAGGCTAGTGCAAGCGTAGCTGCAGGCCTGCAGCCCCCTACAGGCTAGTGCAGGCGAAGCTGCAGGCCTGCAGCCCCCTCCTGAGGCTAGTGCAGGCGTAGCTGCAGGCCTGCAGCCCCCTCCTGAGGCTAGTGCAGGTGTAGCTGCAGGCCTGCAGACCCTCCTGAGGCTAGTGCAGGTGTAGCTGCAGGCCTGCAGCCCCCTCCTGAGGCTAGTGCAGGTGTAGCTGCAGGCCTGCAGCCCCCTCCTGAGGCTAGTGCAGGTGTAGCTGCACACGGTAAATCTATTTCCTGGGACCTCCCAGGAAAGTAGGTACTTTGCCAGGAAAGTTCCTGGCTTTTCCAGTACTTTTCCTGGAAATACCCAGGAACTTTCCTGGAAAAGTGCCTACTTTCCTGGGCGTCCCAGGAAACAGATTTACCGTGCAGGCCGGCAGCCCCCTCCTGAGGCTAGTGCAGGTGTAGCTGCAGGCCTGCAGACCCTCCTGAGGCTAGTGCAGGCGTAGCTGCAGGCCTGCAGACCCTCCTGAGGCTAGTGCAGGCGTAGCTGCAGGCCTGCAGCCCCCTACAGGCTAGTGCAGGCATAGCTGCAGGCGGTCATTAATTAGCCTGCAACAATGGCAATAATTAGCGATTAGTGGTCGGCCTGGCTGGGCCGCGGTGGGTGTTCCAGTGTTGCGGTGGCTGCGCCCGGGGAGAGAGAGAGAGAGATAGAGAGGGGGGGGGGAAAGAGAGGGGGAGAGAGGAGTAAGGAAGGAATTTGGTGAGAAAGCGGCGGCGTGGGCGTTGGCGCGGCGCGCCGGGCTGTGAAATGTATCAACAATGAGCGCCTTGGCTCGCGCGCGGCGCCGTAGACTTTACATTCGATTGTGATTCGCCGGAATATCGGTCGGAAGGGAAGCCCGGGGCGGGGCCGGGGCGTTGCTTCCTGGAGCGCGGCTCGTTATCACGAAGTGTGTCGTTATACTGCTGGAGCGCTCCGCCCCGCGCGCACCCGCGCCATCTTCTTCCCCGCGCGAGAAATAGATGACAGGCGCCTCATTTTTTCGCGCCGCCCGGCCCCCTCCACCCCACCCTCGCGTCCCGGTGAGACGCTTCACGCGGGTCCGGAAGAAAAATGCTGCTATTTTGGTTTGCTCCGCGGTTTTAATGGGGCGGCAGGGACCGCGCGCGGGACGACGCCGCGACGCAGGGGGGCGCCGCGACGCCTGCTGCGTGCGTGGCGCGTGCGTGGCGCGGGGCGGGGGTGGCGGCCGGAGGGAGGGAGGGGGTAGGGCGGCATCGACCAGGGACGGCCGCGCCGTCACCCCACAGGTGACCCCGAGCTGAGCCGCCGGCCGCCGGAGCCACGCGTCACGGTGGCCAGGCTTATGGCTCCCGCAGGACGCCCGCAGGACGCCTGCAGGACGCCTGCAGGAGGACCCTGCAGGACACTCTCGCCCGAACCTCGTGGACGCGGCCACGACCAGCTCCGCCTGCTCATGGCGGCGGCGTGAGAGTCCCACGAGCAGGCTGGCAGGCCCATGGCCTTTTCGTAGTGCGCAACAGCACTGCGATGATGATGATGATGAGAGTCCCATGAGGCCCGGGCCGAGCCGGGCGAGCATTACTGGCATTCCAGAGCACTTAGCATAGTCTCCGTGACACACTTCATGATGGCCGCCATGAGGCCCGGCGGCCGAGATCATTTGCCACGAATGTGACAATAAAGCTCTGTGCGGACCGACCCCGCGGCAGCGCAGGGCAGGGCAGGGCAGCGCGGCCTTGCTCAAAGGTCAGAGCTAGGCAGCCTCAGCTGCACCGCGCCCCGCCCCGCCCCGCCCCGCCCCGCCCCGCCCCGCCCCGCCCCGCCCCGCCCCGCCGCCCCACGCCGCGGAGTCGAATTTTGCGAGCTTTTCAATCTGAGCGGGAAGCGTCGGGAAGACATGTTCTCTCCCGTTTTTTTCGGCGGGCTTCCTTTAAATTTTCTCTCTCAGGTTAGAAAAGCAGTAGACGCCGCGATATAAAGCAGTGACATGAGTGGCCCAATTTGGTCCAGTAAGTCCCTCTGCGCCGCGCCGCGCATGCACGCTTCGTGCCGGCGCTACTTGAGGGCCGAGATTAGCCCCCCTGCCCTGCTAGCCGGCCCCGCCCCGCCCCGCCCCGCCCCGCCCCGCATGCACGGCCGTGCAGGACACGATCCCAAGCGCGGTACACGTCGCATCCTCTCGGCTGTTTGCACACCGCGCAATTTAGAAAAGTTCACTTTGCATTTTTTTTTAAACATGCGTAAATGACCAGGAAAGTTTAAAGAAAAATATTTTCAAAAATTATGTAGAAAAAATCACTTTATTCTTACGTACACTAAAATTTAGAGTTTTGTATCCAGCTCGGTCACCACTGACAACCTTTTTTTCGTGCGTGAAGTGTTTTTTTTTTTTTTTTTCCGGTTCTCTCGAAGCAAATCTTTCGTAAAATGTCTGCCGCAAGAGAGAACACACGCGTGGACCAGATAGCTATCCAACAAGCGGCAACCCCATCATGTGTCACCACCACCATCGCGGCTGCACGGCCACCGACGCGCCCCTGCCCTGCCTCCCCCGCCCCGCCCCTGCCCTGCCTCCCCCGCCCCGCCCCGCCCCGCCCGCCACCCCTACAGCTTCCACGCTCGACCTGTTGTGAATGCATCCCCCGCTCTTTCTCTGTCTCTCCTCATCCTCCACCTCCTTTTCCTCCTCCTCCCTCTCTTCCTCCGCCGTGCCATCCCTTCCCCTCGCCGGCCAATTTGGCTAAACTTTTACTGTTTATTAAAGCGGACAATAGCGAGCGCTTGCGTCGCGCCATTTTTTAAGACGACGGTTTTTTTTCCCCCTGAAGCTGTTGTTCCACCTCATGCCTATCGGGGTTGTGCGCTGACTTTACGCGCCGTACAAAAGGATGCAACGTGCGTGTGTGTGTGTGTGTGTGCGCGCGCGCGTGTGTCAATGGACCGACGAGCTCCGGGCGGGTGCCGAGGGTGAAATGAACGTATTGTGATGATCGCGGAAGGGCGCTTCATTTTAAAGTGTTGCAGCAGCAGCAGCCGGCCTGCGCAGATCAAACTGCCGAAAATATGTAGTAACACTTAGAATTAATATTAAATTATTGAATTATGGCTTTCTCTTTGTAGTTGGGGCAGTAGATTGAGTGTGTGTGTGTGCCCGCGCGTGCCGCGCAGGCGTGGCGTGTGGGACCCCATTGGGATAGGCTAGGCAGGCGCACAACTACTTTTATCCGAAAAGAAATGGTGATTAATTATTTCGGAGCACGGAGCATTGTCTTTGGCTATAAATTGGTAAAAGCGGCAGCGTCTATCGCTACTTTATGGACTGTGCCGGCCGGCCGGCCGGACCCCTCCTGGAGTCCGCCCCGCAGCCCCGCCCCGCCCCGCCCCGCCCCGCCCCGCACGGCCGCCAGCTGTTGACATGGGCCGCGGCTCATGGGGACGGGACGGGCTCCTGGCGCGGCTCCAAGCGGGCGTGGGCGGGGCGTGGCGGGGCGGGGCGGCCAGGGGGCTCCTCTCCTCACGAGTCCTGAGTAGGCGCCCCGCCCCGCCCCGCCCCGCCCGGCCTGTCGTTATCTGCAACAGTGTCTAGCGCCGGCCCGGCCCGGCCACGCCTCTGCGGACGTTAAGTTTCGAGGATTCAAAGGAGTCTGATCATTGGTGACACGTCAATTCCCTGAATTCCCACGTACACAAATATTTGAGGGGTTGCTTTGTCACTTATTTTGCGCGCATGAAACTACAGGGCTAGGATCCAGGAAGCGTCCAAAAATTGGAGAGCTCGATAATCGTGGTCGGTGGAGGTTTTAAGTGGGGTTGGACGCGGCGCGGCGCGGCGCAGCCATGCACTCCCCCCTCCCTTCCCCTCCTCTCTCCACCCACATGCAGCGTGCCTCCCCCTCCCCCCTCCCCTCCCACCTTCCCTTATTCCATTTTCCCCCCTCCCCCTCCCGTCGGTCATCACGCAGGGATCGAGAGTCCATCGAGGAGTGGCGTGGAGTGGCGCGGCGGCGCGACGCTGCGCTGCAGCAGGCAGCGCTCCCGATAGTTTCCGCATTAGTGCCTTCGAACAGACACAAGCGACAGGGAATTAAAAGTGCGCCATAAAAATAAATTTAAGAGTGGTGCAGGCGGGGCGGGGCGGCTGGCGTGCAGACCCCCACACCCGCACCCCCTCCCCCTCTCTCTCTCCGTCCAGCTTGACGGGCACGTCGATAGCCGTGTGTGATATATGGGTTTGATCCACGGCCAACATCTGCCCTCCGGCGCTGCTCCGCGCTAGCCGGCCAAACTCCGCGCAGCGCCTCCCAGAAATTTTAAAATAACGCGTGATGCCACGCGAGTTGTCTATGGTCTCTCTGTGAGAAAATTTTTCATAGGTTTGGATCAGCGCCCCCCGCCTACGCTGACACCCGGCCGGACCGCCCCGCCCCTCGCCCTCCTGTCAGCTGTCGGCTGGCTGTCACGGCGAGATTAGAATGCTATTTGAATAGCCCCTACAAGTGCATCCCCCTGGTGGGGTGTGGGCCTGGCGGAGCGGGGCGGGGCGGGGCGGGGTCGGGCACGATGACAGAACCAGGCCAGTGGTGCAGTAGCCTACGCGCATGCAGGGTCTTCAGCCTGACCCGCCCGCCCCGCCTCGCCCCGCCTGCCGCAGGTGAAGGTCAGGCAGCTTCAATAACCTCATTGCGCGTCAGACTTATCATACATTTTATGTATTGTTACGTATATATGTATGATACATATTTCTCCCTCGTGTTATGTCGTGACATTCACATGGGCAGGGCGGCGGGTGGAGCACGCGGGCCATCCATCATATGTAGCATCGAGCAAATTCATCCCCTAATGGTCCTGCGGCACGTCGCGAAACAAAAGGAATAACGGGTCAACGTGGAGGTGGCGGGCGGGGCGGGGCGCGGCGGGGCGGGGCGGTGCCGGGGTGCTGCGGCTTGCCTGGCCTGGCCCACCATACATCACCCCTGTAGGTATAGGTGTCTGCGCGGGGTCAGGTCAGCGAGGGGTCGCGCCCGCCCCGCCACGCCCCGCCACGCCCCGCGCAGTCTCCGCAGGGCCGCTGCTGAGTCATGGGCCTCTGCGTTTATATACTCAATGGGTTTATTTTCCATGTTACGCTGTGTGATTAGAACGCGCATTAAGTGAAGTGACTGTTGGGATTTAACGTTTGTATGCATTTTGAAAAAAAAAGTAAACAACTGGAATTCCCTCGGCCAGGGTGCATTTTTGTTTGATTTCACGGTCGCATGGCAGTGTCAATAACTGTTTAGTGGAGTATCCCCCTCTAAGTGCACGACGGGCACACCTTAGCCTTTGACCCCGTTATTCAAGCCGCCGTATCGTTCCGTCCCGCACCTGCCCGTCACCCGCCCGATAGCATCTCCGCCGCTACCGCTACCTGCCCCGCCCCGCCCCGCCCGCCCAGGGCCTACCTCAACCCTTCCGCCACCTGCCCGGGGCGCGGACCCGGCCGCCTCGTGACCCTCGTGCCTGTGCTTACGGTACCCCCTCCGACTCCTCCGCTACTTAGGGAAATGAGCGCTCCCGTTACGTGAGCGTGGGGTATCTCCGCGTGCTTACGGACCGCCCCCAGCCCAGCACCCGCGAGTGTTCCTACGCTGGTATTTATTTTGCTCGTCAGCTGTTGATGGGGGTGGGGGCAGGCCTGGCCGGGCCGGGCCGGGCCGGGCGCACCCCCTGCTGCACTGGCGTACCCCTATATCATCGTCACCAACCCCGACGGCATTATGAACCCCGCTGCTCCGCGCCCCGCCCCGCCCCGCCCCGCCAGCCTCACTTATTGGATAAGGGCTCCTGCCCGGCCCTGCCCTGCCCGGCCAGTCACTTACCGTCACTGTCAGTTTGACGGAGGAGTGACGTCGTGTAGGTCAAGTCGACCACCACCACCACCGCGGGGAGAGCCTCCCCGTACTGCACCGCGCAGTCAGCTCTCTCGCCGTCTGTCGTCGCCTTGCACATAAATGCCTGATCGTTTGGTGTTGCGCCTGTATGCAAATCGTGACTATATCGTCACGCGTGCGTGACTGCGCGCGTCACGTTCCGTCACGTATGGTCACGCACGCGACGCCTCAGTGAAGCGTGTCAGCAACAGGCCACTCGTTCTGGCCCACTTAGGTACCTCCGGGCGGGGCGGGGCGGGCACGCGCGGCCGGTTACCGCGAGAGGTGGGCGTTGCCGGCTCCGCCCCACCCCACCCCACCCCGCCCCGTCCCGCCACGCCACGCCCCACCCCTCGGGGGAAGCTACGGAAATTACACCCCGTAGACCTGAAATTCACACCCAACAAGGCCACGCCTCACTCCACCACCGTAACTAGTGAGAAGCGGCGTACAACGAGGTGCAGGTCAGAATGATATGTTTCACTTCTCATATACGTTTATAATAATCAGTTGGAGGAGGCCCGTATTGAAGGGAGAGGTTCCCTATTTGTCAACCAGGGCAGTCGCTCGTAGAAGGCAGCGGCGGCGTGCTTCCTAAAACGGGATGAGAGCCGGCGGAGCGGCGGCGAAGTGTGATGTGGGTATGTGAGTTTTTCATACTCGGTGGCGGGGCGGGGCGCGGCGGGGCCGAGCTGCGTGGCCGGCCATACGTGCATCGTTTATACCCGCGTCACGGCTGATTGCATTATGCGGAAACTAAAACCATAAAAGCTGCGCTGCCGCCGCCGCCGCCGCCCGGCTGCGAAATAAATAAATAAATAATATCGCGCCGTGGAAGAAACACTTGTGGCGAGGCCATCAAAACGGCTGCTCTGCTGTGGTGCAGGAACCTTTTGTAAACACTTGTGCCCGGCCGTGCCATTTTCTTTCTATACATCTTCTTTTTTAATCGACTCCATCGGCAGTGCGTGCTTTATTATTTCCACCTTCCCGTTGACGCGTAGCTCGCGGGGAATACAGTCATTTCGCGGGGTTTTTTGAGCGTTCAAAAAGCCCGTGGTTGATTGGGTAGAGGAGTGGTCCGGGGCGGACGGAAGCAGAGGCCTGCTTCTCTTTACCTCGGCAGGTGATGATACACGGCGTTTAATTGACGTGAGATTATTGGTCGGTAATTTTTTTTTTCTCTCTCTCTTTCTGTCCATCTATCTTTCTCGCGGTCGTTCCGCCTTATTTCTCGGCTCCGTGGATAACGCACGACAACGGTTCGCACACATACATCCTCTCTGACCAGCCGTGGCAGTGCAGTCCGGTACAATGACGCGATTACGCAATGGTAGTGAGGGTCGGTCTGCACCGAGGCCGGTATGCCAAGCGTATGCCGAGCTGCACGGGATTATCCTTCAGCCTTTTGTGAAAAGTTGGAACTTGTCGCGAACTCACCTGCCGCGCCGCACCGCGCCTTCCCACGGTCCGCCCGTGTAAGACACCGGGCCGGACGACGATGCGACGCGCATTATGGAACTTAATCAAATAAAAAAATTGGACTTTTTTTTTCGCGGTACAGTAAAATGTCACATTTTGCACATAGAAGCGACTGTCTTTGCCGAATACTCTACTGACATTTGTGGGTTTTTGTGGTTTTTATTATTTTCTCCGGTGGAGTCTCCATTAAAACGCTCCAAAGGTCTGAAATTTTTTCGAGCAAGTTATTGATAATTGAAACCCTCTAAAAGGTGCAATGCCCTCCCTTTTGTTTTTCCAGTGTAAGTGTGAGAACTTTTTTCACGCCCTCTTGCCTTTAAAAAAAGAAAAATTAAACAGAAAACCGAGCCGTATAGCAGACTATCAACCCTCAATTTGTTTGCTATCGATGCGATCATATGCACGGTCATCACATCTCAATGTTTGTTTTACACCCCTACGCGACACCGACCCTCCTTTTTTTATTATTATTATTTTATTTTCCTCTTCACCCTCTCTCTATGCACAGCGCCGCGCTAACGAGCGCGCAACCCTTTATCTTCATTGACTCCCCCCTATGGACCCTTTTTTACATGTCGCGTGCACGGCAATCGAATTAATATAGGGACGCGGTGCGATACGACTCCATCTATCACAATACACACACACACACACACAAGCACACTTACACGTACTTTATGCATGCGTGCGCGGCTAATAGTCTATCACACGAGCATTACGGCTCCCTTCCTCCTCACCTGAGGGTATAGGGTAGGGTTGCCCCGCGTCCCCCTCGCCCGCTGTTGAATAATCAGGTCACGGGGCGACAGGTAGCGCGAGAAAGGGTTGCCAACCACCGGGGCCATTTACATAGGGGAGGAGAGGGAAGTCAAGGGGTTGGGCGGGCGGGGCGGGGCGGGGCGGCGCGGTGGGACTCTCCCCTTCCGGCCGCGTGCCCGCCCCGCCCCGCCCCGCCCCGCCTGTTGTTGAGCAGCACTTGTTGAGCCGTGACTGGCTTTTTTATGAACGAACCTTATTTGTCGACGTGCATGTGCTTACCGGTGGGAGGGGAGAAAGGGTTTACACTGATGTGGGCATGCAAAGCACTTGACGGAGGAGGGGAGGGAGTCGCCCGGGGTAGGGTGGGTTGGGGACGGCGCTGCGCTGCGCCCGCAGCCAACCAGCGTCGCGTCGCGTCGCGGCGCCGGGTCACAGCGCCATCGTCGTGAACTTGCACGCTTCACATTTTCAGTACTTATAACTTTCGAAAAACTGAGAAAAGTTTTATAAGCGCAAGGGGGTGCTCAGTAGTGCAAAATGCGTAAGGTTTCGGTTTCGTGTGCCTGCTGGCTGCTGCGGTAACTGAGGTGAAATGAACTCGGGTATGATGGACGTAGCAAGGTGTTCTGCCCCGCCCCGCCCCGCCCTGTCTCTTGCTGCCCACACACAGGCCACCGGCCCCGCCGCGCCGCCGCCACGCTCCGCCACGCCCTGGCCGCACTTCCCCCCGTGCCCCGCCCCGTCCCGCCACAGTACCGCCCCGCTATTCGCAGCGCCGTTATCTTCGTATTGATTTTATGAGCCCCCTTCCTCCCCCCGCCCCCGGGCGCCCCGCGGACCTCTACCCCTACCCCCAACCCCTGCTCCCCCTCGCTCCGACCCTTGCTCGCTGGCACTAACACTTCACACGCCACTGTGTCACAACGCCCCCAGCCCGGCCCGGCCCGGCCCGTCCCCACCCCGGCGAGGACCACTCCACACGCCGCGGCCGCCATCTTGACTTCGTGTTTGAATGGGGGGTCGGCACGGCTTGAACATCAAGTTTCACATTCTACTATTTAGTTATTGTAACTTGAACGGCCCCTGTTCATGGGCGCCGATTCAAGCCCGGATTGTACGTCGTTTCTGCGCCCCTGTTTCCGTAGAATTCTCCAAGTCGAAGCCCACAATCTCTGTGTCTCTGCCGGCGTACTCCCTTTCCCACCTCTCCGTGCTCTCTCTCTTCAAAGACGCCATAGCCGCTCCAACCGGCACTGTGCGCAAAGCAGGGGCTGAGTGAGACTCAAGTGCGACGGGTGGGGAGAGAGGGAGAGAGAGAGAGAGAGAGGGGGGGGGAGCGGGAGGAGAGAGGGCGGTGAGGAGAGGAGAGGGGGGGGGGGCTGGAAGGGGCTCGCGCTGGCCGCCTCCGCGCGGGCGCCCGCGCGCCCCCCGTTGGGGCGGATTCTGCGCAGATCTCGCGAAAAATATGGGAGGAGTCCTATCCTGATGATAAGTGGGAGGTGAGACATGCGGGATGGGAGCCCCTCCCCCGTCCCCGGAGCGCTCCCTTTGGCGACCCCACCCTTCACTTTGCCTCCCGCACGCCCTTTTCCCTTTACTCTACTTTTCAAAAAACGATACTTAGAGCTCATAGCCTCTTAAAAATAAAGGCACAAGAAGTTGTCAGAGTTTCCGAGACGTTCTTTTTCCTGTCTCGGCGAAGCAAGAATGTGATCACCATCCAGCTCAAGATCGCGCCCATCGTACAAGTCTGTGACGGGTGCCCGTCGAGCTCTATCTTCAGCTATCCATCTATCTATCTATCGACCCATTTCGGCGAGGACTCATCCCCCCTCGCCCTGTCGCCGGGGAGAGCAGGTAGTTAACCCTTCAGCCCCCCGAGGCAACCCCGCGACGACGCCTACCTCGTCTATTATGTCATGGGGGAATCAAAGGGAAAGAAAGGGTTGTGTGTGTGTTGTCGATGCAAATGACACGTTAAGCGGTTTTGCAAGCGCGCACGCGACCTCCACCGCGACGATTATATCGTCACCTCTTTTTTTTATGTTCTTATTGTTATGCGTCACCGCGAAAACGTCGACAGCAGAGCTGTTGAGGGCCGGGCCGGCAAAGGGGTTGGTGTGCGTGTGCAAACACACGCAGGTGAGGTGGCATGCGTTATGCACGCACAATGCAGATCGCGACACGAGGGGAAGGGCGCGGCCAGGCGCGGCCACGCGGCTCTGTTGGGGTTAAAGCTGGGGGAAATTTTCATTGATAGGATTTTTTTTTTAGAGAGGGAAAGTTGAGTGTGCCCTTAACGGGACCATTTCTATTTTATCATTTCGATTGGAATGTTAAGGACTTCGACTTCGCCTCTGAGGTTAGAGCGAAATCCCTGCTGCTCGCGTAGTCTGCGGGGCGGGGCGGGGCGGGGCGGGGCGGGCTTGCGCTGCATGGGCGCCGCTCTGAGGTCTCGCCCGCCCGCAATATTTCGGCTCGGTGTCGAGTGCGACGCCGCTGGCCGGCCGCGGCGCGTCGTGGCGAAGATAGTGTGACCGACCGTCCCGCCGCGGCCCGGCCTGCCTGCCCTCTCGACAACGCCCTGGCTGTGCTGTGCTCGGCCCCTCCCTTCTCCCTCTCCCTCCTCTTACGCCCGTTCGCTCGCGTCGCTTGCGCCCTCACGCCCGCCCGCCCCTCCTCTCCGTGTCTCTCTCTCTCTCTCCCTCCCCCGCCGCGCGCTACGCCCCTGTCCCGCCGCGCCCCGCCCCGCCCCGCGCTCTCAAGACGATCACACCGCCCTCCTCGCCTCGCGTCAGTCGGCGCCTGGCCTCCTCGCCGTTCGGTCGCAGAATCGACGCTCTGGTTAAGACCCGTCGCCGGCCGCCATTTTGTCTTTCTTTTTTTTTGTTGTTGTTTTGTTTACTTGCTACTCGAAGCCAACGACGTCTCCGTGAGTGTCCGAGTCGAACCGAGTTGCCGTGTCGAGTTGTCCGAGTCGAGTCGCGCGTTCGCCCGCGGGGATCAGAGGTTCTGACGCCTAGCCTCTCTCTCTCGCTGCTCCCGCTCTCCCTCTCTCTCCGGCGCGGCGCTCTCTCTTGCAAATGTTAGTCTAGACGATACCCCTCCCGTACCTCTTCCCCATCATTTCCTTCTTTGTTTGCGTTCGTCTTTCCCCTCCTCCTTTGATGTCTGCCGCGCCGCGCGAACATTTGTTACGTTGGTGCTTCAATTACCATATTTATTAATGACCGTTTTGCTTCCGCTCGCGCTATCTCTCTCTCTCTCCCACACGGCCCGGCGCCGCGCCGCACCGCGCCATGGGAACCTGGGCGAGGCGGGGCGAGGGGCCCAAATGCGGGGGCGGCCCCGTGGTTCCGGCGCGTGTCGCCAGGTGTCGCCACCAGTGGCGCCCCGGTGCGGTGTGGCGCGGCGGTCAGGCCCAGGCCGCCCGCAGCAGCGACCCTGCCGGCCCGGCCCGGACCTGCTCTCGACTTTAATTGGTCAAGATTATGCGAGATGAGGGCCTGTGTCCGCGGGTCTGAGGCCGGTGGGGCCGCGCCGGGCCGGGCGCGGTGGCCCCGCTGGGTGGCCGGTGGGGTCGGGCCGGGTGGGCCGCGGGGGGCGTGGCGGCCCGCGGCGGTGGGCGGCGCCTGCGCATGCGCGCGCTCCGCCCGTGCATATCAACCAACGGCGCAGGCGTCACATTTAAAATGCCTCTCAGAGACACACCCACCTCGCCGCGCCGCGCCGCGCTCCGCCACGCCCCCCGCGAGAGGCGCGCCGCGGGCCCCGGGGACACAGAGAGAGAGAGAGAGAGAGAGAGAGAGAGAGAGAGAGAGAGAGAGGACGTGAGAGACAGTCGCTGACAGTGGCGTTGTGTCGCGTGGTGTGGCGCGGTGCTTCCAGATGTGTGATGTGGTGCTGTGGTGCTGTGCGGTGATCCTGTGGTGGTGAGCGGTGCTCGTCGCGGTGCTCGGCAGTGCGGCGCAGGGGCAGTGCTCGCTGCTCGGCCAAGCCTTCGTGTCGAAGATTGCGACTCTGGCGCAGCACGTGGGCGAGGAGGAGGTGCGCGGCTGGGTGGAGCGCGCCGCCGCCCTCGCGCTCGCCCGCTCCAACAACAACAACAACAACACCATAGGCAAGCCTCCCGAGGGATGCCCCCGCGGCGGCCCCGGGTCCCGCGGGGGCTCGTGGCCGGCGGCTGCGCCCCTGAGCCCGCGCCCCAGCCCGCCGCGCCGCCGCAGCCCCTCGCTCAGCCCGCCGCGGCCTGAGGACGCCGTCGACGACGCGCCGCCGAGCAAGATGCCCCGCCTCCTGCCGCCGGCCGGCGGGATGCTGGCGGCGTGGGCCGACCACGGCCTCGGCTCGCCCATCGCCGGCCTGCACAAGAGCCTGGCGCGCCTGCCTCTGCCCCGGGCCGCGGCCAGCCCCAGCCCGGCCGCCAGCCCGTCCCCCAGCTGGCCCGAGGAGCTGGCCGCCACCCCCAACGCCAGCCCCAACGCCTTCCTCGAGGCGCTCAAGGCGTGCGCGGCGCGGCCCGCTGCCACCGCCGACGACCAGCCCCTCGACTTCTCGGTGCACGGCTCGCCGGCCTCGCCGCCGCCCCCCCGGGCCGCCAACGGCACGGCCTCCTCGGCGGCGTCCTCGGCGCTGCTGCTGCAGCAGCGGCTGGCCGGCCTCCCCGCCGCCCCGGCGGCGCCCAAGCCGGCGACGCCCGCCGCCGAGGACGACAGACCGGCGTCTCCCGCCGGCGCCCCCGCGGCCCCCGCCGCTAGGAGCCTAGAGGACGGTGAGTGAGTGAGTGACGCTTGTCGTTGCCTCATCTGGTTAATGAGGCCAGGCCGCCACCGCGGCCGCGCCGGGACGCGCTACGGCCATTGTCGGGACGCTGCAATCGGCAGCCACAATTCGCCATCAAGAGTTTTATATGCGCCGCGCCGCGACGCGTAACAAGTGCGCTATGGGCGATAAATCAAACAATGGATGTCATCCGCATAGCGAGCGGTAATTACACCTTTTTGCTCTAACTTGTGGGTACCCCGGCGGGTACCCCGGCGGGTACCTCGGTGCCCCTCGGGTGGCGCCGCAAACTGTTATTGCGCGACCACGGCGCAGGCACGAGGTCGGTGTTTTGGGTTTACCGCCCGTCTTTAACCACCACTCTAAAGGAGGGAAAACGGGTATTTTTTCGGGGTGGGGTGCTAAATTGTTTTTGTTTTTTTGTTTTTTTTTCGAATGGTCGCCCAACGCTCAGTGGGTTGCCTGCTTTACAAGCTACCACAGAGCCATTTGTGTTGTATCCGAGACTGGAGCAAACGTCATCCAATGTCTCGCATTATGAGCTTTATCTGCACTCTTGTAGTTTTCAGTGCTGTTCTGCTACTGGGGGATGACAGTGGAGGGTACTCTGGTATCGGTCGGCCGACTGTCAGTAGCAGTGTCGTTGGTCCTGAGTGCCCCCGCGGGACACGGCGCAGGCCTGTGGACGTCGCTATGACGTCTGCGGTGCCCATAAGAGCTGCATTCTTACCGCCATAGTGCACACGCCCCGTCCGGTCCCGGGCGGAGCCGGGCGGAGCCGCGCGCGGAAAAGGAGAAAACCTCCCACTTTCTCTGGCGGCTGGCTGGACGGTTGCGGCGGGACACTTTTGGTCAAGCAGCAAGAGACTCGTTTCCGTCGTTTCCCTAAAATGCGATTACAGTATTCGGACTGGCCGGCCGGGGAAAGAAAAGGCTTGGCGGGGGGATGACCGCTAGTGACGGCTGGTGACCGCCGTCGTCGACGGGTTTAGTTTTCAAAAACTCTCCTACGACCAACACGTTCACTTCTTGAATGTACTATTGAGTGATTACGGCAAAAGCTTTCCGTTTTGAATACGCAGTATCGGCAAGTCGAGACCGATTACCCCCTCCTCCCCCTACCACTCCCCCCCCCCCCACCCCGCGCGGCGCGACAGCCCAGCCTCCCGTTGAGTGATTGGCTGGCCGTGTGTACCGCGCCGGTTGTGCCCGTCGGACCGTAACTGGTTTCTGCACACACGCCCCCCCCCCCCTACGCCCCCCCCTCTTCCCCCCCGGCGGCCTGCTCCTTCCATGCAGATGTGTGCATACGCGGCCCTACGGCAAGAGACAATTTTTTTTTGGGGGGTGGAGGGGGTTGGGGGGCGTTTTTGTCTTTTCCTTTATCCACTTCTTAGCGCCCACATGACACAATTCTTGATCAAGTTGTTTCTGTTTCTCACTTTGGAACGCTTCGCTCCTCTGTTGCAGGAGGGGACGCTGGATTGTCGGCGCTCGGGGACCTGCGGCGCAGCCCCGGTGAGTCCGCCGCTAATGTCATCTTACTCAAGTTGAGGGCACAACTCGGGCCAATTTGCGTGAGGCTATGAGAAGTTGAAGAGTTTGAAAAAAATGGGGAGGGGGGAGTGGGGGCTAGTCATCTATTCTTGAGGTTAATCTGAGGGGAAAATCACAAGCAGGCTCCGCCGCAGACCCTGCCCTGTAGCGACGTTATTTTCGTAGAAATCTCGTCCGGCCCGCCCTTCTTCCTGAACCAGTTGCTGTCATCTCTGTATCATGCAACAGTTTTTTCCCCCTCGGCTGGCCGTCCACCCTGCCGCTCTGCGAGACGAGCCGAGCCGAGCCGCTCCTTAGCGGGCGTTTAGAGTCCAGCCGCATCGCCAGCAGGACGGACGTGCCCCTCCCCCGCCGCGCCCCGCCACGCCCCGCCACGCCCCGCCACGCCCCGCCACGCCCCGCCACGCCCCGCCACGCCCCGCCACGCCCGCAGATTTAACATTTTTAAACTCGCGGACGTCGATTCTCATGCTATGTCGCTGCTGATGTCTGCTGCCTGCTTTACTCTCAATAACGATATGACAGATTTTATCCTTTTTTTTTTCGGCAGTGTATGAGCCAAACTGGCATTGGCGGCGTTGCCATTCTGGTGGAAAGGCGGGTAGGGACGATATCCCATCGCTCTCTTTCTCTGTCACGTCTCTCTCTCTCTCCTCACACGACGGGGTGGCGTCAGACGCCTGGCGCCTCTATGTACCTGTCGGCAGACTTGTGCCTCCCCCCCCCCCCCCAACTCCTCCTCCTCCTCCCCCTCGCCCGCATTTCTTCCGCACGTTGCCTTCTTTTTTTCCTTTTGTGCCTTTTTCATCTTATAAATTGTCTTTAGTAATGCGACTGACCCTTGCGGCCGCCGACGTCAGGGGCGTGTAATTATTTGACCATATCCTAAATAAGCCTCATCTGCATCCCGTGTGCGGCCGTTTAGCGCGCTATAAAACGTCGTCGTCGTCGAGGAGGAGGAGGAGGAGGAGGAGGAATGCGCTCGAGAGACACCAAGTAGCCGAGGGCTAGAGTGTTGGCCCTGTATGTGTTGTGTGCCGGGCAGAAGGGCCGCCCCGCCCCGCCCCGCCCCGCCCTCCTATGGGCCCTGCTGCTGCAGTGCCTTCCGGCAAATTGGTGGGCCTGGCCTGCCCTCTGCCGCTGCCCTTGCGGAGGCGGGGAGGGTAGTTTTTGGTAATTTGGCGGCCCTCTGCTGCGGCTGGGCTGGTCCTGGTCCCCGACAGGTGAGACTGCCGCCCGCCCCGCCCCGCCCCGCCCCGCCCCGCCCCAAATCGCATTACACTTTGCGATATTTCATGCCCGGCTGACGGCCCCGCCCGCTCCGCTTAGTGCATGATAATTATGAGGAAGGCCGACTGTATAAAACGTTTACGTGTTTTCCTTTTTCTCGTCTTTAAAAAAGAACATATTTTTATCATATCGTGTTTCTTTCTGGCCGATATTCAGATGTGTGGCTGGCCGTAATATTCTGCATTAAAGGCCGATCTCTGAAATTCTTTTTTATAATGGAAAAGGTACACATATAGGATGACTCGTTAAAAAAAGCCTGGTGACTCGTTATCGATTTGCAGAGTGCGCGCGGGCGGAGAGCTAACATGGCAGTCAGTCAGGCAGGGCATCACTTCGACTTACATTGTAGGAATGAATGGGGCCCAGGCTGCTGTTTGCGGACAGGGCATTGTCCCCTCCCCGGCGGGGCCCCGGCCGGCCGGGCGGAGGGGCGCGATGAGCCCCACAGATACGGTGTGTTGACGAGCTGTCAGACCTCCCGAGCGTGGACCTCTACCCGGCGCCAAGAAGTGCGGCCGAGCCGAGCCGAGGCGGAGGCAGGCGCGGCGCGCGGAAAAATAATACGAAGAGCGAGCTATGTGTGACACTCACTCCGGCAAGTTTTTGCTTTTCGGAACGAATTTGCTTTTCCTGTGTGTACTGTACCCGCGAATACGCACTGCACGGAATAAGGGACTAACGAGGCTCTGCCACTCGATGGCTTACTTTGCATGTCCACCCGGTCGTGTCCCGGACTCCTCGTGGCGCCGTGTGGCGCCGGGCTCTCGTGTCGTCTGTCGCATTCCAGACGATAGGTCCGGCTGATAGGACTGTGGAGCCGACCCCGGCCCATCCCCACTCATGCGTGTTTCCAACGAGACGTCTTGCTCTGCATGTCCGACTCGCACCGGCTGCGCGCTGATTCCTATCGGGACGGACGAATCTCTCTCTCGCTCTCTCTCTTCTCTCCCTCTCTTTCCCCCTCTCTCCCTCGCTCTCACACCAGGTGTCGCCAATGGCCGGCGCCATCCCCCCAGTGACACCATTCAGATTGGCTCGTTAGCGTCGGCCAGGTGATTTGCCCTCGTGAATCAATTCATTAATTCCCTTCCCCGCCGCTTCCAAGAAACGCGTCTGCTGCAGAAAAACGGAGAAAAACGTTCCCTCTTTAAAATTCCGACGCCCGCTAATGCCGCTTCTTCAGCGTCTAGGTGCAAATATGCTCTTCTTTTGTAATTGATTGGGGTCAAGTATGTGGGTATTACAAATTCCCTCAATGAGAATTATTGTTACACGCGGGAGGAACATGAATGAAGGACTGCTAATTGGAGTAAGTACTTGCTACTACGGTATACCATATTATTATTATTATTATTTTTTTGTTTTAATTTGAGATGTATGTCTGTGTGCGGAGGCATTTGCCTCAGGGCGCGCCGAGCAATGTGAGGGAGTCAGTGGACCAGCGCGCGAGGCCGGGCGGGGCGGGGCGGGGCGGGGCGGGCCGGACCCGCGAAAGCAAACGCACCGTTCTAATTAATTACCATCTTTAGAGGCGGGGAACATGATGCGAACCGACGCCCGTTCTGCCGCGGGGCACCGCACCGCCCAGGACCCGCGACGCCGTGGCGGGAAACATTTTTGGCCATTTTACCGCAGTATTGTGCCGTACGTACGGCCGCAACTATGAAAGCCATTGTTTTCGCGTCTCGTGTTTCCTCGTAGTAAATCATGGCGTGTGTGTGCGCCGGGGGCGCGGCGGGGCGCGGCGGGGCGGGGCGTTCTCCCACATTCTCCCTAAATAGGACAAAACGCTCGCGGGCCGCGCCCGGGATGGCTGGTGGTGTTGCGGTGTGCGAGAAAGCCAAAGGGGTGCAAGACCTATGGGATCTCGGGTTAATTCCAAAGAAAGGAAAAAAAAAATATCCGCGTGGAAAGTCCGTCGAAATTTCTTTGCTTGAAGGATGTGTTGGAGTTGAACACCCCTTGCCTTGGCGTGGGCGGTCATCGTCCGGCTGCTCTCGCGAAACACGCGAGACACCCTTGTTATTTAGCCGCGGGCAAAGAGCATTCATAAAAAAAATTACAAAAAAAAAAAAGTTTGTCTGATTTACGCGCGGACGCCGCTGACAAGAGGAGCGAGGTGCTAATCGGCTCGTAGACTACTTAGGGCCCCACCAAAAAAAGCCACGCATCTGCATATCTCGCGTTATCATTGACGCGATAGAATTTGGTTATTTTTTGTTTCTCTAAAGGTTTCCTGTTAGACTCTCTCGCGCGCGGGGCGGCGCATTCCCTGCGGCCGGCCGGCGCGCTCCTGCCCGCCCCGCCCCGCGCTGCTCACGCGTTTTGCGGGAAAAATTCGTGTCGCTACAATTAGGCTTATGCTTGCGCTGCACGCACGCACGCTGCGGCCCCGGCCCGGCCCCGGCCCGGCCCGCCTCGCCTCCCGGAAGGAGGAAATCATTAGCGAATTGGCCGGGGAGGGCTTGGGGCCCCACAGCGAAAGCTATATAATCGAGCTGCAATATGTCTCGCCTTACCGCCCCCGCCCTGCCCCGCCCCGTCCCTACCCCGCGCCCGTATAGTTCGAGAGAAAAATGCGAAAGGCTGCAGCTTGCCCCTCGCGCGCGTTTTGTGCATCAAACTGTGCGAAATAAAATGCAACATGGCAGTTTATCGCCCTATTGTGTGTGTGTGTGCGCGCGCGCGCGTACGTGTCCTGATGGAAGGTGTGGAGAGCCATCGAGCGGGCAGCTGGGGGCGGCTGAGTGGGGGCGTGGCGCGGGGGGCTGGGGGCGGGCTGGGGGCGGCACGGGCGGCACACAGGTCGGCAGCCGGCCGGGCACATGCGGGTACTTGGCCCGAGGCTACGGAATTTAATCAAGTTTTTCGGTTTTCCAGAAGGAGAGGGATGGTCCAGCTGGTCTAGGGATGCACCGCACCCCTACCGTACGCCTCGCAGAGTAGTCAGTTTTTATTTTAAGCTTTGGGACTGCGCGGGGTTTAAGAACATGGAAAACAGTGTGTCGCGAAGAATTCTTTTCCGGTGGGCGTGTGGTGCTGACTGAGCTCGACTCGCGGTCAGCGTGAATCGCATAGGAGCGCCCACCCCGCCCCGCCCCCTCCACCCCACCCCACCCCACCCCACCCCGCTCCGCCCCACTCGGCCCTGCGGCGGGCCCTCAGTCCAGTCCCGCAGGTACACCAATCTGCGTCCCTTTGAGGAGGGCCCCGTCGACGAAACCTCAAAACTTACCGATTCGTTCACCCAGCCCAGCCCGCGCCGTTTGCAGAGCGCCCCGCAGAAAGCTCTGAATGCCGGCGAGGTGTCGCGGCGTCCCGTCCGGTGGCGCCCCGCCCCGCCCCGCCCCGCCCCGGTGTCCAGTCTCAGTATTGTAGCCGCGCACTGTCGCGCCCCGCTGAGCGTGTCGGGTCCGAGCGGCTCTGAGCCACCCGCTGCCTCTGTTCGGTGTATTTCATATTATTTGCGCAGAGCGACATTTTTCGGTTTATATCGCCGCGCGCTGCTCTTGCGGCCGCCCCGCCCCGCCCCGCCCCGCCCCGCCCGGCAAGAAACCAATTTAAACGAAAGCGCGCCGATCCAGATCGAGTGTATACATAATAATAAAAATCCACGCGGGGCCACATAAATCTACAGTATCATGCAAAACAAGCGAGTGAGCGGCGCCGTCAGAGAGAGGGAATGAGAGAGGGAGAGAGAGAGGGAGAGAGAGAGGGAGAGAGAGAGGGAGAGAGAGGGAGAGAGAGAGAGAGAGAGAGAGAGAGAGGCGAGGCCCCCCCGCTGTGCCGTGCTCGCCGGCTACTTCGACAAGTTGTTATGGATACACTTGGCGCCCCATAAAGCATAGCGGCCGGACCACACTGGCCGCACCTGCATTCAGTCGGCCCCGAAAAAAGGTATCGTTTTGGTTCGGACTCCAGTTTGGTTTTCCAGTGTTGTACAGTTCGGTCAGTACGTTTCTATGCAATTTTTCGTACTCTGCGCCCGTTGAGAGTTTTGATGACTGCGCTCTGGATTGTGTCGGGCTGGTGGCACCCTGCCACCTTTGGACACTGTGGTGCGGGGTGCCTGCCGACACGCTCGCGCGACGAGTTGTTTTTCACTTCATTGTGTTCCCACTCTTTTTCCCTCATCTCCATTATTTTCCCGGGCCTGCCTCCCTGCGCCGCGGACACACACGCACGCACGCACAGCTCGCACAGCACGAATCGAGATGGTCGAAATTTATTGACTCGTCCCGCTCATTTCAATATCAGACGCCTCGGCAGCGCCCGTCCGCCCCGGCCCAGCCCCAGCCCGGCCCCGGCCCATCACTGCTCCCTATGGCGCTAAAATACTAAGGGCCGGGGCCGGACTCTAAAATAAAAACGGGGCTACCCGGACTACCAGAAAAAAAAATTAAGTTACATATTTTATTCGTGGAAATCGCCTTCTGGACCAGTTGGTTGTGCGCACATTGGGGAACCACCGGCATAACCTAAATGACTCCGCGCGGAATGAAAATTCGCAGAGATTTTAAAACTGAAGTGACTTGAATCCTCTCGCCTTTTTTTAGGGTACACAAGCTGCTCGAATTACGATGGTATGGTCCTTTCAATTAAAAATGCCCAGACAATAAAACGCGGAACAAAGACAGAGGTTGGGGCGGGGCGGGGCGGGGCGGGGCGGGGCGGGGCGGGCGCGTGCTCCACCGGGTAGCCCTGTTTGTTGTCGCCCCAATAAACAACGGGGGATATCGGATCAGACGCGGCCACCCCGCGGCCCCCGCCCCGGGCCCGGCGGCCCGGCCCCGGAGTCGTCCGGAAATGAATTTTCATTGATCTCTGGACGCGTCGCCTGGTTGTGCCCTGCCGGCCGGGCCGGGGCGGAAGGCAGGCGTTGTCTTCCCGCCTTGTTTATTGGGAAACATTTACTCGGCGCTTGAAACAACACGCCGCACCCGCCCGCGTATTACCTCCATTCATTTGTTCCTGTATTGCTGTATACTTTTATAGTCATGATTATTATTTTTCCCGTCGGTGGTCCGCCCCGGCCGCGGTGCGGCCGCTGGGGAGGTGGTACCTTCTCATGAGATGGGCACAGCAGGTGCCGTGTAGCTCCTTATGTCGGAGAGAGAGAGGGAGAGGGACCTTTCCTCATTTGCATCGCACGCGTTGACCTGTTTTACCAATACCGAGATGATCGAGAAAGCAAAGAGGAGACGAGATACTTCGTATTGAAAGCGATAAAAGTTGCCTTCTACCCTCAGTAGCTCTGTGTGTGTGTGCGTGTGTGACACTTTGGTGAGCCGCCCCACCCTCCCCACCTGCCGCTACCGCTGTCAAGAGTTATTACCCGCCGTCTCATTGACATTTTAATGATGAAGAGCATTACTGCGGTACGCCACCGCACGGAAAGGAAAAAAGAAACGGAATTTAATATATACTTTTTTTAATTCTTGAAAATGAAGCGGACGGTAGCGGGCGTCGTGTCGCTCCTCACGGAATTTCCCTGCCGCCTGCCTCTTCTTGTCGCCGCTCCGCTCCGCTCGCACACATATGCAGCAGTATGTGCGACTTTAATTACCTCGTTGCTCTTCTCTTCCTTTCCCATTTCCTCCCGAGTGTGTCATCTTTTTCGCATGCTGCTGTAATTGGCGATGCAGCGGGCAGGAGCGGTTTGGCGGACTCCTGACGCAAGGGTTGAGGTCGGTGCAACATGTTCATTCGCATCCGCAAATAATTCTGCAGTCTAATCGTGTTTCCAGTCGGCCCGCTCCTTTCGGTGCTGCCCTCATTCACGGGGCCGTTCCTCGGATGTGTGAGGGCGGGCGGACAGGCGTCCTGCTCCTATCCGAGATTTCTCATTTTTTGCACTCTTATGCTCCCCTTCGAGATATAAAATTCTTTGTGCGCTTAGCGTGGGAGCGAGGTGCCCGCGGGAAGGAGTATCGGCGGCGGGGTTAATCCGCAGGTGGGTCCGCCTCCACCCCGCCCCGCCCCGCCCCGCCCCGCCCCGCCCCTGCACCGGCTCTCTAACCTGACCTGACCTGGCCTGGCCTGGGTCGATGCAAAAGCACTATGACGTGTCCCCATTATTAACAATGCAAGGGAAAAAAAATTCCCATGTGCAAGTTTAGGATGCAAGCTGCCGCGCTGCGGCCTGTAGCAGCGGGTTATAGCTGATCGTTGCGACGGCCTCGCTGCTCGCTCAGACCTGCGTGCGTCACGACACACTGTAAAAAAAAAATCAATCTTTTCTCCCTCCTCGGCTATACATATTTTAAACATCCTTTAAGATTCGTAACTAAATTT
The DNA here is from genome assembly GCA_033675135.1 of Frankliniella intonsa. NCBI lineage: Eukaryota > Metazoa > Arthropoda > Insecta > Thysanoptera > Thripidae > Frankliniella > Frankliniella intonsa. The sequence continues at coordinate 10,903,731 of CM066250.1, forward strand.
CACAGTCTCCCAAGAATGTGGGGTGGTGCGAGCTAAGCGCGTCGGGCCTGCGCGCAGGAGTTGGTATGCAAACTCCCGAGCAGGCCACGCCCTCCGCAGCAGCGCGGCCCGTGCCCAATCGGCCGCGCCCTCTCTCTCCTCTCTCTCTCTACCAAGCCCCTCCCCCTTTCTCCCCCTACCTCCACCCTCTCCTATTTCTCTCCATGTCTCGGTCCGTTCTCGATTTGGACGATGCCACGCCCTGATGTCGCACCCCTTTATGTAACATTACCACTTTTTTTTTCTCACGCTAATATCCCTTTTTTCGTGCCCGACTCAATAACGTGTTGCGTACGCGTACCGGTCGCCCGCCCCGCCCCGACGCCGCGCCATTTGGCTGTCCAGGCCACCCTTAATTATGGGGAAGGGGTGGAGGCGGGATAGGGGTCGTGGGGGAGGGGAGGGGAGGGGTGACGGGCCGCGTCCATCTATCCATCCATCTTCATTTTTTTGCCCGCATGTTTTGTTTCGCCGTTCGTGATTGAGGCCGTCGTTATCACATCGTAGAACCGGGCGGCCATTGTCAACTCGTTACGCGCGCGCCCCGCCCCGCCCCACCCCGCCCCGCCCCGCCCCGCCCCGCCCCGCAGCACGCCCCCAAAGGGTTGTGTGTGTGTGTGTGTGTGTGTGTGTGTGTGTGTGTGTATGTGTGTGCTCGCGCTCGTCAATACCCACGATTACCGACCCTGCCCAATCAGGTACACAGTAGTTAAAAAAAAATAGAGAGATATAATTATTTTTTTTTTTTTTTTAAATAAACAGCACTGGCAATTTTGTTGTGCTTTACGTGTAGAAATTTGTAGAAGTGTGTTTATGGCACACATTTTCCCCCTAATCGCAGTCAACAGATTGTAGCCCGCGCGTGCGCGCCCACGGCCCTTCCCTTCCCGCGCCAGAACATGATCTCACCCCTCCTCACCCCTTCTATGTGATTTCTTCCCCTTTTTTCTTATATTTTTTTTTTTGCCGCAAACACACCGGGGCCAGTGCGTGACCCATCTATCAGGCCGCCGTTTCGCGCTCCCCTTGGCGATCAGCGCACGCCCGTGTCATATATTGTCGGACACTTAGCACATTCCTAAATAACAGTACATGAAGGGACAGTACATCAATCTCTGGTGGAGCGCTGGCCGCGGCTGGGTCAGAGGGCATTCGCCGAATAATGTAAAGGGGGCGATATGAAATGTTTTATTCCTCCGCCTCGCCAAACTTGCGGCTCTCCTCGATGAAAGGCGCGGCGCGCTCGCCTTTGGCCCGGGGCGGAGGGAGGGAGGGGGATGAACGGAGAGAGGGACTGGACGGGCGGGACTAGGAAACTGACCGCTTTGGAACGCAGTTCTCGATATAAAAGAGCATCGCAAGATTTCCCCGTGATACTTTTTTCTCCTCTCTCTCTCGCTCTCCCTCTCCCCCCCCCCCCCTCTTATTCCCTCTGTCTAGCGCCCCGGAGGTGTCGGCCACGGCCATCTAGACTCCGTCGCGACAGGGCGCCGCGCTGTACACGGCGTGGGGCCATCAGCCGGGCCGGACCAGCCGGCTATGGCGTCCGATTTCCTCAAATTGGACGACTCGCCCCGCGCATCCAGAGCAATATCGCCTCGCGCCTCGATATCTCGAAATCGAAACGTATCCGATAATCTCATAGCCGTTTGTTGTCTTTCCCCGGGAGAGAGAGAGAGAGAGAGAGAGGGAGGCAGAAGAAGCGAGGGGATGAAGCATTCGTCTCTCTCGCTCTCTCTGTGGATCGTATGCCTTTGCTCCTTGGGCCAGATCCGATCATGGTTATGGGCGGCGCTGGCGGGGCACAGCGATACCGTACACCCCCTTCACCATCTTTTAGCAGCCTGGGAGCTGCTACACACACACACACACACACACACACACACACACACACATTGAGTGCACGCTCGGCGAGGCGGCGACGGAGCTCGCCAGAAAGTACGTGTGTAGGGGAGGCAGCAGCAGCAGCCGTATTGATTAGACGGGCGCCCTCCCCTCCCCTCCCACCCTGCTGCTACATACGCCCTCTCTCTGACCGGAGGAGCACTACAGGCGGTAGCGACGCGGCGGGCGGCGTCTTTAAATGTTGTGGGGCCGCTATTATGTAGATGACCGCCGTGCGCTTCGCCTTCCAGAGAGAGAGAGAGACAGAGGTGAGAGGGGGAGGAGGGATTAATAAAATTAGAACGCATACGCATACCTGTGCCTGCATAAAGCCTTTTTTCTCTTATTTTGCCTTTTTTAATGCCTCCTTATTTGCAACGTACCGGCCCCGCGGCGCAATTCGGCCGGCCGGCCGGCGGCCGCGTCAAATAAAATTAGCCCGAAAAATGAAGCATCTCGTGTGAATATTATCGCGTCGAAATGCACCCGTGGCGGCGGATGTGCCTGGGACAGGTGCGTGGGAGTGAGAGAGAGAGAGAGAGAGAGAGAGAGAGAGAGAGAGAGAGAGAGAGAGAGAGCTGCCGATTGCGCTGACGGCGGTGGGTCGTTGTCGCTAATAAAGCAAATAAAGATTGCATCCCCGACGTCATCGCACTGCTGCGAGCCTCATTAGCATTGCCGAAAAATAATAACGACGATCATAATTGGCCCGCAGCGCACCGCAGCGCGCGGGCGGGCAGGCGGGCGCGGGATGAACCGAGCGGATTAGCATGCAAACGGCTTCATCGCGGAGCTCCTCCACCGCTGGGCGGGAATATTATCATTGTTTCATATTCTGGGCGAACTGTATCAGCAGGTCAAGATGCTCCTTAAAACAAGAAAGTAAAAATAATAATAAAAATGAAAAAAAAAAATTAGTCGAAATTCAGTATGCGCTCGGTTGCCGCCGCTCCTCTACATTAACCCTTTTTTTTTCGTGGCGGTGCGGTGACCACCCAGCCAGCCAGGCAGCCAGCAGGAGCTAATAAAGCTATAAAACCATTGCAATGTCATTATCCCCCCCAGTAGCAAGTACATGTTTAATTACGCGTGCTCTACATGCAGCACGCACCGCCCCGCCGCTGACCCGACACTGTAAAGAAACAATCACGCTAGAGGAAAGGGCGGCTTATTTTCCTATTCATCCCGCTGACCTGCTGGCTGCCACGACTGTGTGTGTGTGTGTGTGTGCCCGGACACTAACACACTCTTGCTTTCGGTTTCGGCCCCGTGCTCGCCCGCGGCCGGCCGATGCTATCTCGCCATTATGCATGCGTATAAATCTCTTTGGGGTGGCCGAAAAATATTTTTGGTAGACGTCGGGGAAGACACATTAAGGCAAGCGCGATGCATATGCATGCGCGGTGTTTGTATTCCCATTTTCAACGCCCGGCGCTGCGCTGCAGTGCGAGGTGCAGCGCTCCGCGGTGAGGCGAGCTGAGGTGTCTGTCCAGCCGACCGGACCGCGACGGCCCCGCCCCGCCCCGCCCCGCCACGCCCCGCGGACCCTCCGCGTCGTAGGTTAGGTTGGCCGCGTCCTCGACCTTGACCATGTGGCACATCGGTGTTATTGTCGTTTGAATCAAAGTTAAAGTGATCCGAATACTTGTGACTTGTAACATTGACGCTCCCCAATCATAACTCATTCCGGCTCACTTTAAAAAAAATTGCGCTCGTATTTTTTATTTTTTTTTTATTTTTATTTTTTTTCGAGGACTGGTAGGTTTACGTCTCTGTCAGGTTTCCTGAGCTCTCACTCTTTTGTACACAGACTGATAAAACGCTAATTTTCGCGAAACGGTAGCAACTGATTTCAACTTGTGGAAGCCTCGAGCTGAAACGCTCAAATTTACGGAAGTCGGAGGTAGTGAGAAAAAAAAAACTGAGAAAGAGTTGTCGGGGGCGGGGTAGGAGGTGAAGGGGATAGGGGGGAGGGCAACGGACGTAGGGGGCGAACCTGTGTGGCCGCGACGCGGCGCTGCCTAAAGAGCGGAAACGCGGCCGGGCGGGGCGGGGCGGGGCGGGGCGGGGCGGGGCGGGGCGGGGCAGGGCGGGGCAGGGCGGGGCGGGCAGCAGTCGGACTGAGATGTAAATATTTGAGGGAAACGATGATGAGATCTGCGGGTAATGACGAGTATGCTGATCATCACTTAATTTGCCTCCGGGCTGGTCTGACCGGGCCGGGCCGCGGGCGGGCGGGCGGGCGGCTCGCACCAAGCCGGTCTGCTTTTTTGATGGAACTGTGCCGGGGAGTTCATTTTTCATGACCCTCATCCATCGCATTCGGACGCGGCGGCGGCGGCTGCAGTCTAGCTCCGCGCGGCTGAGAAGTGCTGCCTCAAAAGCACTCCGACCCGACAGTGCTCGGCGATTTCCTTTTACAGTAAGGGTTTGGAGAGAAAAAAGGTGCAGTTCGGCCCTTGCAAAAGTGTGAGTACGTCAGGTTAACCCCATAAGGAGAAATATTATATGTGAAAAAAAAATTCTGAAGGCGCTGCCATGCGTCATCTGATCTCCGTGTCCGGTGTGTGCCCGGCCGGCCGGTCCTCCTTCGTGTCGGTAATGAGACGCGCCTTTGCATACTCATTTGGGGCCCCGCGGCCGGCCCGGCCCGGCCCGGCCCGGCTGGGCCAACCGGAAGCCGATGCTGGCCGGGCCCGAGTTATCACTCTTCGTCTCGACGCGTCCGCCCCGCTCCTCCGCGGCACTGTACGAAGTGTAACGGAAAAGGCGAGACAGCCAGTCTTCAGGACGCACCGCGTCCTTCCCTTTTAAGCCTCCAATATGAAAATTTTTACTGAAAATCAAAATTGTTTTCGTCTGTTTCAGGGCCGCTATGGCGACGTCGGGGCTCGGCTCAGGACGGCGGCAGCGGCGCGGAGGGCGCGCGGGACGCGTCGCCGGCCTCGTGCGGGGAGCAGGACGGGCCGCGGCGCCGCGCCCAGGACGACCAGGACCAGGACGACAAGGAGGCGGCCGCGGACCTCGCGAGGACCCCGCCCTCGTGGCACACGCCCACCGAGACAGGTGAGTGAGCTGACGTCAGCGACGCCCGGCCCGGCCCGGCCCGGCCCGCGCGATACCGGCCGACCATTTTTCAGAAGCTGCTTGGTGGCGCCGCGGGGCGAGATCATTTATAATCCCAGGGGTTTGACCGGCCCGCCCCGGGGAGGAGGAGGAGGAGGAGCAGGGGGGAGAAATGGTCCTAAGAGCGTGCGCTGCGCCCCATCCAAGGGGGTGCGGGAGAGGGAAGCGGCAAAAAAAAAATGAGGTCGAAAAAAAAAATTGCGGGGTGCTATGGGTGGGCCTACACACGCTAGGGTGGAAATGGACGAGGGGTAGAGAGGCGACGCTGGCTGGACACCGGCTGGACAGTACAGGGGGAGTGGACTGGAATATGGACTCGCACGATGATGCATCAAGTCGTGATGGCCTTCCCTGGTGGCGCGGAGCGCGGCGGGGCGGGGCGGGGCGGGGCGGGGCGAGGCACGGCGCCCTTATGGGACCACTTCGGCGCCATATCGCGGAAGGCGTTTTATCATCATTTGAAAAGTACTGTAGCGCTCGTAATTACCGCAGTATATTTCAGCACGGCTTTAAGTAAAATGAAATGGCGCTGGCGCGACGCGACGCGCGGCCTCCCCGCGGTGACATTCATAGGCGGGCTCGTCGCGCCTCGCGCCACAAGTAGTATAGAGGCGCGGGGGAAAAAAAAGTCGAGGTAGCAGCACGGCTGATTGTGCAATGAGCGTCAGGAGGCAGGCGTCAGCGCCGGCGACCTTCTGCCCCGCGCTCGCAGCGGAGTATGACGGTATAAGGATGTGTGCGTGCGTGTGTGTGTGACCTTTGAGTGTGACACTCCGCCATAAGTAGGTCGCGCCATCGAGGAGCAGGGAGTCATGCGGAGAATGGGTAGAGTCGCACGGGAGCAGGAGGACGGGTATGGGGTGACGCGCAAGGTGACGAGAGAGAGAGCACTGTTATTCAATTCATGTGACATCACATTCTTTTAAATGTAAAAGCTGTCACATTCGTTAAAATATGATGTCACATTTGTTGTAATGTGAATCGACAAAGCAAAGCGCCGTAAATTCGGCAGTCACATTTAAAAGAATGTGACAATTACATCCAAACGAATGTGACAGCTTTTACAGTGAAAAGAATGTGACGTCACATGAATCGAATAACAGTGAGGGGGAGAGGGAGAGAGGGTGAGAGAGAGAGGTGGACCACGGCGCGCGAGCTGCTTGTAGTCAATCATTTTGTCGCGCGGGCTACGAAGGGAAGCCCCACGCTCCTCAGCAGAGCGCTAGCCGGTCTGGCCTGTACTGCCCGATGAAGCCTATGAGGCGGCGGTGACCTCTGCTCTGAGGGGTGGCGCCGCGCCGCGCCGGGCCGTGCCGGTGCGGGCCGGCGAACAGAGATTGGTAGTTTTACACTCTGTTGACTACACTCAAAACACACACTGGGGAGGGAGCGGCGGAGGAGGAAGGGGTGAAGAGACAGGGGGAGGGGAGGGGCGGGCTCGATAGGAAGGGGTGACGGTGCGGTGCGGCTCAGTATGGCGGCCACGCTTCGTTACCATATGCCTGCCCACTAACTTTTTTTTTTGTTTTGCTTCTTCGCTCGCCCCTTCTCCCCAGCAGCACCCATCTTTAGCGGGACGGGGACCCGCTCCCGCGTCAACAGTTTGGTTCCTCATTAATCCGTGTGCACCCCTTTTTATTCAACGCTCATTTTTCACACATCGGGCGGGGCGGGGCGAGCGCGGGCCGTCGTGGTGTGTCGCATCAGTCTAATAGGACGCTTTTTACTCGCCCCGTCATCGCGTTTCGAGCCGTCATCTTTATGAGCGAGGCGACCGGAGGAAAGGGAAATGAGCACGTGCGCCCCTAGCACTGCGAGCTCGCGAGGGTTCTTTTTTTTTTCTTTCTCAAATCACGTTAGTGTATGGCGTGAAATCTAGTTCATCTGTTTTGACGGGGGCTCGCGCGGACCGTCATATCCATAGGGGTGTTTCAGACCGTTTGCCACGGCTTTCTAGAACCATTCATATTTATCGATGCGGAGTTTATACGCGCGAATCTACTCCCGCGCGCGCGTGCCATCATTAATTTCCTTGAAAATGGAGAGTTGGTTTGAATGGGCGCGCCGAGTCAACCCGGGCGCGGTGGCGCGGAGCGGACCGGCAGGGTCCAGGAGCTGCAGCAGGGCCTTGCAGGGGCCGCCGGGCCGAGCAGGGCCGGGCCCGGACCGCACGCTCAGCCAGCATAATCAATCAATCAGCCAATAGAGCAATTCATCAATCAATCTGGTGGAAGCTGCTGCCAGTCCTCCACCCCTTGAACACCGCCTGGATTAGCCCTCCGCCCCGCCCCGCCCGGCATGGTGTGGCGTGCTGCTACCCCTCTGCCACGGCGGCGGCCACCCACAAGCCGCGCCCGGGCGGGGCGGGGCCACCACCTGAGACCCTCCTGCACCCGCAAAGGTGGCATCACCGCTGCGCAGGTGCACGCGTGTTGCCTAGTCGCCGGGCGCAGGCAGCCCTGCCCGGCCCTGCCCGCGGCCTGCAGGCTGCTTAGAGGATGAGGTGCCGTCCTGTCTCCGGCCCGGCCCGCTGCACGGGTTCTCACGACACTGTAGCGGCGCGCACTGCTGGGCGGGGCGAGGCGAGGGGCGTGCGATGCGATGTGATGTGCTAAACCCTTGGCGCCACCCCGCCCGGCCCCGCCCCGCCTGGCACTAGCTCTCAAAGTGATTTCTCCCCCCAGCCCGGCCCGGCCCGGCCCGCACAGACGGCAGTAGCTCTTTCAACCCTTTCCTCCTCTCTCGTCGCCCCGCCCGGGGACAGCGCCAGCAGTTCCTTATAAATGATGGAGTGAAGAACAAGCGTCCTGTACATAAAACAGGCCGTGAATCAGTGCAGCCCCGGTGCGGGGCGGCGCGGGGCGAGACATGATGTAATGGGGGCCGCACGGCCGGGCCGGCGGGAAGGGTTGGCGCGGCGGGGCGGGGCGGGCTTTATCCGGTGATCACTGCTGGCCACCGCGCCCTGCCCCGCCCCACCCCGCCCCGCCCCGCCCCGCCCCCGGCCTACAACCCTTTGGGCCGGCTGACCCTCCCCAGCTGTGTCCGGCCGGCCGGCCGGCCGGCGCGAGATAGCTGGCCGGGGCGGGGTGGCCAGGCCAGGCCAGGCGGCGCGCATATTGGTCCGGAGTTATGTGTATTTGCCTGCAGGCAGCGGTGTCGGGCCGGGCCGGACACGCGATAGTAACATGTTGGCGGATCAACGCACCCCGCGCGGTGAATGGCCGGATTTCTTCTCCTTTTCCCTCCCTTTTTCATTCACTTTTCTTTATCTGAATGTCGCGCGGCACTACGCCGCCGCCCCGCCGCCCGCCGCACCCTGCGACAGCACGGCTATTGGACTTTAATGGGTAATATTTCCGCAGCTTTGATGATCGGTTCCGCCCCGGTTTTCTTATCACAGGGCGAGGCTGCCGGTGCCTGGCAGGGCCTTCCCCTCCCCCCCCTACCCTCCTGTGGGTTTGCGTATCAGAATGTACCGCCGTTGTTGGGCGCCGTGTAGTGCCCTGCCCCCGTTGCCAGCCGGATGTGTTATTTCTCCGTTTTCTTTTTCTCCGATGGAATCCGCGGCGGTGGGTCCGGCTGGGCTGGCAGCGGTGCGAACTCGACTCGCGGGCGGGGAAAAAGGAGGCGATCGGAACGGCAGTGGCTCGGGCGCGGGCGGCCGCGGTGGTGGAGGTGGAGGTAGTGCTGCGTGGTCCTGCCACCCAGGAGGTGCTGGCCGCGGGGCGCGCAGCAGCAGCTCAAGTAGGTCACGATAGACTTAGACGAAAGACTTGGATCTGCGGCAAAGAGTTGGCGGGCGGGGGATGAAAGACGCGACGCCGCCGTGAATGAGTGATAAGCCCATTGGACGGGGGAGGCTTTTGCTGGGGCTGCCCTGTCCGACCAGGACGGCGTCGTGGACAGCGCGCAGGGCGTCGAGGACAGCGCGGCCGCGTCCACCGCCTGGTACACGTCGACGCCAACAGAGGCGACGCGGCGCCCCGCTCGCGCCGCCCTAGTCCTCGCTCCCCTCCGCCAGGCGGGGCGTGGCGTGGCGGCCAATCCCATCAAATACGCATGTTGGACGTGTCAATAAAGGCCGCGTGTAACATCAGGAGGGCAGGGCGCTCGGCTCCAGGCCGCCTGCAGGCTGCAGGCGCGTCCTGCTGCCCCTGCAGGCCCTGGAGGGCCTGTTCAGAGGGGCGAGATTTTATTGTTCTTGGCCGATGATGGCGCCCCACCCCACCCGTGTGAGTGCTGGCGAGCCCGGTGGGTGGCGCTGCGGGCACGGGCGGGGCGGGCGGTGTGGGTGGGGCGGCGGGGCGGGCGGGCGGGCGGGCATCCGCACGAATGCGCTGGCATATTGTGCACGAGCCGCTACACACCCGGGCCGCCCCGCCCCGCCCCGCTGCAGCCTCTTCCACCTCCACACTGCTCCACACTCCCTCCTCACCCCCTCCCCTTCCTCCGCTGCGCCGCCTGGCCTGGCCTGGCCCCGCGAGATAAGCCCTGGGGCCGGACCACGGGCTCACCCACCAGCATGTCGGGGTGGACAGGGCTGGACTGCACAGAGCAGCACCCCTCCGGCCGGCAGGGCGGCAGGGAGGGCTGCTGAGAGACCCTCCCCTCTCTAACTCGCTGTCTCACCCGCACCGCTCTCGACCTCGCTCGACCACTCGATTGCTTAACTCTCTTGCTCACTAACTCGCTGTCTCACTCGTACTTAAAGTCCCTCCCTCACCCGCTCGCTCGTACTAAACCCCCCGCGCGCCGCCCTAACTCGCTCACTCGCTCGTTGCGCTGTATAACAGACGCCGCGCGCGCCCGTGCTGTATTCACTTTGCCCCCCCCCTCCTCAAAGGTGCGGTGCGCGCCGTAGGATGATAATTTACGGCCGACGCGTCACTTTTACGCAAAACGCCCCTCCTTTCCTCTCCTCCCCTCCCTCCTCCCCTCCTCCCCTCCTCCTCCTCCTCTCCTCCTCTCCCCTCCCGTCCCCGCGGGCCTTTTAATTAGCTGTCCTGACGAGACAGCGTGGGGCCCGGCCCGGCCCGGCCCGGCCCAAGGACTCATATCGTCTTGACTTGATGCGTCGCACATCCTCGCCCGCCCCGCCCCGCCCCGCCCCGCCAGCCTTACGACACTCGCGCCACTTCCTCTCTGAGGAGGGCCGGGCGGCGGCGACACCGGCGGGGCGGGCAGCAAGGGCAGGTCGTTGACGCGTTAAGCACGCTGTACTGCAGGGCCTGACTGCTGCCGCGACAGGAGACTTACTCTGGAGCGGCCATGGGGTGGGGTGGGGCGGGGTGGGGCGGGGTGGACCACGCAGGAGGGCGTTGTTTTATCTGTTGGACCGTAAAGCAGCCCCGGCGGGGCGGGGGCGGGGTGGGGCGGGGGAGAGTAGCGCAGCAACGCAGCGCAGCGCGCGGGCCAAAGGCGGCCAAAGGCGCGATAAAGGGTGATAAAACAGCAAACCATCCGCGCTCGTATAATCCAGTTATGGGGCGGGGGCCGAACGCTGTCGCACCTCGTACCTCCCCGCCCCGCCCCGCCCGCCGCGCCCCACCCCGCCCTCGCACAAACCCCCAACTAAATAAAAATGCGGGAGTATGTTAGGTCCGGCCCGGGTACTTCCCTCTCTCGTGCACCCCACACAACCCCACTCTGGCCGGGTGGAAGCTGGCACTGGACGGCGCTGGGCGGGCATCGGCTGCGGGGCCTGTTAGGCCCCTCCTGACCGGGGGCGGGGCGGGGCGGGGCGGGGCGGGCATGGCGGATGCATTGATCGTGAATATTCTAAAGCCCCTCCTACTCCTCCTCCTCCCGCGTCTCGCTCTGTGCTGCGGGTTGCCTGCCGCCATGGCGCTCTGCGCCTTCCCTCCTGATCGTCTTTGAATATTTCACGACTGCAATTTGAATGTCCGACCAACGCGACCCCGGGGACTGCTGCGCGTGCTCACGTGTGTGTGTGTGTGTGTGTGTGTGTGTGTTATTGTGGTTTGGCCGTTGCCTATCTTGCGTGTCGATGCGAAACTGGATATCCCGTATAGTGTGTACTGCTCCCTTATATAGGACTATCGAAAAGTTTCCGTGACAAAACTTTTAATATTTCCATGCGGTTGTCCGGCTGTCGCTGCTGACTGACGCGCGTGCGCGCACACACACACACACTCACTCACGCCAAAGGGGCGGGTCACCGCTGACCTTTGCGTGTTTTTCTTGAAGTGTAATCATATCGCCCTGCTGCATGTAAGGTTTAATATTTGAGCGGCGCGCCGGCCGCTCTGGCTGTGCGTGCCAGTCTGGCGGGGCGGGCCGGGCCGGGCCGGGCCGGTGACATGCGGTCAGCAAGCAGGACATGATTTCCTTTGCGTAGCGCAGCAATGCGTGGCGGGCTGGCCCGGCCCGGCTAATTATTTCAGTGGTGTGACACCGCGGTGGGGCGTGGCGGGGCGGGGCGGGGCGGGGCGGCCCATGCGGAGCGGAGGTGCGATAGCGCTGCTGGCCGCCCCGCCCCGCCCCGCCCTGCCCCGCCCTGCCCCGGTCGCGTACTTCCGGCGGGGACGGGGTCGCGCCGCAGCGTCTGTCCGGTCGGAGTAGCGCCAGAGCCTGGGCCTAAAGGTTGAGCCTGCATGGGGCCAGAGCTGGGCGCCCCGCCCTGCCCGTCATGCTCCTCCAGCCTGTACCTGCATGCTAATGCTATGCCCCTCACGCCTGGCCTGCTCACCGCCCCTCCCTGCGAGTCCAAATTGGTGCGCCAAAGTGCCTGCTGGGTGGGCCCGGGCCGGGCCGGTGGCCGGAGGTGAGGCCGCTGAGGCCCGCGTCTCTGGTTTATTCATACTTTGCCGCCGCTCGGCCGCGCCCTGCTCGCGAGGGGAGGTGGTGCTTGTACTCGTGCTGTACGAACAGAACGGCCCGTCACCCTCTCGGTAAAGGTCAGCACGGTGCCGGGGCCGGGGCCGGGTTGTGGTGGCTGCGACACCGCCGCCCCGCACCGCCCCGCACCGCGCTAGCTGAACACCTTCCAGCTCGCGACTGCTGACACTTTGCGGTCGCCCCGCCCCGCCGCGCTGTCAGTCTCGCTGCTGCTGCGGTCAGCAGCCTTGCCGTCAATGGCAGAACGCGACCAAGAAGGGTTGCTTTCAATGGGTTACAGTGGGGTTTCCGGCGGCCCGGCCCGGCGCGAGGTTGACGTGACGTTCTCTCCCCGCTCCCACCACCGCGCGCACTGTATTGTGCCGCGGCCCGGCGCTCCATCAGAGGGCGCTTATTCGGCGCTCATGTCTCCTGCGCAGCCCCCGGGCCGGGCCGGGCCGTCCCCAGGGCCGCCCCCAGAGGTCGCCGATGACGTCCCCGCGGGCCCATAGAGCCCGGCCCCGGCCCCCGCCCGTATATACATATTTACGAGAGACGCCGGGCTGACCGGCGGGGAGGGGAGGGGAGGGGAGGGGCCGGCTGGAGCTGACCGCACTGGAGCCGCTGCCCGGCCCGGCCCGGCTCGGCGCCCGCGGACCCTGCGGACGCGCCGCGGCGTCGCGTAAATCCGGCCGTAAATCACAAGCAAAGCGAAGCAGCCCCCTGCGACCGGGCCGGGCCGGACTCCCAGTGAATTTTGCACGTAAAAGCGCCGGGCCGTGAGGTTCTCGGGGAGCTGCGTGCTCCCGCCGCCGCCGCGCCGCCGCGCACCCAAACATATTAAACCGCATGGTCTCGTTGGCGGTCCTCATGCGCTGTTATTATGCCGTGTACTACATATAACGTGCTGCCGATCTGCATGCGCGTGAGCCGAGCTGCGTGGCGTGGCGTGGCGTGCACGCCCGTGCCCGCCCCAGCAGTTCTGGACAATAAGCACTAATTTTTTGCTTCCGCGCGTGCGCGCCGCGCCGGGTAGTCTGGGCTGGCCAGGGCCAGGCCGCAGCGTGGTCCGGTCCTCCCCGACGAGTAGTATCTCTCTCTCACACACACACACGCGACATTATGATCTGACTGTCGCGCCGCTCAGATGTAAGGCTGCTGGTGTAAAGTAGGTACATTACGAGAAATTCCCTCCGAGCACATTAGTTGTGTGCCAGGCCAGCTTGAGTTTGATGTTTGATGCTGGCGTTTCGTTTCCCTTTCCCAGCCGTCCGTGTAGCGGCAGCCGCACAGGCAGGCCCAACAAAGGCAGCCCGCCCGCGCCCGCCCGCCCAGTGTCGGCGTTAATGATTTTCTAATTGTCGTAATGAGCGGTGCACTGTGTGTGTGTGTGCACTTGCCATAACCACTATCTCCCGACCGCTACCTGCCGAAACGTTATGTACATGGACATGGTGCTCGGCTCCCCATAGCCGGCGAGGGATGACTACGCGCGTTCTTTTTGCTCAATCTGACAGAAGAAAGTGTGTGATTTTTCTCAGTTTAATTTCAAAGTATTGCCATAAATTTGCATTTAAACTACGAACATAGGCAATATAGGAGGAGCCGTTCTGTGCGTCTGCGATTGCTATATGCGGGCTTATCTTTTTTTTTAAAAATGGTTGTATAATGTTGGGCTTCTGAAAGAGGAAACGGCGTTTCCAGAAAATTCCTAAACGCTGTCGTCAGACTGCGCGGCTGCGCGCGGCGCGGGTCTGGGCCTCGCGCTCACCAGCAGCTGCCTATGCGACACTGGGCCCGCGGCCCGGCCCGGCAGGCGTCTCGAGCACTTCTTGCACGCGATGCGCGCCGGTACACGGAAAGAAGAAACTCCCCCAAACTCTCTAGTGTACGCCCGATTTTTTTTATTAAGGTTTGTTTTTGGCGGGTTCGGAGGAATAACAACCTTGATTTTCCTACCGAGTAACTTTTTTAAGTACCGTATCGTCCTTAAAATTATATATGTAAAAAAATGTTTTTTCTTCTTTTAAACTTTATATATGAATTTTATTTTTATTTTTGGGGGCTTTTTAAAAATACTTTTAAGCGTTGGGCTAAAACATACACAGGCATGGCGGGTGATTAAGATATTGTTCGGGTGCGATGATTGTTACCGCCAATGCCCGGAGGGTCGGCAGGGTAAGGAAGGGGGGAGAGAAGAGGGCAATTGAAATGCGACAGGTTCCCCCCTCCCTTTTTCCTCGCGAGTGTGTGCGCGTCTGTCTCTAATCGTCGCGCGGGAGCCTTCAAGGCGCGAGGTAAGGGGCATACAGTCGACTAGTCGCGTATCTCGGCACCAACGCTCCCGCGGTTACGCGGCTCTTGCCGCTCCCCCCCTCGGGGGACGAACTAATGAAAAAATAATGAATTACCGCTTCACCGCGGTCCAAAGTTTTGGTTAAGAGGAAGGAGGGGGCGGCGGTGGCGGTGGCGGGTGGCCCTGTGGTGTAATTTACTCTCCGGCAAACAACACCTGCAATTAACAGTTACCCTTCTTGTGTGTGGGAAGAGGGGCAGGGGGGCGGGGGAGTGCAGTGTCACTGCTCCCATCAGTGTGTGACTGTGTCAGGCGGGGCGTGCGCAGGGGAGGGCAGCCGCCTGGTCTGCGCCTGCGCGGTAACAACCACTTCCTGCAAACAATATAACGCCGGTTTGACACGAACAGTAAGTACGTACTGTACGTGGGCCTGCTCCTGCTGCTCTGACGGGCCATTTGCATTCGCTGTTATGTCTCTATTACCCGCCGCCGCGCCGAGCGCATCAGAGGCGTCGGCCGCGCCGGGGCAGGCGAGGAGGCTCACGCGATGTGCACGAGAGGGAAATGGGCACGAAATGTTGGCTCACAGCGCGGCGCGGCGCGGTCCGGCAAGGCCCGGCCCCGGCGGAACAGCAGCGTGGAGTAGCGCCGTGTGGGTAGGCAAACCGCTCGCTCTCGTGCATGCGGCACGGTATCCGCGGGAACGAGAAAGACTTTTATTAGTCACTTGTATTATTTTTTTTGTTCGAAAATATTCTCTCGTACAGCGGTTGAAGTACTCTTGTGAGGTCTGCAGAGTGACGAGACGGTGGAAAAGTGATTGAAAGTAATCGATCTGAAAAGCATAGGGTCCGCGGAGAACGTGAAACGATACGAACCCTTTGACAAACGCAGCCCCTGACAGCTATCGTTGTAGAAATGTCGTGTTGATTCTGGCTCTGATGGCTTCGTGTCAGGGTCACTTGAACCCTTCTACTCCTCCTAGACGTACGCGCGCACACGCACACACACGCACACACGCCCGCCTTCTGACCGCGCCCCGATGCTAATGGAAGATTAACTCGGTAATTTATCGGACGATTCATGGAGGAGTCCAATTTGTTGACCGGCTCGGTGAGGCGTGGCGGGGCGTCGTGTAGTGTGGCCTGGGCTGGCGCGGGACCAAAAACGGCTCCCAGAGCGCGTGACCCCCGCGGACTACGTGGCCCCTGGCAGGCAAAGTCCCTCTGTTACTAAACCGGGGCCTCGCGGGAAAGCCCTTTCAACACGCCGCCGTGCTGCCACTGTACGCGCGTTTTTACCGGGATTTTTGAAATGCCGAGTGTCATCTCGGCATTTGAGACGTGGCTGCATCTTTGTTGATCAAAAATGGCCTCCCAATTACGCAGGGCCGGTCCGGTCCGGTTCGGGCCGGCCGCAGAGCGCCGCAGAGCGGACCGGATTTCCCTTCATTTATAAATTCCACGTATGCGACGCGTCGCGCTCGTCAGCCATTCTGCTGGTTCTGCTCTGCGCTGTAACCGGCCGGGTAGTCTTTTTTAAATGAGGTGGGACGCGCCTTTCCATGCGAGAGTGTCGCACACACACGGCCCCGCCCCGCCACGCCCCGCCACGCCCCGCCACGCCCCGAGCACTTGCTCATTCCACGTCGTGATTAGTCCCTCTGTAGGCTTTTAATTGATGCTGACGGTACCGTCCTTTCGTTAAAGAGGCCATCAGTACCGCGCGCAGCTGTGATGCGGAGGCCCTGCCCCGCCCCGCCCCGCCCCGCCCCGCCCCGCCTCACCCCACCCCGGCCAGCAACAGTCGAAGCGCGCGCGCGCGCACCGTGGGACTGACTGACTGTTCCCTCCGTACTCTCATCAAGGCTCAATTTGTCCCCATTGCTCTGGTGTATCGGAGGTGATTAGCGCTCACCAACTTTTTAATCATTTTTTTTTTCGCGTCTGGCGCTGCGCTGCGCGCACTACACATACCGGGCCGGCCGCTCGGCCACCCGCACCAGCCAGCCGGGTGTAGATTGGACTCCGTAATGATTCCGATATCAGACGCGTCGTGTGGGCCGCTGGCCAGGCCACCCCGCCCCTGAGCAGTAAGGTGTAATCATAGCGACGTGAATTTCTCCAATTATTCCCTTTTTGCCGATTTTATCTAAATTTTCTAGACTGAATACTTTTATAAATTTTTAAACCAAATAATATTTCTGATTTTTTCTAAATTTTCAGAAATTTTAGAGTTGTTCGGGACAGCGACACGGCAAAGCTCTTGGTGTTTTTTTCTCTAGCAGTGTGATGGTGGGAGGTCGCAGGCTGGCCATACGTTTATAAATTGGACACTGTTTGAGCAGGAGAAGGGAAGTGTGCGTCGCGAACACATAAGGGCGGAGAGAGCAGTCTGGACGGGCCTTGGCCAGTCCCCGGTAGGGGTGGGAGTGAGGTCCAAATCCTATGAAACAGAAGGCTGTGTCAACACTCGGGGCGGGGCGGGGCGGACGAAGTGTGGAAATGGCCGCTCTACCGGGCGCAGCGCGGGCCGGGCCGGGCCGGGCCGGCCTGGACACATAAATAAACACACTGCCCGGCCCGGCCCGGCCGTACCGCCCCAGGGACCCGGCCCGGCCGGACACAAATCCCGCTCGACCGGCAAAAGCAGCAGCCGCCCCGCCCCGCCCCGCACAGCCGCCCAAAGTCATGTTTTTTGTCACTTTGGTGTCGTCTTATTCCCCGAGGAGGCCGGGCTGGAGGCGTCGGGTCGGGGCAGCGAGAGGAGGAGGGTGAGGCGCTGCAGGGGCTGGGCTGGGCTGGGCTGGGCCGGGGCGACTGCTGCTGATATCGTGATTATCGGCGTTCACGTTCAGAGATCGCGATGTTCGAACCCATAGATTGATCGGCGGCCCGCCCCCTGTACTAGGCAACTGCTCGGCACGGCTGTTCTGCCGCGCCGCCTGCTACATACTTTACGTTTTTTGTTGTTTTTTTTTTTGCCTACTTTACAGGCAACACTGTGGCTGTGAAGGGAATAGGGCCGGGCGGGGGAGGGCAGAAGTTGCGGACAAGGGAAGGGCGAGCAGAACAGAACACTGCATGTGCGAGATGTGAATGTCAAATGGACCGCCCTGCGGAGGGTCCTGCGGAGGGTCCTGCGGAGGGTCCTGAGGAGGCTCCTGTCCTGAGGAGGGGACGGCGCGGCGCGGCGCAGCGGCCAGAGTCACGCGCCGTCGCGGTGAGTCCTGGGAGGGGCGGGGCGGGGCGGGGCGGGGCGGGGCAGCAGGGCCGGCCCCATCCGCCGCCCCATTCATTCATTCCGATGCCTATTTTATTGAAATCCTCTTAGGAGTGCGGTCCCCCGCCCCGCCCCGCCGCGCTCCCCTGCTGGACAGGACTTGGCGCAGCTCGTCCTCTATCTCGCTTCGCATTTCCTTCTGTATCGTGCGCCTTTTCGACAGAGTGGCCGCGCCGCAGTGTGGTCGCTCGAGAGAGAGAAAGGTCCGGCGAAACGGACGTCCTGTGGCCAGCCAGGGCCAGGCCAGACCAGGCCGGGGGGCGGTCGAATGCAACAGCCACCCTCCAACGTCAGGGGTTTTAGTGTCTGCTATTGACCTCCTCCCCCACCCCGGGCCGGCCCGCACCGCGCGACGCCCGCTCGTCCGTGTGCGAGGGAAACGCAATTTGCGTGTTCACGAAGCCATGGAAATCCATGGAAATCACCCAGACTGGCTGCTGCTGCTAGCCGCGGGCGAGCGGGGAGCCGTACGGGGTGGGCCCGGGCCGGGCCGGGCCAGGGGCCAGGGGCCAGGGCGGCCTCTGGTCAGGGTTGGGTGAGGGGAGGCCGGGCTGGGCCGGCCCGAGGCACGGGCTGTCCGCTGCAGGCCACTTGCGGAGGGAGAGAGAAGGGAAAAAAAAGAATTAAGGTTTTGTCCACCCACTCGGCCGCCCTGCAGGCCGCAGCGGTGGACCATTGTGGACTACCGTATGCTCGGCACGGACCGAAAGGGGATTTGAAAACTATGTAGCCCAACTGCTGGCCGCCCGCCGGAATCAGAAAGTGAATAAATAAACAGACTTGTGTTTGCGCGTGGTGAGTTTTCTAACTCGTTCCTCTTCGCTTGTCGCAGGTTCAGGACCCGGCGGGCGCGGCGGCAGTGCCAGCCCGCTGCCCAGGGCGCACCGCGACGACGAGGACCGCGACCGGGGGCGGTCGTCCCCGGCCGAGCCGCACCTCCAGCCGCACCTGCAGCTGCCCCACCACCGCTTCCTGGAGCAGCGGCTCGCGAGCCAGCTGGCGGACCGCCTCCAGGACAGGCACCACGATGACGACCGGGACGCCGGCGAGGACTCGGACAGCGAGGGCTCGGTGACGCCGGGCCCGGCCCCGCCGGCGCCGGCCGCCCTCAACCTGGTCAGTATACTGTACCATTCATCATGTAGAGCTCTCTCTCCCTCTCGTCTTCTCCGCGCGCGGTCGTGCGGCTGTGGCCAGAAATCGCGTATGCCGACAGAACTTGTCATGCTGGAGTATGACATGCCCTGCCCAGCCCGGCACTGCTTTAGTTTGCTGTCTCCTCCTCCTCCTCCGCCTCCTCCTCCGCCCCGCCGCCTCTGCTTATTTTTTCTTCCCTCGCTGCCGTTCCAAACGCGGAACATACTGTACTTGGTCTCACAGACTGCGTTGTTGGAATTGACAATCATGCGGGCCTCCTTTTGCTCTCCGTCCTCGATATATACAAGACACTTAGTTCTTTTTTTCTGTCTTTCCTCCCTCTTTCTGTGCCCCGCCCCCCTGCCACGCGGCGGGTCCGAGTCATCGGCCGCTCTCCTTCGATCCAAGAGTCCTTATTTGATTTGGCCTATGAGCCGGCCGGCGCTTACGCCGCCCTGGCCTGGCGCGAGCAGCAGAGGCGGGGCGGGGGCGGGCGCGGCAGGCGTCGGCCGGGGCGGGGCAGGGCAGGGCGGGGCCAGGAGAAGGCCAAGTCCGCTATGCTCATCCAGTGTCTGCTCGGCCGCTGGCTGCCAAGCCCGGCGCGGCCGGCGCGCCGCGGGTGGTGAACTGAGTGAGTGGGCCAAAAGCGCGTTTTAAGTGCGGGAGGGTCAGGGGAGGGGCGAGACTAGGCGGGGGAGTGAAGGGCGGCGCCGCCGTTCGGACCCACTTTTCCCAACAACCTTCCAAAATTGACGCGCGGGCCGAACCGGGCCGTTGGACCCCCTCTACCCCTTCCACCGCCTTCCAAACTCTCCCGCCAAACGGGACGGTTTTCCTGGGTATAAGACATGCGCATGGATCATCCCGGAACCCCTGCCCCTCACATCAAACGCGCGGCACGCCGGCCCGGCCGGCCTCCGCCGGTACGGCCGCTGGCCTGGCCGCTGCCGGCCGGGAGAAGAAAAAACCACACACACACACTCACACACACAGAGTGTATGTGCTCCGGACCGCGCGTACTCCGCGCTATGGAGGGGCTGGCCGGCCCGGTCTTCTGGACTGTCCAAACACGATTCGGACTTGCTAAGTTGGCCGTGTGGACATAGGGAAACGTGGCGCGGGGAGGGGAGGGGAAGGGGGGGCTCTCTGCTCTGTATTCCATCTCAATATCCATCTCAAAGAGGAACCTGTTTTCTGCCAGGGGAATCATTGAGTGGCCGGTAAACGACTTTTCGCGGCCGGCCCCCGATCAGCACAAGGCTTTGGGGCGTCCGGCACCGTGGCGTTCAGCCCTTCGGCCGCGCCCTACAGGCCCGTGTGTGTGCTTGTGTGTGTGAAAGAGAGGGGGAGGGTGGGAGAGGGACAGAGAAAAAGAGATGAAGACTGGACGCTCGCTCGCGCGCTGCGCTGCGCTGCCGTGTCACCACGAGGTGTCACGTTTCGCGCCGCACAGCCGGCCCTGCCCGGCCCGGCCCATCAGGTAATTGATGAACAACAGGTGTGCCAGGGGCGTGGCGGCGTGTCCAGCCCGGCCCGGGCGGTGTATCGTGGCGGGGCGCGAGGTGTGTGTGCGCGCGCGCGCCCTGCCACGCCTACCGCGCGCCCAAAACGCACGCGCGGGTCGAGTGATAATGGATTGTTGTTAGCGTAATTGATATCTCAAAGACAAAAAGTTTCCCCGGGGCGCGGTGCGGTCGGTAGGGTGGGTGCCCCGCCCCCTGGGTGCGAGCGAGTGAGTGCGAGTGCTCCTTGTCCCCAGCAGGGTGTTATTCATACCGGACGTCGAGTGGGCCGGGCTGGGCCGGGCCGGGAGACCCTCGCCACGCTACTCTATCCCACCCTCGCGGCCGGCGGTAAACAGTACGCCACACGGCCCTGACGCTCTGCTCCGCCTGCTTGCAGTTCCTGAGCGCCCTCGGCGCGCAGAACCCCCAGATGCGGCTGCAGAGCCAGCTGGCGGCGGCGGCCAGCGCCGTGGCGGCGGGCCACCTCCCCGGGCAGCTTTCTCCGCAGCTGCTGTCGCAGCTCCAGCAGCAGCTGCAGCAGCAGCAGCTCCAGCAGTACCTGTTCCTGCAGAACGCCGCCGCGGGCAGGCCCAACTACTTTATGCACAATCAGGTGGGTGTGGGCTGAGCCCTGCGCGAGGTGGACTGGACGGTGTGCGGCGCTGTGCTGACGACTGACACTCCCCCCAGGCGCTGCTCGGCTCGCAGGGGACGCCGGCCTTCCCCGGGCGCGCGCCCCCCAGCGCCCCTGGCGCCCCGCGCGCGCCTCCAGTGGGGCTCGGCGGCGGCAGGGCGGGCCCGTCCACAAGCCCGGGGGGCGTGCACCACCTGGGCAGGAACTCACTGGGCGGCCACGGGCAGGTGAGTGCCGCGCTGCTGTACTAGAACGCCCCCGCCCCGCCCCACAGGTCTGACCTCTGCTCCGCTCCCCTGCAGGGCCTGCAGGCCTCGGCGCAGCCCGGGCAGCAGCGGCCGCAGCCGCAGGACCGCCGGCCACACAAGGCCTCGGCCCTGGCCAGGGGCGCGCCCAACAGCGGCGGCGGCGTCGTCAACATGCCGCACCTCCCGGGGCTGGTCGCCGGCCTGCCGGAGGGCGGCGGGGGTGGCGGCGGCGGCTCCGGCTCCAAGGGCGGCGCGGGTACGCCTCGCGCCCTGGCCGAGCCGTCCCCGGAGGAGTCTGTGGAGCTGGAGGAGCTGGAGCAGTTCGCGAAGGCCTTCAAGCAGCGGCGCATCAAGCTGGGTGAGTCCGTAAGCTGCGGGTAGGGTCGACTCACTCGCCCGAGCTCTGTATGTACTCCCGGGCTGTCGTCAGCTCCCTGGTTCCCTTCTCTTCTCCTTTACACGGAGTCTCTCTCGCGTGTTTCGCAGGCTTCACGCAGGGCGACGTCGGCCTGGCCATGGGCAAGCTCTACGGCAACGACTTCTCGCAGACGACCATCTCGCGGTTCGAGGCGCTCAACCTGTCGTTCAAGAACATGTGCAAGCTCAAGCCGCTCCTGCAGAAGTGGCTCGAGGACGCCGACAACTCGTTCAGCAACCCCAACGCTCTGAGCAGCCCGCTGTCCACGCCGGAGGCCATCGGCCGGCGGAGGAAGAAGCGGACGTCCATCGAGACGACGACGCGCGTGGCGCTCGAGCGCGGCTTCCTGCAGAACCCCAAACCCACGTCGGAGGAGATCTCCATCCTGGCCGACAACCTGGGCATGGAGAAGGAGGTGGTGCGGGTGTGGTTCTGTAACAGGTGAGTTTGTGGAGGGTTTGGCAGCGCAGGCCGGGCCGGGCCGGGCCGGGCGGGGCCGTCATTTGCAGCGCAGGAGGGCATCATTTGGGCGTGGCGGGGCGTGGCGGGGCGTGGCGGCGGCGGGACGGAGGGCAGGAGGGCTACCTGCACAACTGACTTACCCGGCTGTTTCCGTAAAACCGGAGATATTCATCACCGCGCAAAGTGGCGGACTTGACATGCGCGCCCGGGATCATTATTCTTCTTCTGCGCGCGAGCAGGGCGGCGGGCGGCGGCGGCGCTGCCGGGCAGGGCGGGGCGGGGCGGGGATGGGGTTCGCTTCCGATCCCAACTTGAGGCAGCCGTCTAACAAGGTGCGCCCTGCTGCGGCGTGTGGCGCGAACCGGTGGAGGGAGACCTTATTCGGTGCGACTTCTCTTCTTCGATAATTTTTCGTGACTCGACTCCTGAAAACCAGGCTAAAAAATAATTACACCTGGTGTTTAGTCGTTTGCTGATATCTGTCCCTCTCGCTCCTCGGGAAGCGCGTAGTTTTAGTCATGCTGTCCGTGTCTTAGCGCCGCTCCATTTGTGTCTCCGCGTGTTCGGTTGTCCGCGTGGCCTAGCAGCAGCCTCACATTAGCAGTGCTCTATCCGTGCTCGGCATGCGGAGGGCGACCGCCTTGCCTCGACGGCATGCATCCCGAGTTACCCTTCGCTCGGTTCCGCCCCGCCGGCCCCGGACGCATAGACTCCTTTTACGCTCGCATCCCTACTTCTTCATCCTCATAATTTCTCCCATACTTTTGCCGGTGGTGGACTTCCATGCTGGGGCCTGGGCCTGGCCGCGCCCCGCAGCGCCATACGGGCCGCTCCGCTCCGCTCCGGTCGTTCCCACCAAACCGCTCTAATTGTCAACATGGACACGGCCAGGTCCGCGGGCAGGGGCTTGCCCGCCGGCGCCACGCCGGGCCACGCCCCGCCGGCCCGGCGCACAGTGTCGCGTCCGTCCCGTCCCGTCCCGTCCCGTCCCGCCCCGTCCGGTCTACGTGGTGGCGGCTCTCTTTTCCTTTGCCTTTGCCGGGGTCTCGTCTTCATCGATTACGGCGATGTGCGTGTACAGCGCGCGGTGGGGTAGGAGGGGGGGGGGGGTCTCACGCGGCGACTCCGTGGACGGCGACAGGGACGCGGAGCGTGGAGCTCGCCTCGCGACCAGACGCGACAGACTTTGCAATTCCAGGCGCGAGCCGGGCCGAGCGGAACAGCCCAGCCCAGCCCAGCCGAGCTCTAGGAGTGTCGGGCCGGGCCGGGCCGGGCGGGGCGGGACGTGATGAGTTCTCCCTCCGGCGCGGACGCCTCCTAGTCGCTCCTCAGGCGTCGCACGTCTCTGGAAACTATGAACGGCGACAAACTCGGCAATGACGGCTGCCGCTGCCGCGGGATATGGGTAAAGGTTTCGTCACACGCGGCCGCGGCCGCGGCGGAGTCCACGCGTGTATCACGCTGCTCGAGAACGCTCGCTCGCGCGCAAGCTTCGGCCCCTGTCGTGGGTAGAGAGGATGTGGGGTAGGCAACCCGGCGCGCGCACCTGCGTGCTCATTTCCAGGTTTGCCTACCTGCACGGGGTAGTAGTCGTCATTACCGGGTGCCACTTTAACTTGCTGGGCGTGCCGGTATAGCTGGGCTCGGCGCCCTGAGGTGCACGTGAGGTGCACCCGTCTGCGTGCGTGGCGCGTGGCAGCGTCCACTGGCCGCTCCGTGGACGACACGCTGTGGACGACACGGAAGTGAAACGCTCTGCAGTGGCTCGCATCGGCCATTCTATATCCAACGAGGCAGTTCGATTGCACGGGAAGAGGAAGAGGGTGGGGTTGGGAGGGGAGGGGAGGTACCCAGGTGTCGCTGCTTCCTTAACTTGTTCTTCCCTGCTTCCAAACGAGTACCACCGTGGTCTTTGTTTCATTCCAGGTTTCATTCTCCTGGAGGCAAGAGCGGAATGCACCGTAGTCTGCTGACGCTTGCCACCGAAAACTTGTACCACAAAGGTGGAACTTTTATGGCCATTCATAATGGTGCTTACATGCATTTGGTTGGTCAGGATACCTGAAGTTAAACTAATTTGTGAAGGGATCTGGCCCCTTGGCCCCTGCTGTCCTTTTGTCTATAATGAATAATGGTGTACTGTAGCTGCATCGCTTTATTTGCTATCATTTGTTTTACATGATTTATCATGATTAGGTCATTTTGTCGAGAAACAATGCCTCCTGCATCACTTTGCGAACCAGTCGTCCTCTCTCAGACCATCTGCACCGCACACCCATTGGTTGTCCTCATACGTTTCCTGCTTGTCTGCGCGAGCTGAGCTGGGCTGGGCTGGAGTGGGCACGCACTTTCATTTCGTATCTTTTGCCTTTGCTTGCGTGTAGCAGCTCGGAGTAGA
This sequence comes from Frankliniella intonsa, assembly GCA_033675135.1. Classification (NCBI taxonomy): domain Eukaryota; kingdom Metazoa; phylum Arthropoda; class Insecta; order Thysanoptera; family Thripidae; genus Frankliniella; species Frankliniella intonsa. The sequence goes on from CM066250.1 coordinate 10,928,000, forward strand.
GAGGCAGAAAGGGAGGGAAGGCGGAGGGGTAGGGGTTTGGAGGGGGGGGGGGGACTGTCACCAGATTTATGACGAATCGCGCGCGGTAGTCGCCGTCCACCACGCCCGCCCGCCCGCGCGCTGCCCCGTCCCGTCCCGTCCCACAGCATTCGCTGTGCCACGAGGCAAGCCCCGCTCGCGCCGCGCCGCACCGCGCCCGTCTGCAGCGGGGTAGGATGGCGTGGAATAGCAAACGGCCAGCTGTATTTGGCCCGGACCGGAGCGGACCGGACCGGACAGCCTCTTACTTACCCCCCTCCGCCCTTTGCTCTCTTTACGCCGCCGCTTTTGCTCTTTGTTTTCACCCGATGCGCGTAGTGCTGCTGCCGCTATCCTGCCTCGCATTTTTCATAAGCTTTGCAGCAGAAGACGACTCGAGACAGCCACCTCTTATGTGTGGACTGACGCGCGCGCGCGCGCCTTGTAGAGCGGGGGGAAGTCCCTCAGACTGCCCTGGTCTGCAGATGCTCGACTCGACCTCGGGTCGGGCGTAGGGATGAGTCGAGTCGAGTCGTCTCGCCTCGTCAGGACGGTTGCTGCGTGTTGCCGTAGTCTGCGAAGAGCTTCTTCTGCCATGTAACCTAGCCGGTGGGCATCTCGTGTTGCAGGCGACAAAAGGAGAAGCGCATCAACCCGCCCCCCAACTCGTCCATGGGCGGGGGCGGGAGTCCCCCGCCCTCCCCCACCACCACCCCCAACCCTCTCTTCAGCGGGGGCGGGCCCCTCTCTCTGGTCGCCCAGGCCCGGCCCTTCGGCAGCCCACCTCGGGGCGCCCACAGCCCACCCATGGGCGCCTGCTACAGCCCACCATCTGGCACCTTCAGCCCACCACCGGCCCTGGGCGGGCCCGCCCTTGGGGCCGCCGGCTCCGGCCCTGGCCCTGCAGGGGCCGCTGGCGGCTACTCTCCGCCGCGCGGGGGTGGGGGCGGGGGCGGGTCCAGCGGGCCTCCATCTCCACCCAGAAGCTACAGCCCTCTCCGGTGCAGCCCTTCAAGAACTAGCTCACCAGGGAGTCTCCTCCAGCACGGCCTCCAGCACGGCCTCCAGTGACGCTCACCCCCGCCCCAGCCAACTGGCGTGGGGGCCACAAGGACCGCGGTCTCCGTGAGCCTAGTCGTCACGTAGGGCTCCAGTCACTGAGCGATATTGGTCACCCAGTGTAGATATTTTTAATGTTATACTTAAATGTTTCTTTCATTAGTTGTTGTATTCTTGTTTCTGCGTTTTGCAAACTGCAGTCCAGAAAAATGGTTCATGTGTGTTTATACGTGGACATACGAAATCCGTCCCCCTCAGAGGAATTCTAGTCAAGAGATGAAACTACATAAGAGAATAAGCGCCAAAGTAAGCACTATCTGGAATCTAAATTATAAGAAGTGTAAGAAAACTCTGGGAACTAAATTATTTACAATTATTTGAGCATTGTTGTTTCAATGTGGGTGTAATGGATCATTGATTGATTTTATGTTATGGGTTATGGTTTATGAATGAGTAATCTTGATGTATGAATTTTCTCCATACAATATGTGTATACCAAACAGAAAACCAATTTATGATAAGACTCAGCTTTTCTAATAGTAAATTTGTGTTCAATTTAAGAGCTCAAATGGGATAACTGTTTTGTTGTGAGTCTTCCAAGCAAGGAGAAAGATTTGCCCCTGTATACGATTTTGAAAAAACTTGTATACTAGAGTACCCTGATTGACCAAAGTGTATTGTGATTTCATGTGTGTGGAAAAGTCCTTGTTAAAACTCTGAACTTAATGTAAAGACAGACAATTACATGGCCACATATCAGCCAATTCCCCATGAATCAAATTTACATTAAAATGGAAGGCCACCATCATTTTATGCCACAAGTCTATAAACTTACAACATATCATGATGTGGCAGAATAATGCAAGGACTTTTAAAACGTATACTAGAAAAAAAATCAATCTATAGATATTTTTAGTTTTGGTAACAAGTTTTGATGCATTTGGCAGGAGCATATCAAATAGATTGATGTAAGAACCTTGATTCTATGATTACCTTTCATCATAATATTGCATCAGTGAATATAGGTAGAAAAGAATTTGACTTTGGGAATCCCTGTTACAGATCATAAAGTTTTGTATAAAATATTTTGTTTGTGATGACTTTATTGTGTTCATTTAACTAGCCTAAAACTAATTATTGATAGCTAAAATTAAGATCATGTAAAACTTCTGTATACCATAAACCTAATTGTGATCTACAAACTGTAGTTAATTAAGTGTAAATTTGGTGAATTATGGAAAATGTTAAGTCATATCAAATGTGGGAAATGCTGTAATTCTTCATCATGTACAATTAAGTTCGTGTCAATTTAACTGGCCAAAATTGACCCTGTGCAAAATAGTTGTATATGTTGAGTTTGTAGACTATTTTAATTAAGACAGCATGTATGAAATAGAAGTGTTCAATTCTAATTTCCTGGAATTTATTTATACATTTAAAAGTCATGAAAATATATAAGTAAGCTGTTTCTCATGGTCAAGTCATTTCGTTCACGAACTTGTACTAACTGCACTTCCTGTTTCCTCTCCTAGTACTTTTGAGAAAACCACAGTATTACTTATTTTATAATATTGGCAATCATGCAAAGCTTCATGCATTCACAGATTGGAAAAGTGCCCATACACAATCGCAAGTGGCCATCGAACAGCACCCAAAACGCTCCCTTATTTAAGTATGACATGTATTCAGGGCAATAAAACATTATTTTGTTAATTCTTTGATGCTTCATTTTTTGCTAATAGCATCAACTGATTTACTTTAGAACATTCCAGTAATAATGAACAGAAATCTGGTCTGGGAGTTCATTAAAGTCGAGCCGTTGCCGTGGGGGCGGCGGGAAGATAACGGTACGGTATGTTCTATGCTCTACCGCTGGGCGTTTATCCAAACTGACACAGATGTTGGGGCAGTTGCCTTCCATCCCGGCGCTCCTGCCAACGAGGGGGGACTCTAACGTACCCCTAGACCAACCCCCAACGGTCAGTTCGTCCGAAAACCCGGTTTGTCTGCGAGGAAATGCAGTACTCCTGGTAGCGTGCAATGTGTTCGGGCGAGGTGGCTTAGGGGCCGATTTTCTCACTGACCAAGTCCGGTATAGGACTCCTAGGACTTGCTACGTGTTTTTTGGTCCCAGAAGTAGGTACCCTGTGAGTTTGGTCGAAATCGGAGACAATTTTTTTTCGACCGAAAATCGCAAAAACCGCAAAGGCTATAGCCTTTGCATTTTTACGATTTTTGGCCGAAAATGAATATGCTCCGAAATGACGGGGGTTGTGCAGGGGGACTCTAACGTACCCCTAGACCAACCCCCAAGGGTCAGTTCGTCCGAAAACCCGGTTTGTCTGCGAGGAAATGCAGTATTCCTTCTGAATCGTGTTTTGAATGGCACTAAACCTGGCGGGCGAGTGACGTCATTTTGTGCAGCCGGAGCCGGAAGGTAGTGGTGTTTGTTGTTTTCGGAGGGATCATGGCGGAGGCCGGTGTGTGCGGTGCGGTGAGTGTAATTGTGATATTATTTGTTTCAATCGTAATATTCCTTAATTAATTAATAATTGGGAGGAGTGTGATATTTTTATATTTAAATATCACATATTTTATTGTTTCGGTGAGGACAAACTGAACATCCTCGCTCCTGTAATGGTTCCTCTTTCTGCTGAGTGCCTACCGTAAGGTTATAATTAACCATCAGCATTGGGTGTAACTTTTCAATGATATTCTTATTAGCGGAATGTCGTTATTTCCTTGAAAGGCTGTAATTTTCTTGTAGCACATTATGTAGTGCCCAAGGGAGGTTATCGTCCTCCTGCTAAGAGTTTGACACACCAAATGAGTGAAAAGAATACGATTTCCCATGAGTGCGAGAGAGAGAGATAGCCTATTCTTTCGGTGGGACGACCATAGCTATGAAGGTTAGGTCACCCCATGCCTCATGGCTACACAATTGGTGAGGCTGAGGCTAAGACTATGGTTCATCCATGAAGCTCTTAATTTGGGCATTAGTATGAATCAGAAATTTATTTTACGTTGCGTTCTTGTTTAAATGTGAAAGTGGGGGTGTCCTTGGTACTCTCTGTGAGGAAATCTTGGACCAGATGGATTCCGATTAGGCGACAGACAGCCCACAACAGTATTAGCATTTTCTATCAGGCACACTTGCGTGTTCATTTCAAAATCAAAGGGTTTTGTATTAGTTAACATTGGGGGGAAAATAGGGAAGCTAGGACTCTTGGCTGAGTCAGTAGGGCTTGTTGCATTAGTGGGTATCCTTCCACTTGAAATCGCAGTTCTGTGCTCATGATGATTCTTCTTCTTTGAACAATATTGCATCTTTGTACTGAGAATAATTAAATGTAAATGAGATCTTTTCTTTTCAAGAACTGAAAGTATTGTTTAGATATTTATCATTTGGAGTAAGGCATGTTCATTCTTAAAACGCCTTTTAGTTTTCAAACATACTTAATAATACAATAGTCTTGTGTAGATTTATTTGTTTTCAATGCAATATTGTTTAAAGTGTATGGCCAGTCACTCGTCTTTATCCAGAATTTGTTTGTCAATTGTATAAATACTAGTTGTTCACTTATCGATCTAGTTTATGGTTGGTATCTTGCCAACTGATATCCATAAGAGATATCATCAGCATTTTATTGATGTGCAATTACCTTTCTAAGGTATTTGGCTTTTTAAAAATAATACTTGTTCACTTTTCCATCCATCTTATTTAAGGGTGGTATCTTGCCAACTAGTCAGATGCTGGATGCATTTAATAATTCGGATAGAGGCTTTTAAAGTAGTAAATCTTGTTTTGTGGAGAACAGAGATGAGTGACGGCTTTTGCTTACTGATGTATGAGTGTTGCCCTGTTGCCCCTGTGTCTGCTGTTCTTTACTTGCTCTATTGCAAAAAGTATCCATTGAATGCTTTGTTTTGCGCCATTTGGCCTGCCTGCTTCCTCTCACTTTGACCTCGGCCAGACTCCTAAAGGTCAGGGTGTGAGGAGTAGGCATTTTAGTGGTAACCTTTCAAATCTAAATTTTTGCTTGCTTCCTCGCACTTTGACCTCGGCCAGACTCCTCATGGTCAGGGTGTGAGGAGTGGGTTTCTTGCTCTTGTACCTTTGAAATGTAAATTTTTGCTTGCTTTCAACTTGTTGTAGTTGCCCCCTCTTGCTGGCATGTTGACCCAGGCCAGACTCCTGAAGGTCAATGTGTGGGTGAGGGGGCAAATGAGAGGGGATTCCTCTCTCTTTGCTTTTGAATTTCAACTTTTGAATGGATACTTTTTTACTGCTCTGTGCTCTGCTGTTTTTTCTCTGGCTTTGGTATAATACGGCCTCCTGGAGTGGGACTTGTCTCACTGCTGGGTTCGAATCCCAGCGGGTCCTATGCCTCGCCTTGTCTGCCTTCCTTCTCTCTGAATGTATGAGAAATTTAGAGGAACACAGTGCTTTGTTTACATTGTAGCTACTCTTGTTTACAATTTTGTATACAATTGTTGCTGCTCTGCCACTGGCCAATTTCTTCTTCTCTTTTTTTGGGACTTAGTATTTGGCCTTTGCAGTGTTCCTCTCACTTTGTCATACTGTGTCTTCTGCTCTTTGTTGTTGTTTACATTCATGCTTTGTTTACTTTTCAGCACTTGTACTTTTTTTTTTTTCCCCCTCCTTCGTTGTTGGCTTTGGCTTCCCTTGCTCGAGCTGCTCTTTGGTTTCCACCAGTGAGCTGCACGAGCAAGAAAACCCGAAGCCAACAACCAAGGAGGGGGAAAAAAAAAAAGAATTTTTTTTTTGTTGCCCATGTTCCACTGCTCCAAGTCCCGAGCTCAGCTGCTGCCTTTGAAAAGGCGCAGCAGCTGAGCTCAGGACTTGGAGCAGTGGAACATGGGCAACAAAAAAAAAAAAAAAATAAATAAAAATAAACAAACAAACAGTTGAATAAAAAAACAAGCTTTATTGGAAGAAGAACAAAAGAAGCAATAGCAGCTGGCCAATGGGAGGCCTGCAAAAAAGGCCCTTTTTTAGGCTATCTCGAGATCCCTATGTGATGCGGCCCAAGTAAAATTTCTGGGGGGGTCAAACAAAGTTCCATCTGGAAAAAACTAGTCAAATTAACTGTCAAGAGGAGTTTAATTAAAACCCCTCATAAACTGACTCTACGCAACAATCACTTCATATGAACTCAATCACAGCCGACGAGATGAAACACAGGACCCGAGAGCAAGCAGTGGCCTGGTGAACCTTCAATAACATGTCACTAAAGGAGCCCGAGAAATGCGTACCAGGACCTCGGGCCATTCCATATTCCACTGTGACTGATCTCTCCTCCACATGAAGTAATCGTTGCTCACATTAGCAAAAGTAAGTTCAAAGTAAGTTCATTTCTTCATGCCCACAGCCTCGTCTTGAGTTTCGAAGAATCTTCCCAGTCGTCCTTTCTTGAGTTGGTTGCTTGATTTGAAGAATCGTCAACGGCTGCACATTTGGTTCTGCTTTCCCCGTAACTTCGTCTTGTAACCTGCAACAACAACAAATATGTATCAGAAGCAGTTCAATAAAGGAGTTTCATTATTTCACGATTTGGTTGACTTTATTTAGGAAGACATGATGTGAAAAAAATTATCCAATCCGTCTTTAATAGAGAGAACATGCCAAAATTTTCCATCTTGCTATGGTATTTCAATTAGCAATCAATATATATTCAGCAATTGGAAGGTGAAGCTAAAATGAAGTCAGTTGCATCTATTTCAACTATAAATATTAGTTTTAAAAATTTACCAAGTAAGTTCATTTCTTGATGCTGAAGATCCAGACTTGAGTTTTGAAGAATCTTGACAGTCCTTTTTTCTTGAGTTGGTTGCTTGATTTGAAGAATCGTCAACGCCTTCACATTTGGTTCTTCTTTCCCCGTAACTTTGTCTTGTGACCTGCAAAAATAAATATGTATCAGAAGCAGTTCAAGAAAAGAGTACCATTTTATCACAACTCTATTGATTTATTTAAAAATACATATAAAATGCAAAAAAATAACATTCTCCAATCCTATGTTTCTTTAATATGGCAGGTACAAGTGATGACGTGCCAAAATGCTACATCTTGCTAAGGTATTTTAATTTGAAATCAAAATGTGTTCAGCAATTGAAAGAAGGTAAAGCTATAATAAGCCTTAAGTTACGTCTACGTCAAATATTTTATTTAAAATGATTACCACAAACCAAAGTGGCAAACAGACATAAAATTCACTCCTACCCTAAGTTTGCTTTCAGTTATTGGTAGCTCTGAGCAGACTAACACAGCAGCAAGTGATTTTCTATGAATGGTTATAAAATCAATTAAACTATCAAACAAATGCGTGATGTTATTCACCATTATACAGGTAACTTATTTAACATGTCATGCATCTATGTCACTATGGCAGCAACTCAAAACATTCCACGATTCTAGTGTCAAAATTTACCCACTATGATTTCTAGTATTTTAATGGAGACCAAAGTACTAGCAGCAATATTGCAATTTTCTATTGATTTCACAACCAGCAAAGGTGGAAAGTGGCAGTTAGTTAAATTTTGAAAGCCAATTGCCTTCTACTTCATAGGGGAGTTTAAGAGATATTCTGATTCAGAACAGTGGTGCAATACCAAGTGAACTTTTCAAATGAAAGGAATAAGTAGACTTTCAGAACTTATGTCAAAGCTTCCCTCAACAGATATTTAAAATACAAATAACTATGCTTTTTCACCATTCTGCAAAAGGGAAATATTTCTTACTGTCTGATCTTAAATTCAGGGCACTGAATTTCAAAATGAAAGAAATCAAAGTTACAGACTAGACATTAAAATTCACCACAGGAGTGGTGCTGTACTAGGCAAGCTCAAAAAGTTCATTGTTTATCAAAGTTACCGTCATGAAAGGTCTACTCATACTAATAAAAGTTAATTAAAATATTAAATTGCTGAATATTATAATTCATTTACCATAGCTTGTACAGCAGCCCAACCAAACAGGTGGTGCTGTGCCAGGAAGGTACTTCAAATGTTAGGATTAACTCAGTTCCTGTTGTCAAAGGTCTGTCTTTCCAAACCAATCACAGTTAGTCTGCTTGTGGCAAACTACCTTCCTTGGATGGAACCCCCAAGTGCTCAATTACAAATTGCAATATGAACTACTGCTTTTACTACTACAAATGTTCTCCAAAAGAGACTAGCAGCCTAATTTCTTTTATTTAGAGAAAAAGTTCAATAACCTGATCAGAGCTATACAGTATTGAATCCTTACTCCACAGGATAAGATTCAATCAATCATCCTTGAAAGCATGTCCAGTGTACTGGTGAGGCAGGAAATGAACATTGCCAAAATGGCTATTTAGCTCCAAGATCTGAATTTGGAATCCAAATGGGAAAAGATCTTTGAGGCAGCAGCAACAATGTGCTGTTTGGCAGACAAACAGGATTTCTCTTTGGGCACTCATTTGCAAATTGTAGAAATATAAATGCAACACTCTTCATTAAAGGTAAGCCATATTTGTCCCAGTTACAACTTCGCTCAAGTTAGCAGATGTGTGTAGTCTTAGCCACAGGAATAGCCAATTATAAGCAAAGACGCTTCAAAAAATTATTTGAAGTGGGTGCAAATCAAAATATACATGTCTTTTTTAACTTCTCAGATTTCTTTCAAAGATCCATGCCTCAACACCTAACCAAGACCTACTTGATAAGCTCCACTGGGCGTTCCGCTGCGTACAGAACCCTGACAAGACTCAGTCTGGATGTGCCAAAAGTAAGCCACTCTGGGGACCTCCTCCCCCCTGCCTACAGCCAGTGGTAGCAAATTGCGCTAGTGTCTCCACCCAAACTACTGCTTATGATTGTCGAAGTTGTTTATCACACAACCAAATGAAAATATTGTCATATAAATTAGAACAATTTAATTAATTTAATTGAGGCCAAGGTCAGAAAATTTGTAAAAAATTAAATCTGTCTCTACTTTGGTTAACAATTTTTCCAATGCTCTGAAGTAGTTCCAAAACGTCCAAATGCAGCTCTAGTGATAGAGCCGGGAGGGGGCCTGGCCGAGCCTCGGGTTCAGAATGCGTTTTGACAGAGTCTTGTATACATCAGAACGCACAGTGGAGCTGATCGAATAGGTCTCTCACTAAATATTGCTTACCTTCAAATAACAGCATGATCGCAGCAGATGAGGTTGCGGATAGAGATCCAAGCACCTCCGTAGATTATCAAGTGAAATAACAGCTTCAATACATTATGCAGAACATGGTGAATACCTGAAAAAATAAAGAAAAACCTATTAGCATGACAAGAGAAGGAGAGGGACAAGTTAGCAACAAATCTCAGAATTAAATGAGCACAGCTGAAACATGAAATACCAACCAGATGCTGAGCAAGATAACATCACAGATGAAAGCAGCTTATCAGCACTGCAATGGCGGACAACAGGGTAGAGATCTCAGCAGCTCCATTATCTCTTCGAATGTAAAGTGGCAGCTGTCAAGGGCAGGGTTCAATGGAACGAATGCAGCTGGGCAACCTAAAAGAAACAAGCAATACTTATTAGCACGGCAGGAAAGATCAGGAAAGAAGCAGGTAGCAAAGAAATATGGAGCACAGCATAAGCATATGCCAATAAAATAAAATACACACCTTGAGATATTGGTCATGTGGCAATGCAGCCTCAAGCATCAGAGAAGGAATCCCAAGCAGGCAGGCTCCACACTTTCAATCAGCATTCAAGATACTCGATAGACGAAGGAATCAGCATCATCCTGAAGAAAAACAAAAGATAGCATTACATTAGTATGTCAAATGTTACAAAAGAAATGAGAAGATGCCAAATTGAAATGCGCTATTTCCATCGCGTGTCTCATAAACAGCCTTAAAATAAGATACTGAAACACGTGGCACGTGGCACGAGGCTGGCATTCCAACCTTTGGGCGAACTTCGAGCTCATAACCCATCTATCAGGGCTCCACCATATCAAGAAAGCGAATAAAAGCAATGAACGCGACGCCTGCATTTCGGAAGACAGTGCAATCAAGGAACCTCCAGCTGGAGGCCTAACCTCACAACCCACGAAGAAAACACGCAACCATTAGCAGAATCTGAACAAAATCTCTTCAAACCCCTATTCCCGACGGACACAGGAAACGCATGAAACTTCCAACACGTGGTGTTTCATTGACCCCCAGCCAAGTCAACCTGCATCACCCATGAACTCGAGTGCTAGAGATCTTACCTCTTTGAACCAGAGCAGCCAAATGACAGAGCGATCCGGCCCCGGCCGGCGCGTCGGCAGGGCAGGGAGGGGGAGGGGAGAGGTGGGCGTCGACTGACTCCGGAAGCAAGGTCCACCGCCTTCGCTCAGCCGAGCAGAAGACAGGAGGAAGCACACACAGATTGCAATTGCAATATGGCGAACTTAATGGCGCGAACTGGCCTACTCTGATCGCCAACTTCGAAAGTCATGATAAACTTACTCGGGTAGGGAGCGAGCGGGAGATTCAAACTGAATACACAGCTCAACGCATCGGCGCGAGATTCAAACAAGATAAAATTACCGTAACCACTAGGAAACACCAATATAGCACCAGTGAGTCCTTAGACTGTGGAAAACAAGTAAATCAAGAAGTAACGTAAAAAGTGGACGTTACACGCTCACACGCCTTTGCGTTTTTGCGATTTTCGGTCGAAAAACAATTGTCTCCGATTTCGACCAAACTCACAGGTTACCTTCGTCTGGGACCAAAAAACACATAGCAAGTCCTAGGAGTCCTATACCGGACTTCCTTAGTGAGAAAATGGGCCCCTAAGCCACCTCGCCCGAACATATTGCGCGCTATCAGGCGTATTAGGAATACTGCATTCCCTCGCAGACAAACCGGGTTTTCGGACGAACTGACCCTTGAGGGGTGGTCCAGGGGTACGTTAGAGTCCCCCTGTACAAACCCCGTCATTTTGAAGAGAAAAAAAAATTCGACCCAAAATCGTAAAAATGCCAAGGCTATAGCCTTTGCGTTTTTGCGATTTTCGGTCGAAAAAAAATTGTCTCGGATTTCGACCAAACTCACAGGTTACCTCCTTCTGGGACCAAAAAAACACATAGCAAGTCCTAGGAGTCCTATACCGGACTTGGTCAGTGAGAAAATCGGCCCCTAAGCCACCTCGCCCGAACACATTGCACGCTACCAGGAGTACTGCATTTCCTCGCAGACAAACCGGGTTTTCCCAAACTCACCCTGTGCCTGGCGGGAACCGCAACCTCCTTCGGGAGGTTTACTGCCGCAAAAATTTTCCATGTTTTTACGCCACAATTTCACTTGCAGAGCACGTACCTAATTTTCAAGTTTAAGCTCGAAAAATTTTGTATAGGTTTCAAAAGGTTTTCGGGGGGGGAGGGGGGGGCGGACAATATGTCGTCTCAAAACCCCAACAGAGTGCTTCAGCAAAAAATAAATACACTCAACACATAAATAATCGAAGGCATGAATTTGTTTTAATTTAAAAACAAAATTACAGTAGAAATGAGTCTGCATTCTCTACAAATTTAATGAATTATAACACAAAACTCATGGCCACACCGATAATGCATACTTTACATACAGTACATACATTTACATACACACATACGTATATAATGACTTTGTTACCCTGTACTTTGATAGTTTCTGCTGCATATGCTGATAAACAGTTGCAACAAACAACTTCATGAGGTAGGAACAAATATACCGTACATTCTTACCAGAAATATAATTTAAATAAAGATTTTCTAAATGACCAAATAAAATGTGTATAGCTAGGGACAAACTAGTCCCAAACATTTAAATATCACATATACAAATCATGTACACATATTGAATTGCACTATACATAAACTTTTTAATTCACCCCTTAAATTTTTGGAAATTGGGAATGAAAATTTTGCTAACATTCTGCACAAAAACAAATAATAGGCCAATATGTCTTTTACTCCCAAAATAGGGCAAAGCTATCCTGGTCAAACAACACCTTATACAGGAAATTAGTATACCAAGTTTCATTGAATAAATAAATATTCACAGATCACTGATTGTTGTAGATTTTGGAGCAGTCTTAGAGATATAGTTTGAAAGCAGTATTTTGTTGATAGGAGAATGAATGCATGAGGTATACATTGTAAGATAACTTTGGTTTCACTTTCCAATACCAGATGTCAATGGCATAAAAGAATGGATCACTTTACACAAAAAAGTATACATAGACAAATCACGAACATGCACTTAAGGCCCTAACTTAGGAAAAAAGGAAAACAGTAATAATAGCATTATTTGTAGTAATAATAATAATAATAATAATAATAAACATATGAAAACAACAAATCAGTCATACAACTAGACAAATTTCCCGACTCAGAAGTTCTACCCCATGCTTACAATCACATAAGACATGAAAACTAACTTTTAATGAGTTGAGCAAAATATATAAAAGAAAAACCCAAGAACTGTTTCCTAAAAACTGGTACACTGAACTTTGAACATAACAGATAGTTATTGTAAGAACAAAACAACAATAATATTAAGGTCAACCACCCATCATTATCAGGTACTCCTGACTATTACTTCGTCAGGTATTTGGTGAATTTAACACTTGGGGACTACTGTGTTGTGGGATTTGTGGTGGTAGGGGAAGGCAAGAAACAAATGTAATGAAAACATGGGTTAACATGAAATGACTCACTGCAATCCTCCACAGGACGCGCGTCTCTCCCTACGGCTGCGGCAAGGTGAGGGCTCATTAAAGCGTCAGGGGATGCCGGGGCTTCGCGGGGCGGGGCGGAGCGGGGCGGGGCGGGGCGGGGTTCGGTGAGGTGCTGGAGCCACGGGGCCCCGGCCAGCCCAGCCCAGAGAGGTCCATTCTACCGGACCAACTGTCGGCGCGGGGTGGCCGGGGCGCACGGCACGGCGGGGAAATACGAAGGGGAGGGGAGGGGAGAAGAGGAGGGGGCGAGAGAGGCGCCAAAAGGACAAGGCGAGATCAAGGGCCTCGCTACGCTCCAAGGAAGGAAACTGAACCGGGCGGAGAGCCGCTCGCCGTGGAGGTGGGCAGTGCCTATCCTACATCTCACTGTAACTAGAAGACTAACGTTAAAAACACAGTATCTCTCATCTCTCGGAATATTAATATTTATTTGGTACTGTAGAGAGGAACTTTAGTTGGTGGGGCCTCGTCCAGCCATGACTGTCGGGGAGGCAGACGCGGGCCCCGCCACTCGATATGTGGAGGGCAGGTAGCTTGGTATACTGAGGGGAGTCCGGATGACTTGGCCGACGGCTTGGGTGACGCCAGGCCCTCCGGACGCCTCCGGCTATCTGGCCAAGTCCCGGGCAACGGCGTTACCAGGGACAGCGGTGGTGACGGAGGACTGGTCGCGCTCGCGTTCGCGGGGTTGGAGGAGGTCCATGGGGAAGTCTTGTTGGACCCCCTCCATGCCGGGAACGTCAAGCTTGATTCTCTTCTCCTTCTGGCGCCTGCAACAAACGCAGTGGTGATTAGACGTGGTTAAGGTTAGACGCCACACGGCGGGACTAGGCTGATCACTGGACGAAGGCCCCTCACCTGTTGCAGAACCACACCCGCACCACCTCCTTCTCCATGCCTAAGCTATCGGCCAGCATCGAGATTTCCTCCGACGTGGGCTTGGGGTTGGCCATGAAGCCCTTCTCAAGGGCGACCCGGACGTTGGTTTCGATGGACGTCCGCTTTTTCCTCCGACGCCCGATGGCTTCAGGCGTCGTCAGGGGGTTGTTGAGGGAGTTGGGGTTGGCCATCGTGCTGTCGGCATCCTCGAGCCACTTCTGCAGGAGCGGCTTGAGCTTGCACATGTTCTTGAACGACAGGTTGAGCGCCTCGAACCGCGAGATGGTCGTCTGCGAGAAGTCGTTGCCGTAGAGCTTGCCCATGGCCAGGCCGACGTCGCCCTGCGTGAAGCCTGCGAAACGAACAGAAACAGGAGTGAGCAAGTAGCCCTGACTGCATCGACTCGGTACCAATGCGACCAGAGAACCGCGCCTTACCGAGCTTGATCCGGCGCTGCTTGAAGGCCTTGGCGAACTGCTCCAGCTCCTCTAGATCCGTCGTCTCCTCCAGCGCAGGCTCCAGGGCGCGCGGCTGGGGCTGCTTGCTGGCCAGCGGGGTGAGCTGGCCCGGCAGGGCGCCCCCGCCCCCCAGCTGCCCCCGCAGCTGGGCGCGCAGCTGCTGCAGCGTCGCCGCGGAGGGCGGGCTGTCCCGCGCGGACGCGTCCGAGTCGCGCGCCGCGGACGACGCCGACGACCTCGCCGACGACGACGAGCTGAGTCTGGCCGGGGGCGACACGGCGCCCTGCTTTTGCAGCTGCTGCAGCTGCTGGGCCGCCTGCGCCACAGACTGCTGCACCGACTGCTGAACTTGGTTCTGCAGGAAGAACTGCGCCTGCGCCGGCATCTGCGGGCCGCCGCTCGCCTGCTGGAAGAGCAGCAGCTGCTGCAGGAGCTGCTGGTGGTGCTGCTGCAGCTGCTGCTGCACCGCCTGCAGCTCCTGGGGGGCGAGGCCGGCCAGTGACGCGGGGAGGCCAGCTCCGGCCGCGTTTGCCAGTTGGCTCTGGAGGAGCAGCTGGCTCTGAGGGTTGAGCCCCATCATCTGCAAATCGAAGCGGAGCGAGGCGCGTGGTGAGCATCACGGCGCGGTACGGCACGCTGTACTCTGCGGGGAGGGGAAGCCCGTCGAGTGGACTCACCTGCGACAGCTGACCGGCCTGCAGAGCGGCGATGGCACTTAGGTTGGGGCCGGGGGCGGCGCCGGGCGCGCCCGTCGCGGGGCTGCCGCCCAGCGAGGCGCCCGCCGACGAGGTCACGTGGCTGCTGATGCCCGAGGAGGGCGAGGTGGACGGTCTGCTGGGCAGGCCGGGGCCGCGCGTCACCGCGGGGGAGTCACCCTGCAACACAGACAGGACGGGGGGTGGCCGTTAGTCGGGGGCGCAGCGCAACAGGTGAGCCCTGCGGGCCCTCCTGCGGGGGGCTCCGCACCGCACCCTGCGCTGCGCGACAAACTCTATTCGCCAAGTGGTTTATCAAGTCCTTCCCGACCCGTTCGACAGAAGGAGGGGACATCTCCATATTAGACGGGAAATTGGATTGGGCGGCCCGCCCCTCGGCCCGGGGGAAGTGGCCATGCCGCTCTGAGCGGCGGGGTGCGGCGGGGTGCGGCGGGGTGCGGCGGGGTGCGGCGGGGTGCGGTGGGGCGCGGCGACTTGACGAGGCGCTACCCTTTATCGGCCAGGCGGGCCCGGTCCGCCGCGCCCCATTCAGTGGCGCTGCCTGCATTATCGGCCGGGCCGAGCCGGACCGGACCGGACCGGACCTCGCAGATAAATAATGGAAGGAGTGGGCCCGAGTGTCCGGCGGGGCGGGGCGGGGCGGGGCGGGGCGGGGCGCCACCCTTCCAGCTGCGCCCACCGCGCCCCGCCCCGCCCCGCCCCGCACGGATGGGATCGGATATTTTAATCCCGCTGGGGACGATCGCCGGACTCTTAGCCATTCATCTTGCGCCACTTGGAGCGGGGAGGGGCCGGGCCGGGCCGGGAGGGGAGGAGGGCCCAACGCAGTCCCCTTTTATTCCCATGGCTACTTACTCACTGTTTCCAACTCCTCGCTACACGCTGGTCAGTGCCACCCCCCCCCCCGGCCCCCGGACCATTGCGAAATGAACGGCGAGGCCTTGCGGGCGGAAGCCTGCCTCCGCCTCGCCTCACCACCGCGCCCTGGCTGCGCCTGGCCGGCCCAGCGCGCCACATTGTGTCCCGTCCTGCTCCGGAGCAGCCACCCGATCGGACGCGATTACCTCACAAGGAGGTGTCAGCCGTATTTATTGCACGAGGGGGACCTGCCCTGAAGGAGTTGGGAGCCGAGTCGCCCCCTTCCTTCCCCTGCTCGCCTGCGATCTGAGACCCGGCCGCCGAGGAGTGACTGACTCCCCCGGCCCGGCCCGAAGTATACCACTCCCTTTCCCTTTCATTACTGCGCGCGACCCGCCCCCGCCACACCCCTTTCGCACACCACTTCATCGCCGAGCAGCCACAAGTAGCCGTCACTCCCTCCGCCCGCCCCGCCGCGCGCGAGAGACAAACTGCGCGATGTTATCGAGGTCCGCGAGGACGGCCATTACGGCACATTCCGCCTGTCGCCAAAACACACGGTCCGCGGTGCCGGCGGGGGCGGCGCGGGGGCGGCGCGGGGGCGGCGCGGGGGCGGCGCGGGGGCGGCGCGGGGGCGGCGCGGGGGCGGCGCGGGGGCGGGCCGCGCTGGCCCGCTGCCTGCATATCATTTCATCAGGGGCGGCTTGTTGCTTTTATGGCCCGGCATATAACCACCGGGCCGGCCGTTGGCGATATACAACAACTACTTACATCCGTCCTCCGGGTCGAGTCTCTCGAGTCGTCGTCCTGGCCGAGGTGGAGGACGTCGTCGGCCACGTCGCTGCCGCCGACGCTCCGGTCCTCGTCGTCGCTGGCCGCGTCACCGTTCGTCAGGCGGTCTGGAAAAAAAAATACAGATCCACATGAGTTACAAGAAGAAGAAGAGGAAGACAGCGTCACAATGCTGGGCGGGGCGGGGCGAGCACCGTTCTCTCTCCACTCCACGCGCATATCTCTCATGTCCCGTGTAGGTGGGTGGGATATAGTTATTCCTGCTGCCTCGTTAGTTGAGCCGGCCGGGCCGGGTTCCACCTCGAGTCACACCCTGGCCTGCCCCGCCCCGCCCCGCCGCGGCCTGGGCGCGTTTTGCAAGCCGTGGCGGGGCATTACACGCGCTAATCGCCGCACCGCGCCGCGCCGCGCCGCACCGCATGTGAGGTTTACCGCAGAGTGTATGTGCGATTAATTAGCATCCATCTTTGTAGCGATACGCGCAGCGGCCCCGCTTGCGCCTGCGGTGGCGGGGCGGGGCGCGGCGGGGCAGAAGGCTGTCTGTCTGCCTCCCGCCCGGCTGGCTACCGCCAGGGCTGCTGATGGGCTCGTTACACCTTACCCCGCCCGCCCCGCCCCGCCCCGCCCCGCCCCGCCCCGCCCCGCCCCGCCCCGCCCCGCCCCGGCGTGTCGCCGTCCCTCACGCCACCTCGGGACGGGACGGGACGGGAGGGCATTGCGGCAGCGCAGCGACCCGCAGCCGTAACCGACCGATACACACAGACCTCCGCATCACTATAGCGACCCGGCCGCCCGGGCCTCGGGCTACAAATCCTTAATCCGAATCGGTAAGAGAAGTTTCCTTCTGCTCAGACCTTTTGCTCGGCTCGGCTCCTCTAAGCCCGCGTGACGACACACGGCGCGGCGGGGTAGTGGGGGAGGAGTGCGGTGATAAGTAAATAAGACGCAGGAGGCCCGAAGCGCGCGCCCCGGGCGGGGCGGGGCGGGGCGGGGCCACCGGGAGGGGACCGGAGGTTAATAAAAAGGAAGACAAGGACGAAAAGGGGTGCCGACCGTCGACCCGACCCGAGCAAGCAGCACCCCGACCCGCAGCAGCACGAGCAGGTCGGCCACACACACACGCACACACAGTGAGTCCCGCTGCCGTCCCTCCGCGTGTGTCTGCCACGCGCGGTGAGCGCGAGCCTCCACACACACACACACACACACGCGCGCGCGCGCGCGCATGCACACCTTAGCGTCACCAGACCGTTTTCCCCTCCCCGCGCGCGCGCTGCATCCGTTCATTCCCCCCTTCTTTGTCACGAGAACGCTCGTCCTTTTTACTATTATTCCCATTTTACGGGTTGAGCAGCCCTGCTCCGGCGGCCACCACGTGCGCCCGGCCCGGCTCGACCTCACGGCTCAACCGCCACCACTTTTCTCTCCGCGACGACGACATTCGCGACGCGGATCGCAACATCCGTCTCCGGTCGAAACCGATCACAACGGAAGCTTCGATTTTTTTATTTTTTTCATTCAACAAAACGACGTGTACCAGTGGGGCGCGGGTCGGGTCCCACCGCCGCGGCCCGGCCCGGCCCGGCCGGGTGGCTTACACACGTCCTTGGACATGGTCTGGTCTGTAAGCCCGCTGGGGTCACGGTGCGGGAGTAGACCCGGGGGCGCTGCTTGCGGCCCGCCGAAGCGACCATAGGCAAATAGCGAAAAATAAAAAAAGAAGAGAAAAACCTCACGGGCATGGCGACAAAAGGACGCACCCCGGCCAAAGCCATCCCCTACCTCCACCTCGCCCCGAGCGAGGACAGAGTCGGTCCTTCAAGTACAGTCGCGTGTGGCGGGGCCGCCGCCGCCGGCCGGGCAGATCCTCTGATCGCTCCATCGGCCACGTGTAGTTTACTCTTCCTGCACAAAGCACGGCATTCGGCACCGGCGGCCCGCTCTGGCACACCCCGCCCCGCCCCGCCGCGGACACACCAGCAGAAGGATTAACTCCGCACCCAATCCGCTGGCAGCGTCTTTGCTTCATGAAGTCCCGCCCCGCCCGCACGACAGCTGCACGCCCCGCCCCACCGCTCCTGTTAAACTGACGACGACGACGAGGACGAGACGATCCACGTCATAATAATTGATACCCGGTACGGGCGGGCTGTCGCCAGGGAGCGAATTGCTCGCCGGAAATGGTACGAGTTCCTACTTCCGCCGCTCTACCTCGCCGCCCCCGCCCCAGTGCGCACCCGGGGCAGCGCTCCTGCTTTTTACAGCACCTTCCTTTCCCTCTCTCTCTCTCTCTCTCCCACTCCCTCATGCGCCCGCACTCGCCAAATTAGCCCGAGCCGCTGCAAAACGTTGCCAAATATACCGTATACTGCTTTTCATGCGAGGCGCGAGTACAGTACAGTACTGTATCCAAACAACAACAAGGAGAGAAGCCTTGTTGGGCCGGGCCGAGCAGGGCGCCGTGTTGGTTCAGTTCTGCCGCTCATTTCCAAGCGCTGCCGCGCCGCGCCGCCCTGACCGCTGTTGCGCTCGTAAACATGCGCGGCTACGAGCGGCTTTCATCTCCGCTCGCAATCTCCCCCGCCCCGCCCCGCCCCGCCCCGCCAGCGACAACACCCCGATAATTTAATTAGGGCAACACCTGAGCGGCGTACATGCAAATACACGGCAGCCCACCTTCCCCCCCGCACCGAGACACCCCGACTGTTTCCTCCGGCAAATTATTCAAATATCGCGCGCGCCCGCGCCCAGGACTGAGTCACCACCGCGTGTCGAGTCGAGCAGACGGGGAGGGGAGCACGGGGGCGAGCACACTGCTAGCGCCCCACGGCTGTACGGAGTATCGCCGCGCCGGCGGAGCAGCAGCCGCTGCTGTACACTGGGCCGGGCCGAGCTCAACACGGAACACGACATGGCCACCATCTTCCAATTCCACCGCGCGGCCGCGGGGTAAATCAGGGTCGAAATAACAGCGAGCAGCGCGCGCGCCGCGCCGCCCCCGCTCCGCCACCAAGTAGTGCGTCACGGAGGAGGAGAAGGAGGAGGAAGCGCGGGGGGACATCCCGGAGGTGCGGTGCGAGGTGCGGTGCGGTGCGGAGCGCCGAGGCAGTGCAGGCCAGGGCTGCGTGTTCATTAAAGTCATACGCAGTAAAGTGTACTTTACGGCCCCGCCGCGCCGCGCCGCGCCGCGCCACCTCCTCGCGTGTAGGACGGGCACGGGCACGGGGACGAGGACCACCTCCACGACGCCGCGGCGTCAGCGCCGCCAGCACGGCAGCAGCAGCAGCCAGTAGCAGCGGCCGGGCATGCGGGTTTGGTTTTTCGGCGGTACACTGTCGGCACTCGGAATGGAAAAAAAACACAAAATGTGGCCCCGTGCCGTGCCGGCAGAAATAACGGCATTGCGCATGCGCACGCACAAGCGGCGGCGGCGTTCGTTCCAAATTGAAAAACCTTAATATTCCCAATGAGACACCGAGCCCTGGCCGGCTCAGCACGCTACCGCCTCAGCGCGCCGCGCCGCGCGGCTCCAGGCGAAGCGGCAAGGCAAGGCCCCTTGCTCCGTTTTATGGCTGCATATATCTCCTCTTTCATAAGGCATCGCAATAATTAACAAAAACGACATTAATAAATGCTATTGATAGATCGCCGCGCGCACGAGATGGAGAGAGAGGGAGAGAGAGGACAGAGAGAGATGTGTGAGCGAGAGAGACGGCGAGAGAGCTAGCCGAGGTGTCGAAGGGCAGGTTGGCCTCCAGGCGCGGGGAGCGGTGGCGCTTCGTCCTGCTGTCCCGTCCCGTCCCGTCCCGAGTTATTGGTATGAATAACTAAACACGGTCGAGGCTGCCCCGCTCCCTCCCGCTCTGGTCGGATTGGCTGCGGTCACGCGAGGCTGCCCCGCCCCGCCCCGCCCCGCCCCGCCCCGCCCCGCCACTGTGGCGCTGATTACCGCCACTCTGTCGCGCTCAGCGCCCGCCCGCTAGGCAACCCGCACACACCCGCGCCAAACTGGCTGCCTGCGAGTCCACGCGGCTGGCTAGCAGCAGGCGCTCGCAGCGCAGTGGAGGCGGTGTAGTGCGTCCTGCTGCCTGGACTGGACACTGTCATATTGAGACGGCCCGGCCAGGGGCAGGGGGGAGGGAGCCCGCCACTTACTGTTTTGCCGCAGTTACGCCCGGCCCGGCCACCAGCCATAATCCTCGGGGGGAGAGTCGCGCGCAATCTCTCTCTCCCTCTCTCTTTCTCTCCCTCTTCCTCACTATGTCTTCGCACTCACACACTACCAGCACGGCGGTGCAACCGACAGCCAATTAACCACATCTTTATGTCACCGGCCCGCCCCGCCCCGCCCCGGCCGAGCGCACCCAGCTCAGCCCAGCCCAGCCGAGCGCAGCGCCGCCGCCACCAGCAGTGCTCATAAGACCGTTGGCAAAAATTAATTACGTCGACAAATTATATACTTGCTACTGGCGGGGCGGGGCGGGGCGGGGCGGCCGCCAGGAGCAGGGCCCAGGCGGGGTGGTCGCAACAACGGTCGGGTCCGGTCGGTCGTATGTACTTCGCCGATCATTCGCGGTGGTCGTATGGTCCACGCCGCGCCGCACCGCACCGCACGTTAATAAACGCGACCCGCAAAAAAACTCATGTCTCGCTCGTGTCTGGCCTGGCCTCCTGCTCGGGGATACAAAACCCCGTCGTCCGTCGGGAAGGGACGCGCTGAGGTCCCATCGGCCCGGAGCCCGGCCCGGCCCGGCGGCGAACGGCAAAAGGAGGGAAATCGGCCAAACATGCAAATGTATTAAACGGCAGTAAAAAGCGCTGGTCGGCGGCCGGCTCCGCTCGGCCCTTCGGCGGCCGGCGCGGCATGCGGCAGAGAGAGGGGCGGAGGCCTTTTGCTGGCACAGCCGAGCCGAGCCGATCCGGGCCCAGCGGCAGAGACAGACAGATCCATCACCCGCGGGACAGATCCACATCAAACTGGCCGCGTCCGTCAGGCGGGCCGGGCCGCAGGGGACAGACGGACAGAGCGGAGGGAGGGAGGGACGGACAGATCGGCCGGCCGGCCGGGACGACTTGACGACTCGACTCGCCGACGACACCGCGACACCGCACCGTCGCCATTCCACGGCGCGGCTCAAAAGGGTACGTCAAGGGTATACGATTTGAGCGTGTGTGTGTGTGTGCGTGTAATTAGGGGCCTTTCGGTATGCAGGGCCGACAGGGCGCCGCCGCGCCGTCGCGCCGCCCCGCCCCACGCTCCTAAAACAAAAGACTGGGCGACTCCCAGACGGCCACTTTTTAAAAATACAAACAAAAAAACAAAAAGAAAAAAATGTATTTTCTCTTTTTTGAGAGGGTGGCGCGATTGTCTGTCTCTCACAATAACACGTCGTATCAGATGCAGGACTGATTCCGCGGATTTATACACAAAAGCGGAGTTGAATTTTGAAACGTGCCAATGAGTCGGCGCGGGCACGCAACTCAAATGCGCACACACACACAGAGCGGGGCAGGCGAGCGTGCTGTTGGCATTCAGAGCGCGCCGCGAGCCGCGCAGCGCAGCGTCCGTGTTTGTACCACCGCACCGCAGCGGCGGGGCGGGGCGGGGCGGGGCGGGGCGGGGCGGGGCATCAGGGACACTGCAACATCCCCGCGTCCCGTCCAAGAGCGGAGCGCTGCTCACGTGGTCGCAGATGCGCAGGGCCTCCCCGCCCCGCCCCGCCCCACCTGCCAGTGCCACCTGCAGATGCTAACGATGTCCCCGCCGCCGGGCCAGGTCCCCACCCCGCCGTGACCCTGACGCCCAGGGAAGTACTCCTCGCTGTTCGCCCCCCGGGGGCCCAGGCCAGGCCAGACCCGCCAGGCTCGTCGATACGATCCGGGTCAGTGTCGTGTCGATGCCGCCCCGCCGCCGAGCTGCAGGGCCTGGAGCGACATGCAAGCGAGAGAGAGAGAGAGCACGCGCCTTTTGTATCTCTCTCCCCGTCTCTCTCTCTCACACCTCCTCGCTTACTGCGACCTCGGCAGAGAGCGAGAGAGACAGAAGGGTCGCTACGCTCGGCAGGTGCGCGGTCCGCTGCAATCCTTCAAACCGCTGCGTCCCGCCCCGGCCCGGCCCGGCCCGGCAGGCAGACGCTCCCATCTACCTCTCCGAGCGAGACGCAAGTCGCACGACGATATCGCGCGCCTCGGGTCGGGAACGCGAGCGAAACGGCCGACGGGCGACGTGTTATATTTATTACGGGGAGCCGGCCGGGCCGGGCGAGTAGAGGAGGATAGTGTCGGCATTAAATTTGTTCGGCTCAATTCATCGTAATTAACGGAAAAGTAATAAAAGCGGCGGCAGTTGGGTCGTTTGGGGGCCGGGGCGGGCGGGGCGGGGCAGGGCGGGCGGGAGGCGCCGCAGCGCCGCCTACGTCCTCTGTTCGCAGAAAGCCTCTGAAAATTAGGAACAATCAGCGCCCGCCACCCCCAAAAACACACGCCATTTCTTCGTACTACGAGGTGCGCGCCGGGCAGGGGGCGGGGCGGGGGCAGGGGTGGGGCGGGGGAGTTACGCCCCGGGCTGCGCCGCCGCCTGGCCTTGTTATTTCCCGGGTAGGTCGGAGCACCGGAGG
This sequence comes from Frankliniella intonsa, assembly GCA_033675135.1. Classification (NCBI taxonomy): domain Eukaryota; kingdom Metazoa; phylum Arthropoda; class Insecta; order Thysanoptera; family Thripidae; genus Frankliniella; species Frankliniella intonsa. Next base: position 10,951,140 of record CM066250.1, read on the forward strand.
CGGCCGGAGCGGAGGGCCCAGGACGGGACGGGGCGCTTTGAGAAATCGGAACTAATGACTCATGCTTCCAGAGTGCTATTATGACATTTGCTGCTGCTGAGGTGGGCGGCGGAGAGGAGAGGTAGGGGCCCGTCGAGACAAGGCCCCCGCCTGATAATGAGGATACAATGGATCCGGATGAGGATGACGAGGAGGGGTCGGGAGGAGGAATCCCTCACTCAGGGCGAGTGACACACACACACGCACGCACCTACCCGGCGCCACCCAGCTCAGCACGGCGGCGCGGCCGAGGCGCCACCACAGGTGAGGTGAGGTGAGCGCCCCGCCCGCAGGCCACCCTGCCAGCTCCCGCTGGACTACTACAATTAGTGCGCCATCACCGCATATACGACCGGTCACATAAATATCCCGCAGTTATAAACCACACAACACACACACACACACACACACACACACACAGAGTCGCGCTGCAAATGAAATCCGATGATGACAAACCAGTTAGCAGCAGCGCGGCCAAATCACAGACCAAACGCAGAGAGGCGAGCGAAATGAGAGAGAGGGGGGTAGGGGGGGGGTGCGGCGGTGCGGAGCGAAAATTACCGGGACGGCGGTGGCGGCGGCGGCTGGCCAGTCAGGAAAAGTATATATGACCTCTCTGGTCGTTCGGCCGAAAGTAAACTGGAAGCAGAGCGGCGGGGGCGGGCGAGGGCGGACGCGGGGGCGGGGGAGGGGTGGGGATCGGCACCCACCCACCCAGCGAGAGCGAGAAATATGAAAGCGATGAGTTTTGCGCTGCGCGAGGGCGCCGAGGGCCGCGCCCTACGCTCATTGCCGACAACTAATGGCTTTTACTTTTGCTCGCGCGAGCCGGGCGGGGCGGCGTGAGGGAGATTTAGACCCCCGCCGGGTGGGTGGCCGGCGCGGCGCGCCCCCGCACCGCCTCCAAGAGGAAGGCGCACTACAGCGCAGTGCGGCGGGCTGCCTACCTCACCGGCGGCGGGCTGCCTACCTCCAAGGGGCACACGACGACAGGACTCACCCGGCAGCAGCGTCATGGCGGCGCGGGCCGGGCGCACTGCAGGCCTCACGATGGCGGCGGCCTCGGTGCCATGAGGAGACCGCGGTGGGGCAGGGCGTGGCGGGGTGTGGCGGGGCGTGGCGGGGCGGGGCGGGGCGAGAGACGGGCTTACCGCTCCTGCTCCCGCCGGCAGATGAGTGGGTACTGACTGGATGCAGGCAGGCAGCGCAGCCTCCCGCTGGTCCAGCCCGCGCCGCGCCGCGCCGGCCCGCTGCCCACACTGCAGCAGCAGCAGCGGTGGCGGGGCGGCGGCCAGCTGCCCAGCCAGCCACACGGCTGGGCTCACTCCCCCGCCAGACGCACCCAACCGGCGGAGGGCCGACGGCCGGGGCGGGGCGGGGCGGGGCGGGGCGCGGGGTCTGAATACATTACGAGCGGGTGCACCGCGCCGCGCGCCGCAGTCCCGTCCCGTCCCTTCCTTTTCCCGGCCCCGGCCACCACCCCCATCTGCCCGAACCTAACCACCGTGAAAACGCCGTCGATTACATTTTACGAGAAAACAACGAAAAGACAAAAGTATATATAAAAGAGGAAGGGGGGTGGGGGTTATGTGGGTACTGACTGAAAAAAAATGTAGCAGAGCGAAAACGCCGCGGAAACGGACTAGACGGCCGGTAGACAGCGGGCGAGCCGACCGCGCGGCCCGGCCGGTAAGTCCAGCAGCCAGATGGCTCGCGGGGCGGGGTGGGGTGGGGCGGGGCGGGGTGGGGCGGGGTGGGGCGGGGTGGGGCGGGGTGGGCGCAGGGTCAGCGCGGGCCGCAACGCAAACACGCCGCCGACGCCCCTTTTCTTTTCGCCCTTTAATAAATATTTGAATTCCAATTCAACGAGGAGATGGTCGCTGTAAGAGTGGCCAGCCCTGCAGGGGCTGGGGCTGGGGCCGGGCAGGGGTGGTGGTCAGCGCTCAGGAGCTGTATGGGCGCAGCCCAGCGCCGCCCCCTCCCTCCCTCCCTCATTTGGTAATAATGATATTCCGAGCCGAATTTCGCACGCGACAGTTATCCCCTCGTAGCGGCGCGCGCGCATAGCCATCGCTCATAATGCACCAAGTGGGCCTGTGTGTGTGTGTGTGTGTGTGTGCCAAAGATCCCCAGCGTGCAGCAGTTGCAGTGCAGTATTACGTTGCCAGCATTATGCACGAAAACTGAGTGCAAATGCTGCCGGGCCGGGCCGGGGGTGGAGGAGGAGGGAGGCGTCTGCGCCGGCCGGACACGAGGGTCAGTGGGTATAGGGAAAAACAGAGGAGATGAGAAGAGGGAGGGAGTGTACACACACGCCCGCCAGGAGGGAGCCACGCGTGAGAAAGAGAGGGAGAGTGGTAGGAGGAGGAGGTGGAGGAGGAGAGAGAGAGAGAGGGTGGGGGGGGGGGGTCTCGTCTGCTGGCACGGAGAGAGGAATTCGCCGACTGCATACTTTCCCCGCGACGCGGCCAGGCCAGGCAGGCCCGGCAGGCAGGCAGGCAGGCAGGCGGTGCGGCGGCGCGGGTCAGGGGTTGGATCTGAATAACAATCACCGCCACTGCTGCCGCTCCATCACCTTGCGAGGCGAGGCGAGGCGCGGACCTGAGGAGGACCGAATGAATGAAAGAAACGACTGAATGGATGCAGCACTACGAGCAGCAGCCTGACCAGCAGCGGCTCAAAGTGGCCGCCCCGCCCCGCCCCGCCCCGCTCTCCTCAAGGCGCCGCGAATACATAATCGATGAAGGCCCCGCCGAACCCGCGCGATCAACGCGAAATAAAACGAGAACAAACACCGCAGAGTGGGTCCGCTCCGGTCCGCGCCGGACCAAACACTTTGACATGGTAATGGTGGTGGTGTGCGGGATGGGATGGCGGGGTGGGCGCGAGGCGAGGCGAGGCGAGGCGAGGCGAGAGTGCGCGGCCCGGCCCGGGCGCGGCACTGATGGACGCTGCCCATCCCCTCGCGAATTACCTGCATCCGTCCACCTCACCTCACCTCGCCCCGCCCCGCCCCGCCCGCCCCACCCCACCTCGGTCCTGGCCTGGCGGGGCTGGAGGAGGAGCAGGCAGGGACGCAGCGACACCTGCGCGTCTCATCCGCTACGCCTCCACGTCCTCCACCCCCGCCCGGAGCCCGGCCCGGCCCGGCCCGCCGGCCAGCAGCGCGGCTGGAATGGGGACGCTCCGTACATGGTCCCCCGTCTCCGTGCAAGTCATGGAGCAGGCCACCAGCCGGCCCGGCCCGGGCCCACCAGGTCGAGGCCCTGGCCCTGCGCCCGCCCCGGCCTCGGCCCCGGCCCCTGCCCTGACCGACTCCCCTCACATCTCGTCTCTTATTCATTGACCGGGGAGCTCGGTGCGGCGCGGCCCCGTGGCGATCACCCCCGCGCCCGCCAACCTGACCCACCACCACCACCACCACCACGCCGCCAAGGAATAAGAAGCTCTCGACCGAAAATAGGAAATAGTTTGAGAAACATGCGCGCGGTATACGGTACTGAGGAGGGACGGCAAGGCGTCGCGTCCCAAACGACTCGGCGCTATGGGGCCTCGCCTCGGCCCGGCCCGGCGACAAGCGTGCCGTGAATGGAAATGATGAATGGTACGAGCAGCGCGAGTGTTTCGCACAACGAGCAAGGAGGGTCATTTCTCTACGCGAGGCGAGCCGGGCCGGGCCGCGCCGAGCCGAGCGAGCGCCGAGGGCCGCGCCCGGGGCTACAGGCCGCGCCGGGCCCAGGCTACTTGGTGCCGGAAATCATTACCGCATTGTCTCTCCTCGTTTCTCTCTTTCTCGCTCTCCGCGTGTCGTGTAAGCCCGCCCCGCCTCGCCCCGCCCCGCCCCGCCGCGCCCCTGCATATCATGGGAGTGCTCTTTTTCCGAACAGATTCCATCTCGTCCCTTCGTGCCCGGCCCGGCCCGGCGCGGCCCAATGACATTCGCCGCCGCACATTTCCGTGATGCACTACAATGTGACGCGATGGAAATTCCTCTGCATGCGCGGCACTGTTTCGTGATGAAAAATATTAACAGGCGATACACTTATACATCGTACGAGGATGCGAAAAAAGATTTTTTTTTAATTAAAAATATTAATAGCGGGGAAAGAAACAGTTACCCTCGTTACGACTTTGTTTTACTATATGTAGAAATCGCATTTCGTGCTTAATAAAATGCCTGGAAAACGTGTGGGGTATTTGGACACGCGGGAGTCGTGTTGTTATTCAAGCGGACGACCGATAACACATACAACAATAAAGAGAGAGAGAAAAAAAGTCGGGGTTGTACGGGGCGGGGTGCGGCAGGGCGGTCCCCCTCCCATATGCATAGCGCTGTCGAGTCATCGCTCGTGATTTGGGAGTCAGCCGGCCGGGAGGGGACGCGCCGCGAGCCGTGGTCAGGTGCAGAGCAGAGCTCGGCAGCGGGAAGACACGGCAAAATAGGGACGGCGGCGAAAAAAAACAACTGCTGGCAATACGACTATTATTATTATTATGCAGGGGTCCGCGGGACTCCCGTACCATCCTCCGCGATATGCAAATCGCGACGAGCCCGATGGACAATGACGGCATTACACTCAAAATGCCGCAAATGACGGACGACGCAGGAGGGAAGGTAGAAAAAAAAAAACGTCCGGTTTTGCATATGTGCGGAATCTCGCCAACAGTAGCCGGCACGAAGGACAAAGCAGAGTCGAGGGGAAATAAAAAGAGAAGCTTACAAAAAAAGCAACGTGGAGCGACGAAAAAAACGAGACACAGTCGAGATGGGAAGAGGGACGGACAAAGTCAGCGCCACACACATGATGGATACAGGCTGCGTGACTGACCAAGTGACCACCACACCACAGCACCGCGCCACGCCGCGCCACGCCCCGACAGCAATGAGCCTTAATTTGTATACTTCCAACGGGAAATAGCGCAACACACAGCTGCGCCATACGGACTCCAAAGACGTTCATTTGGCGAAATAAAAGAGGATATATAAGTGCGATAAGCGGCTGTGCGCTGCCGTGTCCGGAGCGCGCATGCTAAACTATCAAACGCACCAAACTATAACGCGCAACAGTGCCATGCTTTAAACGAGCCATTTCTAGTATTATGATTCCTAGAACTGGCAGAATATTAAAAAAAAAACTTTGAAAAACTATATTTTCAAAAAGACATAACCCTTTTGCCAGGTGGCCGAGCCGGGCGTTGCACTGATAAACTAAGCCGTACTTACGCACACGAAACTGGCTCACTGGAGCAAAACGCGTGGAAAGTAAACCCGGGCCGGAAAAAAAAGAGAATATAATCGCAGGAACATAATTAACATGGCCCGCCTGTGTACGTTCGACGGCTTCGACTGATTACTGTGTGGCGAGTACACACGCGGTGAGAGTGGCGTGCGTGCGTGCGAGCGTGCGCGCCTGGTGCGCACCACAGCGTGCGTGCGTGCGTGCGTGCGTGGGCGAGGTCAAGAAGTGCGAAACCCAAAGAGGACTGACTAAATCCGACGAGCTCTTATCGCACCAAAACAGGAGAAATGAATAATAATATTTAATAAAGCTGAGCTGACAGACACTGCTGCATAAGGGGCGCTTATCGCGAGTCAAATTAATTGTGTACAGCCGCGAGCCTCGCCCCGCCCCGCCCCGCCCCGCGCTGCCGCTCCCACCGACGCTCTTTGGCATATTCATAACGGCTGAGTGCAGCGGCGGCGCCAGACAACAATGACATTTCAAGACAGGCACTTAGCGCAAAGCGCCCTATTCCACGCACTTGCCAAGTGCGTGACAATGTCCTGAGGACCCGGCCCGGCGCAGCCCGGAGGCAGACGTACTAACGTGCCGGAGAGTCTAATTGGCCGAGATAACAAGCGCTGTCCGACTGGATTGAGCTCCACACGCGGCCGCCACCATATACCAAACCCGACTGTGCGGGCGTATGGAGACAAACACTGCAAAAAATAAAATAAAAAACTGTGCCGTCGGCAAGCACTCACCGTGACCCAGGGCTATCCTGGCGCGGAGGGCGGCCGCCACCTGGAGGTCCTGGACGGCGTCCCGCTCCCGGTCGTCCCGGTGGTGGTGCCGGTGGAGGTGGTGGTGCCGGTCCTCGGGGATGTGCCATCTCGCCAGGGCGTCGCCGCCGGACAGCCAGAGTTTCTCTGCGCACCAGGGGGCGAAAAAGGCGGCGGTCAGTGTGTCCACCATGGTGGCGCGGCGGGGTCGCGAGTCAAGGTCGGGGCGTTAGGCCGCGCGCGGGTCGCAAGGTCGGAGCGCAGGGTCGGGGTGGAGGTGCGACGCGCACCGCAGGCCGGGCCGTGCCGGGCCAGGCAGCCGCCGGCAGTGCAGGGTGTGCAGGGCAGGGCAGGGTCGATACACACACAGCCTTCGCTCCGCCGCAGCCGACCGGCTTCTGAGCTGGGCCGGCAGGGCAGGCGGCCGGGAGGAGCCGACAGGACGAGCACGAGGGTCGTCTTTGGGCGGCCCGGCGGGCTGCCCCCCCCCCCTCCTCCCTCCACGACGAGCAGACGACACGACACGCGTCACGTGACGCCAAGGACCTTCCTCAACCGAGAGAGGGAGTGGAAGGGGTGCTTGATAAGCTCGAGGGGAGGAACGCCTCCCGATGGAGGAGAGAAACAAAACGCACATGAGACAGACGGGCAGGGCAGACGGAAGGCCGCGGCCGCAGCGGCTGTCGGCGATGTCGCCGCGCCGTCAAAGGACTCTCTCTCGATTTATTTCCTTGTTTGCAATTCAAGACGGAGCCGCCGCAACGCGCCGCGCCGCGCCGGCGTGCGGGCGGCCGCAGCAGCACCGGCCGGCCAGCCGAGGTCCGCGTCGACCAGCCGGCCGGTGGTGCAGGCAGGGCGGAGCAAGAGTGAAGGTTATGGGGCCTATACTCATTAGCCCCGCCACACGGAGAGAGAGAGAGAGAGAGGGAGAGACAAAAGATTGTGGGTATGCTCGCGTCCTCGCGGAGACTTACACGCACGGCAGAGCGAAGCACCATAGCACCTCCATACCATCTCGCTCCCACACCTCTGAGGAAGAGGGAGAGAGAGAGGGAGAGGAGAGAGAGAGGGGGGGAAGGAGAAGGAATAAGCAGAGCAGACCCGCCCCTCATTACCGCAGCGTTACCCTGCGTTACAGCGTTAGCGAGATCCAATTCAGATCAAATAATGCGATGCTGGTCGAGCGGGACCGGGCCGGGGCGGGCCGGGGCGGGGCGGGGCGGGGCGGGGCGGGGCGGGGCGGGCCGGGCAGGGCGCAGAGAGTGCCGACAGCGCGCGTTCGATTCGATTCAAATCTTGCTGGTCGGATCGGGCTGTGCCGGGCCGGGTCGGCGCGTGGCTTATTTGAAACAAGCGGCCTCGCTCCTCACTTCCTCCCCCGAGCCAGCAGCGCCAGGAGAAAGGCCTTGGTGCTTATGTCCCCGGGGCGGGGCGGGGCGCGGCGGGGCGGCTGACCGGACCGGCGCGGCACCAGCCAGTGAGTGATGCCGCTCAGGCAGGAGGCCCCCGCCCGCCCGCAGGCAACGCAATCAAGTGAAGAAGCCTCTCGCACCTCTGCGGGGCGGGGCGGGGCGGGGCGGGGCGGGGCGGGGCGCGGCCGGGCGGGGCGACCGTAACGGATGTACTCGCCGTATGCGCCGGGGTGCTCCTACTTTATCAACACATCAGCTCGGCTCAGCTGCGCCTGCCTGCCGGTATGCCGGTGTGGGCGCCCCGCCCCGCCCCGCCCCGCCCCGCCCCGCCTGACCTGACCTCTCAAAAAGCCCTCAGACGGCCACTAAATCACTTCCCGCAACAAACGTCCGCCTGGACTGGACTGCGACCCCTCGCCCCTCCCCCCCCCCTCCTGACCCCCTAGCCCGGCGCTTTTCAAACGCGCGTGCTCTGTAATTGTGTCATCTCCCACGAAAGCCAAACACATTCTGACCTTCACACATTTTGGCCAGAAGAGAAGAAGGAGGAGGAGGAGGAGGGGAGGAAGCGTTTTGATGGTTGGCCCATAAAGTCTCTCGACGCGCGCAGCGCACCCGGGCCGGGGCCCTCAAACGTCACCGATGAAATTGGACGAAAAATGGAAGTTAATGACAAAAGGTAAAGAGAACCGGTGGCAACGGCGGTGCTGCAACAGCTCTGAGAGGGGGCGGGGCGTGGCGGGGCGGGCCGGGGCGGGGCGGGGCGGGCCGGGGCGGGCGGACACAGCTGCCCTATGGTCTGCTCCTATCCGCTTCGCCACTCGGCACCCGATGAAAACATTACCGAATCGAAAGGGCCTGCCAGACTGAACAGGGGTGGTGTCCAGCCGAGTCCAGTCCAGACCGGGACCGGGCCGCCTGCTGCCGCTGCTGCCGCTGCTGGCCCAGCCCAGACGGGCGGAAGCAGCACAAGGCTGCTGATTGCTTTCAAATACGATTCAGAGCAGCAAAAACGGCCGGCCGGCCGGGCCTCTGGCCGCTGCGGCCAAACGGCATAATAGCCGCGCCACGGAGGGGCCAGGGAGGACCGTCGAGAATGTTGCAGCGACGGCAGGCGACGGCGCGGGGGCGCGACAGAGCCCTTACGGGGTATGACTTTTTTTCTGGAAAACTGGGAGTGAAAATTAAGCCGTTTACCCGGTGCGTACCTCGGGCGCCGTGCGGGTAGGCAACCCTCCCGCACGGGTGTGATGCGGTACAGTACAACCACCGGGGTATATCCGCTACACACGAGTTGAACTAAAGAGCTGGCGAATTCTAAGGGCGTCCATATTAAAGTATCTTTTTGGATCTCAGCCGGACGACGCCAAATTAACACCCCCTCTTTCTGTCTCCTCTCCCATTATCTCCCTCCCTCCCTTCGTTCTCTCTGTCTCTCCGTCCGTTCGTCGCAGCGAGCGGTGGGCAGTGTCCAGCTGCCCCGGCCGGCCGGCCGACCGGCCACACCGGCCACAGCGGGAGGTGTCAGGCATCTGTCGATCTGCGACGATTGTCCAATTGTCTGATTGTCTCGACGCCGTGCGACGCCCCTGCCCAGCCCTGCCCCGCCCTGCCCAGCCCTGCCCCGCCCTGCCCAGCCCTGCCCCGCCCTGCCCAGCCCTGCCCCGCCCTGCCCCCCAGCTCTGCACGGGCACGTGAGCCGCACGCGACCAGCGCTGGGCGTGGCGTGGCGTGGCGTGGCGGACAACACTTCCAGAGCAGGACCCCGCCCGGCCCGGCCCGGCCCGTACACAGCCGACGCCCGCGCCCCCTTTCGAGGTTTATAAGGCGGAAAACCTCAGGTAAACTGACGGTATTCTTTTGATGACTCTGTTCAGCCCGCTTCGCGAAATCAACTCGGCGCTGCGGGTCTTCTTGCTGTTGTGTCCAGCGGCCCCGGCCCGGCCCGGCCCCCTCGATGGCCAGTCCAACGACGGGGCACGTAACGGCGGGGCGGGGCGGGGTGGGGCGGGGTGGGGCGGGGTGGGGCGGGGTGGGGCGGGGCCGCAGGGTCAGCATTCGCCACACATAACGAGCCGGGTGCGGGGGCGGCGGCGCGGCTCCCGCCACAACCCTTTCCGTCCCGTCGCGCTAATATTTCCCACCGATTTTTGTCACCCACGCGAATGACGGCGGCTGCTCTGCAGTGCCGACACGGATGCTGCTGAGGCAATACTGACTGCGATTTAAAAAAAAAAAAAACATTTTCCATTCCCCCCGCACCCTCATCCTCCATGCGGTCGCAAACGAGATGCGAAAACAAACGGCATGCAGTCGGGGACTGCTGCTCCCCCGCCCCGCCCCGCCCCGCCCGTCACCCTCCTCCCCGATGTTGGCTGGCAACCCTTGCTGTCCCCTCCTCTCCCCTCCCCTGCCACGCTCCGCGCACGAGACTGACAATACACCGGCAGGCACAGCGCGACGGCCAGCCTGCAGCCGCACCGCACAGAGCTGCCTGCCAACGGCCGCGGCCGGAGCCGTCCTGGAGGTGACCCGGAGGACGCCCGGAGGTGTAGCGCGCGCCCCCTGCCTCCTCATACTTTCCGCGGAACCCTTTTTAAAATTTTTTTTTCTTCCACCCGATCCTCATTTCTCCCCCTTTGCCTCCGCAACAACGTCTTTCTTTTATATGTATTTATTTTTACTTTGCTCCTTTTTTTTTTCTTTCCCCCTTTCGGAAAAATCCGCCGGTCGCGGCGGTTCGCCCTATCCTATCCTGCCAGGATCGCGCGGCGCGACGGTTGAGACGCCGTACTGAGGTTACGGTTTCTTCGCGGACGAGGAAGTAAGTCCGTGCCTCTCAGAGTTGATTCTACCCCTCCCCCCATCCCCACCCCCAGCGAGCCTCACCTCCTCCCCCACCCTCCTCGTCAGTAAAAAAAAAAAAAACTAAAAAGGGTTCGCGCGTCACGCCAGCAGCGCGCTCCCTTTATATTTCCCCGCTCTTTGCATCTCGAATTGGCTGATCCAGCCGGCCAATGAGGACGCGTTTAACCGGCGGGGAAGGGGTGCGCGGCGGAGGCATCGCAACGAATCTTTCTTTCTTTCTTTCACCCTTCCTCTTTGGCTCCACACACACGACACGGTGGCAGAAGCCTGTTCGCTTTTTTTATACATATACATACCCCGGCGAGTTTAAAATAATAATAATAAAAAAGGGGTGCCGCTTTAGCACGTGCTGGAGGATAGAGAGAGAGAAAGGGGTGGGGAGGAGGGTGGCACCGCAACCCGTGTTGCACAGCGTGTGTTAATGGCGGCTCATGTGTCAAACACACCTCCATTTTTTTTCCTTCAACCCTTCCCCACTTCCTTTCCTGTTTTTTTTTTTCGTCCCCGCGCCGGTGCTTGCGCCGCGCCGACGAAACGGGTGGAAAATATCGCGAAATCATCCCCCCGCGCGTGTGTGTGTGTTCTGAACCAGTTGGCGTCCGTTAGCGATCGCGTCGAAATAAGTAAACAACGCGTAAGGAAGGAATTTGAGAGGTGAAATTACATAAGGAAAGAGATGGCGGAAAGAAGAGACGACGAAGGCGAGGGCGTCTGCAAACGAAAAATAAAAAGAAGGGCCGAGATTTTCTGCCTTTGAGCGGATGAGGCTAGGCGTGCCCCGCCCTATCGGCTCAACAACATCACACCGCGTGACTAAACTTTACTCAGCTGCGCTGCACCAGACTCTGTGCAGCGCGGCGCGGCGCGAGGCGAGTCGCCCGCGGCACCACCCGCCTTCCCTTTCAGTGGCTGCTGCTGGAGGCTGGCTGGAGGCTGGCTGGAGCCGAGCTTGTCCATGGCTGATTTCGCGGGGGAGATACTGGCCACGCCACGCCGCGCCACGCCGCGCCACGAGATGTACACGAAAAACTAATTTCACTAACGCTTGGATAACAGCAGCGCTGCCGCTCTCAGATTCATCGGCAGATTCCGCTTTTTCTCCAAGCAGGGCAGACAGGCGGAAGCAGAGTGGGGGCGGGCGAGAGAGAGAGAGAGAGAGAGAGAGAGAGAGAGAGAGAGAGAGAGAGAGAGAGAGAGAGAGACGGAGAGAGGGTCGGACGGAGAGAGAGCAGGACTTGGGCAAATTGAATTGAGCCTTGTTTGGAATCCCCTTCAAAGCGCTCCGATCTAACAGGGCGATCGATGGAGGGAGAAAGGCAAACTGGCCGACGCCGATACGCTTCGGACTAAAACCGACCGCCATGCCAAAATTTTTCATTACTCCGCGAGCAGAGCTTTGGAGCGAGCGAGAGCAGGATAAACATAGCGGCATCAACCCTTTGCAAGAGAGAGAGAGAGAGAGAGAGAGAGAGAGAGAGAGAGAGAGAGAGAGAGAGAGAGAGAGAGAGAGAGGGGTATGTTGATTGGTCGCCGGCGCAGCCAACCCCGATCACGCATGCACGACTTGACAAAGGAGGTGCGCGGAGCGGGAGAGGGGACATGGAAGAGAGCGGGAGAAGAGAGGGAGAGAGAGGGAGAGGGAGTTCAAAAGAAAGCGCAGAGGAGCCGGTTTGGTACGACACATGTTTATTCACCCGGTGATTGGGATGCAGGAGGGGGGGGGGGGCGACGCTCCGCCGCCGCCAGGACGAGTTTGACGTCTGATTAGGCCCCAACGTCTCTTTTTTTTTTTATCGTCTTTGTTTTCGTCCCAGCTGCGCCGACGTTTTGCCATTTTCAGATCAAAGCAGAATGCCACTGCTGCTGTGTAAGGATAATGCCGGTTGAGGAATCAGGAATAGAGTACAGTAGAGTAGAGCCGCGAGCTACAGCGTGAGAGAAAATATTAAAAAAGGCGGAATTGCGTAAAAACGTCGCGTCCCTTCCCGTAAAACCCAGGGAGATCTTTTCCTTTTTTATCCCCCGATTCCATGTCAGTTTCCTTCCTTGCCGCATTTTTACCGGACTCTCTCACGCAGGTCGAATACAACGAGCAAGTGATCAACGCCAGCTCCCCTCAAAAAGCACTTCTTTTCCCGCAAAAGTCTGTCGCCCGTGTGCAACCCCTCCGAAGGCATCCTCCTTTTCCCTCCTCTCTGACGTCTTCTGCGTTTTTATACTTTTTTTCCATAAAAATTGTGCAACAGTTGAAGGGAGACGGACAGACCCCTCCGCTTTTTGTACGAATAAGCGCCGTAAAAAAATAGAAGAGCGGCGATACGTTCCCACCCTACTTTGTCTTACATGAGGTCAGGTTTCATACAAAATGGTGAGAGATTTGTCTCCCCCGGGCCGCTCCGCTCCGCGCCGAGGAGGCTCAGCCGGGGCCAGAGGTCGGCAAGGGGTTCACCTATTTTCGGAAAGGAGCTGCTGCATGCGAAGATGTGCGTAGCCGAGGCGAGGGGGAGCGCGAGAGGGAGGGAGGCTCTCCTCACATAAAAGAATACATTACAAGATTGAGCGCGACCTCTCTATTTTTCGATAAAAAGGGCGTTTTCTGAAAGGACTGGCTTTTTTTTTAAAGACGCGAGGACTAGAAGAAAAAAAACAACTTGAAGGAGGGTGAGGGGAGAGGAGGAGAACCCTGCTTTTAATCTTAAGCGCAGCCCGCACCCCTCCCCGCCCCGCCCCGCCCCGCCCCTCCCTGCCCAACCTCACCTTCTTCGCCAATACAAGTGAAGCGGAATTCAGGATCGCGGAATGAAGGCGACGGGGCCAGGGGTGCGTTTTCTCTATTTTATCACTTTTACACGATTTTTGATTTCGCGTTTTTTTCGACTTTCCCACAGTCCTGTTTCGCGCCACCGCGTTAGCGAACCTGTAACATCCCCTCACAAAAATCAATCCACCTAGGTTTTTTCTTTCTTCCACATTTCTTTGGCCCGAGAATTTCATTATTTTGCAATGTCGACCCCCTTTTCCTTGCCAACGAATCTCCGTTAAAAAACGGACAAAATGCAACCGACTCCGTAACGGGCGCGAAGATCTGCTGAGGGACAAGATGGCGAACGCGACAGAGAGACGGTTGAACACGTGACAACCGCCCCTCCACGCCACGCCACCCCTGATGCCCCGAAGACTTGCAGCAGCGAGCACTTAGCGTGGAGGCCGTTTTTACCCAACTCTTTGACAGTTCCGCTGACTATCCGAAAAACGGAAGGCCTCCGGGCCACCGGGGGCAGGGGGGGAGAGGGGAGGGCCGCCGGCGCTACGCTCAAGACAAGCGAAAACCGTTAGCGAACATCGCGTGATACGTGACGTAATTGGCGGAGGGGCGGGAAAAAAAGGAATAGTCTCGGAAAATAGAAAAAATGCGAACATGAGCGAAGAAAGTGCGAAAAAACTGCCAAATGTGGTCTGCCTAACGGTCCTAGCGTCGTCTCCCAAACAGAGAGACACACACATTCAGAAGCCTACGAAAAAAAAAATTAACCAAACGGCCTGAAGCGCCCGGGGTCTCTTACCGCGTGGGACGAGACGCCATAAACAAAACCAAAACGAATGAAAATGAAATAATGAAAACGAGTTGCATATTCAGAAAACACCAACAACATTTTTCTGCAGAAAACCGCGCGGCCACCTTACACACACACACACACTCGCTATTGGAGAGTAATGCATATACATATGCGACGAGAAGATCAAGATGGGCAACGGCGGGAATAAAAAAAATGGAGAGAGGGAATAAGAACCAATCGTAACCCCGCTGTGCATGGCCCGGACCGCCACCCCCGCGCCGCCCCCGCGCCGCCCCCGCGGAGGCAGAGACAAAACACGCGCGCTCGGCTATCATCGCCATATGATCGCAATGCTGGGCGAAAATTTAATGAGCGACGACCCAACCAGAAGGAAGGAAGGATGGAAGGAAGGAAGGAAGCGCAAGAAGGAATGAAATGAATGACGAACGAATGAATGAATGGATGAAACGCTGCCCCAGCGCAGCGCCGCGGTGTGTCGCATTATACGGAGCGAAAAACGAAGCGAAAACATTTTGTTTCCGCAAATAATGAGGATGGATTTAGTAGCCTGCATATTCATGCCGCGTGTTTACACAAGCCTAAATCATACAAACTCTCGTTCCCTCTCGCTCGCACACACCCGCGCATATGGGCCAATTAGAAGGAAATAAAAATGGTTCCTCTCGCGTCTCCGCGCTCCTAGTCGATATAACTCGCAGGTTTGGGCCCGGCCCGGCCCGGCCCGGCCTCGGCCGCCCCCACTCGATGTGTATCACCGCACCGGCAGCAAATTGAGTGGAAAGCCATGAGCCGGCCGGCGGGCGTAACGATCGGCACCAAATAACCATACGTGTTGCCGGTATTAAGGTAGGCATACTGGGCGAGGCACCGGGCGGGGCGGGGCGGGGCGGGGCGCGGAGCTGTGTGACTGAGATTATCTCGACGAGATGGAGGGCATTAGAGGCTAACGAGGAGCGCCCCTCTCGCTCTTTCCACCACCACCACCACCCACCTCCTCCACCTACGCCCCCCCTCCCCTCCTCTCACCCCCTCGCCGACACTATATACACTCTTTCTCACCATACGGCGCGCTATAAAACCAGTCTGCAAACGCCTCTCGTATGCAAATGAGCGGGTTAGGCCCCACAGTAGCCGCACGCCACCCTGGCGCGCGCTCATCCGCCCGTTTACCCGTCACGAGCGCAACACCTTGCACCCAAAGGTGATCGGCTCGGAGATCGAGTGTGCACAGGACTTGATTTTAGCTTAATTTCTCTTTCTAAAATTCCCTTACACGTATAAAACTTTTCTGAATTGCGTAGGGGTACAAAAAAAAATATTCCTCGCATTTTGCTCACCGACCGGCGTTCCCGTTGTCCGCGGGTCACTACGCGCTGTACTCACCTGAAAGCACAAGAAACAAATAAGAACGTTAGTTTTGAAGGCAGTACTGGGATAGAAACAGGCCGCGGGGAAAAAAGGGAAGGGAGAGGTGTGTGTGTGGGGGAGAGGAGAATACCAGCACCCGCATCCACGCCGCGAGGAGGACAAAGTTGGAGTCCGGCCGGCCAGCCCGTCAAAGACCCGGCCGGCTGGACTCGGTGCTGGGAACAGACACATGCTCGGCGCCGCGAGGCGAGCCGCTCAGCAGTTCAGTCGGCCAATGAGGGGCGCAATTCGATTTACGGCTTCGCCGAGCAAGATGGACAAGCAAAGCGAGAGAGAGAGAGAGAGAGAGAGAGAGAGAGAGAGAGAGGGGTGGGGCGGTGAGGGGATGAAGGCGCGTGCTGCGCAGAGGGAAGGGAGGGAGGGAGGAGACTTCAGGAAACACACTCGAAGGCACAGACATTCGGCCCGCTCTTCCCTCACTCCCTCTCTCTCCCTCTCCCTCTCTCTCTCCCCTCTCCGTTCCGTCCCGTGACTTCATTTGAGCACAATGGTCCGTCTCCACCGCCTCCCTCCCGCGCCCCGCCGCCCCGCCCCGCCCCGCCCCGCTCCGCCCCACACACCCTTCCAGCCCCAGGGCGCACCGCGCCCCCGCCGCACCCCCGCCCCACCCGCCAATTCAGACGGCCACGCCGCGCCCACAAAGAGACCTGGTAATGGCGCACAATTGCCAACCTCGTAGGGGGGTGGCGGGGCGTGGCGGGGCGTGGCGGGGCGGGGCGGGGCGTGGCGGGCTGCCTACCCTGGCCCCCGCAATTGCCCTGTCCGGAGAGTGTTTGCTGAGCGCTGCAGAGCAAAGGAGCGACTGGGCTGGACCGCCGCGCGACTTTTCCAAGATGTGCCAAATCGTCGCGGTGCCGAATTCGTCGCGATGCGGGAGCGAGAGAGAGAGAGAGAGAGAGAGAGAGAGAGAGAGAGAGAGAGAGAGAGAGAGAGGGGGGCTGAAAGAGCGTTTAGCCGTGGCTGCTGGGCCGGGCCAGTAGCCCCAGGCCTGGCCTGGCACTGAGGGAGCCACACAAGGACTTGCGTCGCAGAAAATGATCGGTGCCGAGTCCCGACGCGGCGCGGTGCAGTTCAATGAGTCGTACTCGCCCCGCCACCCGAGGGAACAATTAAATGTTTTACATTCATTCCGGGTACTGCTGCTTTGGCACTGCTTCGTACTTGGTACTGCGGTACTTGTCCGTACCTGCAGCAGCAACAGATTTGCGTCTTGAAACCAACAAAGAACCATTAAAAGGTCCCATCCGATGAGGCCTGCCAAGGCGGGGCACGCCGCGCCGGCCGGCCGGCCGGGCCCGGCTCCGAGGAGCCAGGCATTTTTCCGAGAAACATAATTCGGGCTTTATTGCACGCCGCACCGCCACCACCGCCGCTGCAACGGGCCTGCCGAATACCTATAAACATAATAACACACTACTAGCCGTGCAAATGCATCGCCCTACTCGGAACGCGTTTCGCAGCGCCCCGCCCCGCCCCGCCCCGGCTAAACGCCACCGAAATCTCGCCGGCGAGAGGAGCGGGGGCGCCGGCCGGACCGGGGAACACCCCACGTATATAGCCTCGCGACAGGCTTCTACGAACAGAGACCAAGGCGAGGTGCCCCTCGGACCCAGCGGCCAGGCCCAGCGCCCTTCTCCCATGGCAAAATACAATAATCAGAGAGAGAGAGAGAGAGAGAGTCGAGACCAGGAGAGGTGGGCTGGGCGTCCACCCGCACCGCCTCATTACAACGTATCGCACTGCAAGCTGATTGTCATCATCTAGACCAGTGCTGCCGTGCGGCCGCTCCGCTCCGCCCCGTGGACCAAATGGACCCACATATAATTTGGCCGGGTCGGTCGGACGCGTTACTGTACTGGTCTAGCGAGCCGATCGGCCGGGCCGGGCCGAGCCGGGCAGAGTGAGTCAGACTTTGGAGGTTATGGCTGCGGCGGGGCGGGGCGGGGCGGAACTTCCTCCGACGTGCGGCCGGCGCGGCCGGCCTCCCGCGCATCAAACCTGTTCCCTACTAATTAGAACGGACAGGAGAGTCGCCCGGGCCGGGCCGCACCGCACGGCCGCGCCGCCCGGGGAAGGACGGAGCAAGTGAGGAAATATAGGGCCTTAGTCAAATCAACCGGTCATGAAACTAGTTACTTTGCAGGGCGTCCCAAGTGCAGCCCGGGCTAGAAAGTGCGCGCGGGAAGGCGGTAGTGGTTTACAGCGCGGGTGGGATCTGCACCTGCTTGGAGATTTCTCATTTTCAAAAAAATATCCCGCTCGCTGATCACTGATAGGTTCGGCACGGCACGCCACAGCACGCCGCCCCGCCGCGGTGGTCGACAAGCGGGCAGGCCAAGTGGGAATGAGGTTAGCGGCCCGGCCGGCCAGCGGAGGTGTTATAACACGGCCACTGACCAGAATGAAAATAATCATCAAAATACTAATAATAATCGTAAAAAAAAAGGATAGGCAATTACATTCGGCGTGGGAACGAGGAGTTATCGATTAGGTTCGATAAATATCGCGCTCAATGACTCACATCTCGCATCTCCCCGGAGCCGCGCCGGGCCGCGCCGGGATGAAATTAGTTTGTTTTACAGTATGCATGCAGGACGATGGAGGGGGCGTGGCGTGGCGGGGCGGGGCGGGGCGGACGCGATCACTATCACGGGGCGGGCCGACGACATGCACGGTTCTGAGCGCTATGCCACAATGTATCGAGCGCGGTACTCAAAGAGTAACCGTGACATACTTTTAAATTATAATCCTCCCCACCGCAAAAAAAAAAAAAAAAAAGTTATCCAAAGTTTGAGAGGGTAAAACGACAGCCGCCCTGCAATGGTACACATTGCGCAAGTCCGATGATCCACGCAGCAGTCGACTCGGTGCGCAGCGCACATACGAGCCCGGGCATCAGTCAAATCATTTTTGGTGATTATTGCTTTTAGAGAGGCCGGGCCGAGGCCGGGCCGAGGCCCTGCTCATATACGTACGCGCCCGGCCCCACTCGCCCCGCCCCGCCCCGCCCCGCCCCGCCCCGCCCCGCCCCGCCCCGCCCCGGCCGGTATTTGAACGTACGGAAGCGAGTATAATTACCACGGTGGTCCAGCAGCAGCGGGCCGCGCCACGCCGCGCCGCTCCTCGTACGTGAGCAACGTGCACCGCCGCCTCCTCCAATTTTTTTTTTTTCGGACGTGTTTTCCCTTCACTCTGTAGCCTACTATACATGCACACACCGGGTGTCTACAATAAGGCCCCCGAGGACTTCGAAGACATACTGTCCCGCCGTGCACGTGTGCGGGAGGGTTGCCTACTCGGCCGTCCGATAGGCGACAGGCAAAACCGACCGCACCGCCGCCAACGCACGCGGAGTATTTTTCAAACACTCGGTATGTGCATGCGCAACCCCTCCGCTCCCCCTTCGGGCAACCACCAATTCCTGCAAACAGCCTGAAGAATGCTGTTATACTTTATACCAGGTATTCACGAGCTACGATGACTAATTAGTGTAAGGAAACAAAAGCTTTACGGCGGCGATGAAGACCGCCGCAATGATATTCCTGGAGCGCGCCCGCCCGCTCTCTCTCTCTCTCTCTCTCTCTCTCTCTCTCTCTCTCTCTCTCTCTCTCTCTCTCTCTCTCTCTCCCACAAACAGCCGCGCGCTACCAGCCGTGGCTCAACCCAGCGAGCGGACAGGAGTCCATCTGGCAGATAGATAACACCAGTGTCCAGCAGTGGGGCATTCGTCAAAGACGGTGTGACGTTCACGGGCCCCTCCCCCCCCCCCCGCATCTCTCTCTCTCACACACAACCTGCTCGTCTCTGGTTGGGAACGGAAGCCTTCCCAAACAAGGCGGGCCTGGAAGGTGAGAGCATCTCCTCACACACACACACACACGCACGCATACACGAGAGCTCGTAGCCCGCGGCGCGGCGTATGTGGTACAGTCAGTCGTAGGCAAATTCGTGAGGCGGGATAATAATATAATATAGGTTGCGACTTCCTGTCGGCCAAGGATAGGCAGGCGGGCGAGCCTGGCCCGGCTGGCGCGGACAGTACAACGCGGGCCTGTGCCTGGACTAGGCTAGGCTCGCGAGGCTGAGGCTGATGTGAGCTAGGGCCCAGCCGGCCCATCAGGGCTAATATGCAAACGCGCCTTGACCCGCGGGGGCGCAGCTGCACGGGCGACACCACCGCCTCTCTCTCTCTCTCTCTCTCTCTCTCTCTCTCTCTCTCTCTCTCTCTCTCTCTCTCTCTCTCTCTCTCCCACTTCACACGGGCCACGCGGCTCGCCGCGGGGTCAGCTCTCGGGTCGGAGTCGGTTCTGGTCGGCCAACATCAAAAAAGTCAATTTTCGTCTCAAACATCAAGAGCAATGGGGGTCATCAGTAACGGAAAAATTTCTTGCGGTTTCTCTGCAGCAGCAAAGGGCCTAGGCGAGGCGAGGCGTGGCGGGGCGTGGCGGGGCGTGGCGGGGCGTGGCGGGGCGTGGCGGGGCGTGGCGGGGCGTGGCGGGGCGGACCAAACCACATGCAGTGGCGCCCAACTATTACACGTAGCTGGCGGGCCGGGCCACCTGGGGGCCACTCCGGGCCGATCAAGAGAGCAGCCGCGGGAGAGAGAGGCGTTGAAACAAATTGATCTCTTCGACATTACCGCAAAGTACGAATTGCCGCCGAAAGGCTACCGTGTGAGAGAAAATAACAATCATCCGAGCAGAGAGGGGCGGGGCGGGGCGGGGCGGGGCGGGGCGGGGCGGGTCAGCCCAGCTGCGGTCAGCCCGAGGCGAGGCGCTCTGGACACACAACTAGGCGCCGGGCCGCGCCGGCCGGACCCTCTCGCCTCCACTGCTTGTCTTTCACCTCACCTCACCGGGAAAGGGAATTACTATCGAAAAGTCATAATCGCCGGCCGGGCACGGCAGCACGGTGCGGGGCGGGAGCCAAAAGAGCAAGTGGCGAAATCACGCCTGCTGCCTACACCAGACCAGCAGCGGGGGAACCGCAGGCGTCGCGGCGGTATAAGAAAAGGTCTTTGGGAAACAACGAAATCTTCTCTAGCAGAACAGAACAGAGGCACTCAAAGTGTTCGTATTCTTCGGCAATACCCGGGCGCTGGCGGGCCGGGCCGGGCAGTGTCGGGTCGGCTGCCGTAGTGTTGTCCATCAGTCTTCACACGCCGCCCCGCGCCGCCCCGCGCCGCCCCGCGCCGCACAGCGGGCTGAATACTAATGCTGATGGCCCCACGCTACGCGCCGCCACCACACACCCGACCACATAGGCCACGCCGTAATGAGGCCCGGGCAGGCCGGGCCAGCCCGGGCCATACTGGACCGTGGCCACCTACACCACAGAAAACTACCAGACATATGATGTCTTCGCTCAAATTCAAAATGAATAATGTTCTCCCCCTACGCCCCCGCCCCGCGCAATGCGGTAGCATGCAAACCGTGACATGTACGAGACGTACTGTACCCGGGCCGGGGCCGAAATGAGCGTCGTGGCCGCATGGCAGGCAGGGGCCCGGGTGCACCGCACGCTGACCCGGCCCGGCCCGGCCGAAACTCATATCCCCGTCCTCAAAGGTTACACCTCTCGCTTGCAACGAGATGGAAAAAAACACAACAAAAATCTCTCCAGCATACACTCAGAAAAGACTCTTTGTTATTTTCAGTAAATAAAACCTTCCTTTTTTTGTTTTTTTGCTCTGTACGAGCCTCAGCTCAGCTCCAGTCCAGTCGCGCGCCACGCAAATCAGAGAGACGGATAGGTAACTGGCGCCATCCTCGGCTGCTAATGACGGAACCTCCACACGCCCCCCACCCCCTATATGGTCCAGGCATCTCTCTCTCTCTCTCTCTCTCTCTCTCTCTCTCTCTCTCTCTCTCTCTCTCTCTCGCATGCGCTGCTCCTTTGCGTGTCACGGCGGCGCGGCGTACGTATCAAAATAAATCACAATGTCACGGCTGTGTGAATGCCGCCATGAGGCGGCCGCGCCACTCCCCCCCCCCCCCTCTACCAATCTGACTGACTGAGTACTGTGCAGCCCAGCTGGCTAGTCATCTCCTCCTCCCTTCTCCTCTCCCCTTTTCGATTCTTGCAACAATAATGTATTTAAAAAAATATTCATCTATACGTGGTTTTTATTCCAAACATCCAACGTTTTACCGCAAAAGCTCACCACAGTGCACCCAGACACACGCGCACACACACACACACACACAGTGAGAGGCGCCACCTGCTGTTACCCACTTCCCACCACAGAAGTATATATAAGGTCGACTGTTGCCGTTTTACAAGCTTCCGGTCCGCCGCAGGTCGGGCTGCGCGCGCACACGCACACACACACACACGCACGACGCGCGCGGGTGGGCCTATAAAAGTTAACACCCGAAATTTGTAGCGCGATGAATAAAATAGCTGAGCAGCGGAGCGGCCTGAGCAGCGACCGCCCCTGCCCTGCCCTCATTTAAATCCCCCGCCACGCCAGGGCCGCCACCTGTTGTCGCCCCCGTCCCGTCCCGTCCTCTCTCCTCGCCACTCTACTTTTAGTTTTTATGTATTTTTTGCGAGATTCGCCGCGGAGATAAAACGGCGCTTCCAGCCGCGGGCGGGGCGGGATGGGGGACCCTCGAGAGAGATACTTTGTAGCCCAGACTATATTTGCATATCGAGCTGCTAAACGCCTCGTAAATTCCGAGTAGCCGTGGCGGGGGGCGCCGCGACGCCCTGCAGGGTGCGCTATGGGGCGCCCGGTCACGTGACGACGCGGCGCCGCGGCGCCTGCAGCTGCACCAAGGGCGGCCATCATAATTAGCATCCAGTGCAGCCCGCGCGGCGGCCCGTTCAGACATTAAAAAAAGAGCGAAGCTGCTGCGCTTACTACAAAAGTGTAGTAAAAAAATAAAAAGAGCTGCCCTGTGTACGGGCCACAAACGAGGTGAAGTCTATGGTGCACAAATAAAACACGTATAAAACAATAATGGCTGCACACACATGTGGCGCGCTTTTCGTTAGGAAGGGAAAAATATAAAACAGACGCGCGGGAATGAGCCGCACACGGCTAATAGGATCTCCAAGGGGAGCGGGCTCTTACACATCCCTTCCCGATGGAGGACAAGCCAGGTGTGAGGCTCTTATGGTGTCGGTCCTGCAGTCCTGCTACAGTCCTGCAGTCCTGCTACAGTCCTGTTCCTGCTACAGTCCTGCTACAGTCCTGCAGTCCTGCTACAGTCCTGCTACAGTCCTGCAGTCCTGCTACAGTCCTGCTACAGTCCTGCTACAGTCCTGCAGTCCTGCTACAGTCCTGCAGTCCTGCTACAGTCCTGCTACAGTCCTGCAGTCCTGCTACAGTCCTGCAGTCCTGCTACGGGACGGGCAGGGCAGCAATCCCATCACCCCTACAGCCTCCTGTAGCCGTCGCCATGCTGGTCCTACAAGGCACGTACGTCCTCTAAAAAACTAAAGCTCCACCCGCATAGGCTGGGCCGCGTCCTTGCTCAGTCGCGCTCGCAACAGGAAATGCGCGGCCGGCCGGCCGGACCGACTCTACTTGCCGCGGGCCGGGCCGGGCCGGGCGCGCGCACAGAGCCCAGCCCCGAGGTGCTGAGTAACGCGCTTCGACGAATAATTCGCCTTGGCCAGCAGGCCCAGCCCGGGCGCGCTGCGAGGCGTCCTTGGGCACACCGGCACCAGCCACGTGACCTCGCCTGGGCCGGCCGGACAAAAGGGACGGGGCGGTCCAGCGAGGTGGTCCAGCACACACAGACACACACGACGCTCGCGAGGATTAAATCCACCACGACGACGTCTTATATCGCGGACCCTTTCTCCTGCCGCTGTAAGTAGCGCGCGTGCATTCAAAAGTCCGCGCGGCGGCGCGACGTGTTCGGCTAGCCACGCTACTCTACTCTCCACCACGCCCCGCCACGCCCCGCCACGCCGTCCCGTCCGCTGCCACACTTCCTGTCCAATTTGTTTGTCGCTTCCCCCGAAAATGCTGCTGGTGCTGGTGCTGCGGCAGTAGTAGTGGACGCGGTAGCAGCGCGAGGAGGAGTACAGTGGCTGCAGCAGAGGAGGAATGAATGACAGAAAAAAAAAGCAGACACGCAACCCCCCCCCCCCCCCTCCCGGTGCTGCTGAGCCCGACGCGACGCGCCGCGCCAAACACGATACCTAAAGGTGTCCCCGCGCCGGGCCAGGCCGGGCCGGGCCGAGCCTCACGTCTCAGGGAAATGAAGGGAAAATGGAAGCATGATAATAATAATAGTAGTAGTGGAGGTGGAGGAGGAGGAGGGAAAAAAAGGAGCAGCTGCGACCTTGCTATCCTATCCTTCCTATCCTTCCGCGGTCATTACAGCTGCACATACGCGGGGCGGGGCGGGGCGGGGCGGGGCGGGGCGGGGCGGGGCGGGGCGGGGTAGGGCCCTCCTGCGCAGCGCCGCACAAGTGATTGCCTGATGACGCCTTGTATGCGCGCGCAGGCAGGTTGATTGACCTAATGACACTGCAAAAATTTGAATACGGACCGGCGGACCGAGATTCAAATTGGACACACACGCACGCACACTCACACACGCGCGTGGTATGCGCGCGATGCATTCTCCAGATAGAGCTAATAAGAAACATAATTCAGGGGGACAAAAGAGTACGAAGCAATAAAGAAGACGGATTAAGAATAGGGAATAATTAATAACGAGACGGACGTGGAGCGAAGCAGCCGTGATAAAGCAATACGAAACAAAAATGGACGAACATCCTTTCAAAAGACACCTTCAGCACGGTCCCAAATGAAAAGAGAAGAGAGAGAGAGAGAGAGAGAGAAGGGGGGGAAGAGGGGGCATAAAAAGAGAAGGAATCATTACGCCCCGTTCGGGCTCGGGCGGCCGGCCGGCCTGCCGGACCTCTGCTCTCTCTCTCTGTCTCTCTCGCACCTCCCCGGAGCGCGCCCCGACCTCCGCTCTCCGTCTCTCTCTCTCCTTCGCGCGCACCGCGCCGGGACAATACCGACAGGAGAATAACTCCACAGCATTCGACATACAAAATATGCAAATCATCGCCGATATGAGCTACACTGTCACAAACACACCGCCATATACCACGTCACGCGTGAGGCACGTCAGATGGGATCGGCTGGCCGTCGAGGCCGCGCTCGGCAGGAGTATGGAGTGCAGCGAGAGAGAGGGGCCTTAGCGTTTACCGCCGGTATAAAACCGTGGAGGAAAAAGTTTGGGTGAATGAATCAAGACCTCCAGCTCCTGCAGCAGGCACTTGTCGCCAAGGTGTCGCTGCGGTCCAAAGCCACCGGCTCAGGCACGAACGACTGCTAGTAATGACATTTCGGCGGTGGGGCTGCGGGGGCCCGAGGGGGACCGGGCCGGGCGCGTGAAGGGCGGATAGATTAGAACTAAACATCAAGGTAAGTAATGTGATCCCCGACTCACGGCGCGCAGCACCACGCCGCTCCACCGCACAGCCTCCGGACCAAGTCATTGTAATTAGCTATGCACTGTGTATGGAGAAGTGCTTGGTAATACCGTCGAATTTCGACGGCGGCGCGAGGCGGGCCTGGGCCGCGGTCTGAAGGTGGCTGGCTGGCTGGCGGCGGGGCGCAGTCGTACCAACAGCCGGAAGGTCAGGTCGTCAGCCTGGCCAGCCGTCGCGTTGGCCCCCCTGCGCGCTTACGCTACGATTCTCCCTCACTTCTAATTGCGTCGCGCTGTCGTCGCCGCCGCGCCGCGCGGCACGGGCCTAATTTTTAATTTGGAGGATGAGACATTAGCGCTGCAAGGTTGGCTGCCCAGCAAATAGGCGTCGTCCCCCCAGGGGCGGCTAGGGAAAAGGAGTAAGGGAGGGGTGGGGGTCCTCACTGCGACCACGTCATGCTGCCTCGCTCACGCCTGTCAATAACTTCATTTTCACGATCGAATCGCCTTCGGGGAAAGAAAACGCGCGCCCGACCGACCGTGTGCGTACGACACGACGACAGAGGGGCAGACAGAAATTAACACGCATGCCTCCGAATAACGACGAGTTGACGGTATTTCATTTTTTTATTTCAATATTATAATTATTATTACGCTCCTCTCTCTCTCTCCATGCAGCAGCGCAAAGGAGAGGGAGGAGAGGGAGAGAGAGAGAGAGAGAGAGAGATGGGGACAGGGAGAACAGGGTTGAGGTGTTTTGTCTTATTCTTTTTTTTCTTCCTTTCCCAACAAAAAGAGCCACTTTATCCCGAGCAGTGTGTGCCCCCCCGCGCAATGAAATGACATGCGATGCCAAATTACGACCATGACGGACCCGCTACACTACGCCACGCCGCGCCACGCCACCCGTACGGCACCCGAGGGGGCGCCCCGCCCCGCCCCGCTTTCTATCACCAGCACACATCATTTTTGGGGCCCCGGGAATGAGGCGGCCGTCGCGTCTACTCGCGGCACGGCGCCGCGCAAGACACAACGAATGCATAATTAGTGATAATGACATTTAAAAAAAACACATCTCCTCTCCCTCACCGAAAAATAAGACAAGAGAGGCCAAGCGAGACCGGCGCGGCGACGACAAGCAGCGGATGGAGGGGAAAAAAAAGGGTACTCCGCTGTGCTGCTGGTCTGCGGCGTATGCGTGAGCTCCGGCAGCGGGGCGGGGCGGGGCGGGGCGGGGCGGGGCGGGGCGGGGCGGGGCGGGGCGGGGCGGGGCGGGGCGGGGCCGGTTACCGCTCGCCCGCGCGCGGCTCCTAACGCATTGTCCGCGCAAGGGGCCCCCCTATAACCTCACGAGGACCGCTAACGCAGCGCGGCCGGCGAGTCTCACGGAGAACAAGTAGTACAGAGTAGTACAGAGTGACACCTCCCTTCATTAGTACACCGTACCGACCGGCCCCGTGCGGGTAGGCAACCCGCGCGCACTCCTGCATCCGGTACAGTATAAGCAGCAGGCTGGACCAGCCTCAAGCTCCCCGCAAACACACACACACACACGCACACAGAGGGGGCTTTTCCAAGGCGTTATTTCATTAAACAAACACGATCGGGGCGGGGTCGGCGTGATGGTGGTCGCGCAGGAGGCCAGGTCAGGTCAGGGTAGCCGTCCAGGCGTGGCCGTCCCGTCGTGCGACACGGGGCGGGGCGGGGCGGGGCGGGGCGGGGCGGGGCGGGGCGGGGCGGGGCGGGGCGGGGCGGGGCGGGGCGCGTGCCAGAGCTCACCGCGGTGCTGTGCACGGCCAGCGGTCCGAGCAGCGCGCCAGCAGCAGGGGCAAGATGAAGAAGGGTTGATCTGCGCTGCGCTGCTTAGGGGTGCGGGACAAGCCGAGGTGTGAGGCGGGCCGGGCCGGGCCGGGCCGGGCAGTCAATAAACCCGTTAGGGGGACGGAGCGGGACGGGACGGGGAGGGCCCGGTGCCCTGCCGGTGCCCTGGCGGTGCCCTGGCGGTGCGGGGCAGGCGCGTGCCCCGAGCGTGCCACGGCGGTGGGGAGGTGAGTGAGCAGGGGGACACAATCAAAGGGAAGAGGCGACCATGCATGTCCGGCCCGCCCCGCCCCGCCCCGCCCCGCCCCGCCCCGCCCCGCCCCGCCCCGCCCCGCCCGGTTCATTTCTGCACTCAGGGACGCGGCGGCGGCGTCCTGGAGGAGACATCGCGGCGCACCCGCCCGCGAGGACCGGACGGCTCCAGGAGGACGCTGTCACGCAGTGAGGCGTGCCCGCCCGAGGACGAGAAGGGCCCAGGGCAGGGGGAGGGGGGGGGCGACAACGCGGCGACAAAACCCTTACAGCCATGTTTTTTAGCCCGACCCGGGAAGAGAAGACTAGGGCTGGCGAGCCGGATAAAGGGTCGCATAATTGCCAGGTGATAGGCTGCGGGGACACGTGGCCGGGCGGGGCGGGGCGGGGCGGGGCGGGGCGGGGCGGGGCGGGGCGGGGCGGGGCGGGGCGGGGGTGACGAGCATCCAATATGGCGGAGGACGACCGGGGAGCTTTTTAAAAAATCAATTCGCAGAGCGTCGGACACGTCAGGATGACGATCAACATCACCTCTTCCGAGAATTCAAAGCCTCCCGCTGCTGCTGCTGTGCTGTATGCGCGACTCCTATCCGCGCAACACAACGCTCCTTTTTTATTTTTTTATTCTACATCTCTGTCCTGTCTGTCTGCCGTCTCTATTTCTCGCCGCCGCGCCGCGCTGTGGAGTGAAAACCAGAGGCGGGCGGGGAGGCAAATGAAATAGAACAGTCCACGGGGAGTGTGGAATTAATATAATGTGGTCTATCCTCGCCTGGCGCTGCCCGCCCCGCCCCGCCCCGCCCCGCCCGACAGAGAGCAGTGGGCGAGTTTGCATGGGGCAGAGGGAGACAGCCTGCTATGTACGTACGAGTGTTTACGGTCCACATCCGTTCCGCTGGCCTGGCCTGGCCCGCTCCGAATTACTGTCCGCATATGGCGATGCATTTTAAAAGACATTGGGGGGCTGAGCTGAACACACGGGTTAGCTTATGGCATTGGAAAGTAAGAAGCTATGCGAGGCGTAAGCTCTCGCCGCGGCCCCATAGGGCCCCCCCATAGGAGGCCCCCGCCGCCCCGCCCCGCCCCGCCCCGCCGTGTCGCGCATGCAGTACTGCAGGCTGATCATGCCTGGATGAATGAGTGAATGAAAAAAAAAAAAAATCTCGCGCGATGCACAGCGATCGGGCAATAAAAGAGTCCATGACGCAATGCACCGCCGGGCCGGGCCACGCCCCGCCACGCAGCCCAGTGCAGCGACAAAGGAAAGAGATACACCGCCGTATTATACAACAGATGGTCTTTTTCGCCAAACGATAGCCTACCCTCCCCCTCCAAGTCTACCTGGACGAAGCTTGCACACACACACACGCACACACACGTACGTAAACGCTGACGAAAAAAATAACACCCCCGCCCCCTGCTTGCGTAGTGCCCATCTTATACGGTCCTCACAAAGGCCTCCCCCCGTATTTAATTGTGCAGAAACCAGCCAACCACCCCTCTGGCCTGCCCGGCCCGGCCCGGCCTGCCAGCCAGGCCCTAGCAGCAGCCCCTACCTGGCTGCTGGATAAAATACGTAAATAATAAAACAAAACGGAAGGGAAGAAAAAAAAATAATCAAGGATATGACAAGGGGTTCCGATGAACAGGCAGCAGCAGATCAGCCGCGTCAGCCGAGTGACAGCCGGAGAAAAATATACGTAGCCGGGCCGGGCCGGGCCGGGGCGGAGCAAGCCGTCATGCGGCGAAAACTCGACCGAGTTGCACGCCACGGGAGGGAAAAAGTGAAACCCGAAGTGCAGGCAGGCCCCTGACCTAGCCCGGCCCGGCCTGGGCGGTGTGTAATTTAATAGTCCTGATTGTCACTCGTGATTATCGCCCCGCCTCGCCTCTGCCCCGGGTCAGATCAGCCCATTCGAGTACTCGCACAAAAGATACTATCGATACTATCGACCCTGGACGCAGACGCAGACAAGCTGCAGCCCCGAGACACCCCGCGGGCGGGCGGGGAGAAGGACACTCGGCGCGAGCCTGCTAGAGCCAGCGCCGCGCGGAAACCAAAGGAAACGAAATTATGTAATTATTTGGCGTCCGGGCCGGGGCGGGCCCAACAGCCGGAGGCCCTCCTCGAGCACGCCTGCGGCAGCCCGGCCCAGGCCCCACCCCCGAGCCCCGCACCGCACCACCTACACTTATAATTTTTTTCGCCACTCGGGTCGCTTTTATGGCCGCTCTTTTGCCTACCTTTAATCATCACCCTCACCTCTCCTCCCCTTCGGCCCGCCCCGCCCCGCCCCGCCCCGCCTCGAGAGTATATCTATAATGATAATTCAGTCTGCAGGCCCCGCCCGGCCCGGCCCGGCCCGGCGCGGCAGTCAGGGGTTCGCGGATGGCAAACCACCCACAAACACTCACTCCGGCTAGGCGGCCCCGAGCCCAACCTGACGCCAGCCTGGCCCGGCCCGGCCCGGCCCGGCCCGCCGGTGCATTCTGCACAGGAAGTGCTCGTCGACCTGCGGCCTAGCCCGGCCCGGCCCAAAAACCATTTACCCTCCACAACCTGTTCCTATTATTAGACTTTCACATAAACAAAGGCAGTGAGTGTGCAGTGCGCACGGATCAGCCATGCCTGGCCCGGCCCCGCCCCGCCTGCACACATTCCGCACGAGATAAAGGGACGACCAGGACTTGCACTTCTTGGGCCGGGCCAGGCCAGTCAGGGGCGGGACCAGACGACGCCGGGGCGGGGGAAGAAGATTCGCAGCAGGGGGGAGCGGCGCTGGAGGGGGAGGGAGCAGGAGTGGAAGAGATTAGAGATGAAGCAGTTGGCGAGGTCTACATACGAAACGAAAATTCCCGGCGATATTTAAATCCCCCGGGACCCCGTGGGCGTCGTGGGCGCAGTGATGCGCGGTAGCTGGGAGCGTACCCGACTGGTACCCGACTCCCCCCCCCCCTCTCAACGTCTTCCTTCACTTTTTTTTTCTCTTCTCATTTTTCCGCCGGCGAGAAGAACAGTAATCACAGCTCCCGGGGGGACCCGACCCCGACCGCTGGCTGCTGCCTTGGGCGACGCCAAGAGAAGAGAGGAAGGGAGACGGAGAAGAAGAAGAAGAAAGGAAAGAGAAAGGGCGAGAGGGGAGCAGGGAGTAGGGCGCCAAGGTCGTCCTTCTTGGAGATTTCTCTCTCGTTCTCCGTCCGTCTCTTCCTCCTCGCCCGGCCCGGCCCGGCCCGGCGCCCCAACCCTTTTCGTTTTTGCTCATCCTCCCACCCGATGCTGTCGTATCCGCCCGAGAATCAAAGCGCCAGCAGAGCGAGCAGAGAGAGAGGTAAACGAGCGCGAGGATACTACTCTCATTTACCAAGAATCACACGAATAACTTATCGCCGGTCCCTCCGGTCCGCCCCCGGCCGGGCCCCGCCAGGCGCACGCTAATCACAGGGCCGCCCCCGCCGCCGCACCGGCCCGGCCCGGCCGTACCGGCGCCCCAGCAGCCTCCAGCCCGACGCCCGGCGCCGAGGGGAGTGGAGGGGCCCGAGTCCACGCGCCGACAAGTGCGCGCCACAGGCCCGGGCCCGGCGGGCGCGAGGTCACGTGACCTCACCGGGCGCGGTAGGCAAATGATTCGGCTAAAGGGCCCGGCCCGGCGCCAGCAGGGGCCGTCCGGAAACCGCAAGCAAAGCACGGGACGGGGCGGGGCGGCCTTGAAGCCTCGCGCATGCGCAGACACACTATACACATATATACTCACCATTGGGCTTGTACAGGGGGCTCTCGGGGTCCACCTCGCGATCGTCTGCAACAAAAATAAAAATGACGATAAACAGCGTGAGCAGCGCGGGCAGCCAGAGCATGACCACCTCAAGGTCCGCGAGCGAGCCGGGCAGAGCCGGGCAGAGCCGGGCAGGGCAGTAATGGGCGTAATTGTCAAATTGAGGAGCGCGCGGGGCGTCGCGGGGGAGGCGTCGGGACGGTGCGGGCGAAATGCACGATTCATGCAGATTATTTCCCACTCAGGACGACGGCGGCCGGCCCGGCCAGGTCCACCAGGCGAGGCGAGGGAGTCATCGGTTTTCCACCGCCGCCCACCCGGACCGATATTCGCGCGGCCTGCAGGCGGATCACGGTCGGGCGGCGCCGGGCCCGGGCGTCGCGACGCCGCTGACTGGCGATGAAAGCCATGGTCCCTGTATATCCGCCGCCCGCCCGCCAGCCAGCCAGCCATCTTTTCCGATTCTGATCCGGCATGAAGCACCCGACCACAAGAACAACAAAAACAGCAACAACAAAAGTATCATCATCATTAGCCCGGCCAGCCGGCCCGGGCCGGGCCTAACTTGAATAGAGGCATACAGGCGGCGGCGGCGCGGTGGCGTCGCCGTGCTCTCTCTCTCTCTCTCTCTCTCTCTCTCTCTCTCTCTCTCTCTCTCTCTCTCTCTCCCTCATTCTCGCTCCGCGTCCTTCCACACCGCACCGACAGGCATTATTCACCGGAATTCGTGCATATAAATGATGATGGATTGAGGGACACGCGGGGCACCCAGCCGGGGCCGGCCGCCCGGAGGACACGGCACCGGAGGAGGGGGGGGGGGGACGGGAAATTAGGCACAACCGAGACACAACGCCGGGGAGTGAAAGAGATTAAAAAGATCTGAGCCCAAGAGAAGAAGGGGGGGCCGAGGAGGAAATGCACGGGCAGAGGAGAGCTGTGAGAGGGAGGTGGGAGGAGGGGGAGGGGGCGGGGGTAAAGAGAGCGGGAGCATAAGGAGGGAGTGGGGGGCGATCGGGACAGGCAAATGGAGCTGTACCAGGTATTTTAATGAGAAGATGATGACTCAGAAGGTGTGCGAAGAGGAGCGTTACCCGGGAGGTGAGGTGAGGTGAGGTGGGCCGTACCGGACGCCGACGCCACCCCCACCCTGCTCGGGCGAGCAAGTGCATGCACATGCAGATAAAGTTGAAGCTGCTGTTGGTTTTCCTCGTCGCGTCTCTTCCTATGAAGAGTCGTAACTTTCCAGAGGAGCTATCGCCTGCCTTGACTGACGCCCAGCTGTCGCCAGCGGCCGGAGCCTTCCGGGTAGCCAGGGGCCGGCGGGGCGGGGCGGGGCGGGGCGGGGCCACCCCGGGCCACCGGGCCACCACCGGCTCCTCACCTGGCCGGCCTGACCGCCTAGCCGCTGAATGGCCCCGCCGGGCCCCGGCCTCGGCCCGGCACTTGGCACCAGGGCTAACCGAGTCAATTATATGCAGTGTGCCACACGGATAGCCACACACTCACACACACACACGTACACGTCCCAGGTAAGGCAGCCAGGTCCCGACGGGGCCCGCCCGCCCGCCGGACTACCCAGAATGCTGATGACCCAAACATATTCCCCTTCCAGGTAAAAAAGGAAGACAGAGAGAGAGAGAGCGAGGTGGCTGGGTGTAAGCTCGTTTGCTTTTGGCTCGCTAAGTCCCGTCGTCGAGGACGTCGTTTTTATTCTCCGTCTGTCACAATTGTCATCATATCTGCTACGTCGACGTCGTGTGTGTGCAAGACGGAGAGAGAGAGAGAGTTGGGAGGGGGGGGGGCAGAGAGAGGGGGTACAAGGGAGAGAAAGGAGAGAGAGGCAAAGGGGGTGAAAGCCGAGGCCAGGGCCCGAGCACAGCACCCCTCCCGCCACGTGTGTGTGTGTGTGTGTAACTGCACTTCCGCCTCCGCGCATGCGCATTGCTCGAGACTGGCCGCGCCCGCCCCGCCCCGCCACGCCCTCGCGCTGAGTGCCAATAGCGCCCGTGGCGACGACAGTATTAGCCCTCGCCCCCGGGTCCGGACAATCCGCCAGCGAGCGACAACGACCTGGCGGGGCGGGGCGGGGCGGGGCAGGGCGGGGTGGCCGGCGGGGCGGTAAGCCAAAAACAACCGCCACGAACACGCGTGGCGCGGCGTGGCGCGGCGTGGCGCGGCGTGGCGCGGCGTGGCGCGGCGCTGGCTGTCACTCAAGACCATGCACGGCCTGCACGGCTCTCGTGGCGCGCCTGCTGGTCCATCCTCCACTCACACTGGCGCAATGATGCAGGTTGGGAAACGGCGGACCAGGCTGCGGGGGTGCCTGACCTCCGCCACGATCAACTGCCTACGATAATACACGCACACACACACACACACACACACACACACGCACACGGGCATAACAATGGGGAGCAGGAGGGATCCTTCAATTCGCCAGGTAGTAGAATGGTTATGCATATTCCTACACGGCCAAAGAAAACGTTTTCTCTCCCCCTCCGATCCCGGTGCTGTGCCTCTCCAGACTCTTCTCCAGCACCAGCCCGCCTGCTACCCTCTGCAGCATTCCGAGCCAAAACTTTAAACTAGCCCCGTGTGGCTCATGAGATTTATCTACAATAACGTATACATGATGTAAAATTTGCCTTCTCAATAATTTCTTTTGCCAAAAACATCTGCGTGGCAGGTTTCCTAGTTAGGCCTCTGGGTGCGGCAGTGCCACGTGGAGCAGGGTGGGGCGGGGTGGGGCGGGGTGGAGCGGGGTGGAGCGGGGTGGAGCGGGGTGGAGCGGGGTGGAGCGGGGTGGAGCGGGGTGGAGCGGGCTGGCCTGGTCTGGTCTGCGCAGCTTCCTCCTACAAGGCTTGTTTCCGCAGTGTACCGTGCGAGCTGCTTTGCATGTGGCTTTGACAGATGATGGTGGTGGTGGTGGCCGGGCCATGCCGGGCCGGGCCGGGCCGGGCCCGCCCCCGGGGAGGCTCGGCTCTAGTAGAAAAGAAAACGACCCCCCCCCCCCCCCACCCTGACGATGCAATCCGCTGCCCCCGCCCCGCCGCGTCCCGACCAGCGCTTCTTTGTGGGTGCATCCGGGTGAGAGCCCAGCCCTGCCCTGCCCAGGGTGCCCCACCCGCTGCACGTCCACCTGGCGGGAGCCAAAAGTCAGCAGCAGCAGCGGCAGCAGCACCCAGGGGCGCTCGCCTCGCCCCGCACGCAGGGGGTGCTGGTGTACCGCTGGCAGCGCTGCCCCCCACCTCCCCCTCCCCGTCATCAAAATACAACCCACGGGCGGAAACCGAAAACAGCGCCCAGCAGCGAGCTTTTTGCATGCCAAAAGAGTTTTGCGCGCGCGATCCCTCTCGTCGTGCTTGCAGACAGGTGCGGACGGGTCTGTGTGTGTGTGCGCCACACACCGAGTGCGTCGCGAAAAACAACGTGGCGGGGTGGGGCGGGGCGGGGCGGGGCGGGCGCCTCCAGGAATACAAAGTCTAGCAGTCACCTCACCTCACCTCCCCGCAGCCGTGTCGTGGCGGCGGGTGGCGGGGCGGGGCGGGCCGAGGAGGAATGGCCCTGCCTGCCCTGCCGGTGGAGACGCCAGCGACCCAAACGCACGGCGGCCGCCACCCCCGTCAGCGTCAGCGCCGCACCCTTCCACACGGACCACGAAATCTGAGCGCCGCGCCGGGAGAGATAACTCTTGAGAGAATTTTCTTGTAATTACCGCTCGAGCGAGATACGACAGAGATGGAAGGAGAGGGCTAGAGAGAGACGGGGAGGGAGAGGGGAGGGGGAGGAAGGCGGAGATGACGAGATGACACCGCGCGACGAACCACGGCCGCCACCAGCGTCAGCGAGAGCCATCTGGGTGCAGTCCCTGCAGTCCCTCTATCTCACTCATATCATCAATATTGTTTTGTGTTGGGGCGGGGCGGGGCGGGGCGGACGGCCCGGCGTGGGAGGGGAGGGGAGGGGAGGGGTGGTCGGGGAGGAGGGTGGGGGTGTTTGGCACGGCTACGAGCGCTGCGCTGCGCTGCTATCACAGCCCGTCCCCGGCGCGGCGGCAGCGGCGGCCCTCTGCTCTGCGCGCCGCGCCACGCCACGCCACGCCCAGGGGATGGATGTCAACCATGACAAGCAGACACGCCAACTCACTTAGCTCACCTAGGGCCGTCCTGTGGAAGGAGACAGACTGAGAGGTAGTCGTGGTGGAGCGAGGGAGAGGGACCATCTCACCCTGCAGCAGCAGCAGCAGATAGGAGTCCAGGCACTGCTTCTCCTCCTACCCCGAGGTGAGGTTGTGCTCGAGCGGCGGGGCGCGGCATCCGTCATACCTCGACCTGGGCGGGGCGGGGCGGGGCGGGGCGGGGCGGGGCGGGGCGGGCTGGCCGGCAAGCTCATTTCTGAGTAGAGAAGGTAAGCCACAACCTGGCCTGCCCTGGCCCGCCCTCGCCTGCCGCGCCACGGCTTGGACTAATGACCAGATAAACCGGAGTGGGGCCTAAATGAGCCGCTCTCCCCCCCTCTCCCCCTCCCCCGCGTCTCTCGCTCGCAGCGACAAGCGGCCATCTCATCGGCGCGCTATCCGGCGCGCCGCGCACCGCCGCGGCAGACCCCGGGCTACCGCGGGGATAATCCCAGAGCCAAATCCAGCCGGACCAGGCCGAGCGGCGATAGGGACGGGGCACGCGACGTGCCGCAGAGACGGGCGGGGCGGGGCGGGGCGGGAAGGGTTGTAGAGGTGGGGGGGGAGGTAGGTGTAGCTGACGCGGAGGCAACAGGGGGGTGACAGCCGCGTCGCGTCGCTGTCACCGCGGTCGTGATCTGAATGTCGCGCGCAACGGCGCGGCGTCGCGGAGAGCGCCGTAACTTCCGCGCGCCCCCGGTGCAGTTACAGGGCTCCGGGCCGGCGGGGCGGTGCGGGGCGCTCGCGCATGCAAAACCAGCGGCGCGTCCAGCTCAACTCGCGACGACGAGGCTCGTCGCGGACGTGACCTGGACGGCGGCCAGCCAGCCGCGTGTGTGTGTGTGTGTGAACAACGCGACCCGCCCGCCCACGCCAGGACCTGCCAACCTACAAATGGGAATTTCCAGCGAAATCGCGAGCCGCGCCCCGGTCGCGACCACGTCGGCTGGCCTGGCAGCCGGCCTGCTTGGCCAGGTAGCCGCGTGACCCCGCCAAGAAAAAGTGCAGCCGTGGCGGCGGGCGTGGCGGGGTGTGGCGGGGCGGGGCGCGGCCGGTAATTAGTGGGAAGGGCGAAAGGTCTCCGAGCCGTGCCCGTCTTGCATTCCATGCATAGGCAAACCAGACCGGGCCGGGCCGGGGCGTACCGTACCCGCCGCGGCACGGAGGCGCCACGCCCCCGCCCCGCCCCGCCCGCCTCGACAACGACGACATGCAAAGCGGAAAGTCCAAAGCGCAGCACGCGTTATACAAGATCCTCTCGGGTCATGCGCGCACCCTGGCGCCGTGGGGCGCCCCCACCCGCCCACAACACCACCAGCAAGAGCGACAACACCCTGCCGGCCGCGTAGGAAATTGGCTTCGCGTCACGAGATCTGTAAGACAACACACCCGGGCCGGGGCAGGGCGGAGGGGAGAGAGAGAGAGAGAGAGAGAGTGACTCGGCTAAAAGACATGGAAAATGTGAAATAAACGAGCCCGTCGGGCCGGGCCGGGCCGGAGGGCGCGCCGCCTCGCCTCGCACCCTTCCCCGGAGCCCCCGCGGAGGAGGGCTGGGGTGCATGGCGTGTAATATTTTTATTCGCGGCAGAGCAACCCTCCGAGGAGGGACGCGGGCCTCCCCGCCGCTCCCCCGGCCGGCCACCTCCTTGTTCACTCCTTATCATATCCCTGACACCTGTTAACATCCCCTCAAATCCGCGGCAGACTCTCGCGGTCGCGCCGCACCGCCGCGGGCCGCCCCAGGGGAGAGAGAGAGACAACGCCGCGGTTTAAAATCGAGTTTTCCACCCCATCGTCTTGAACGTGCAAAGACGAGGGGAGTGAGCCTCGCGCAGGGGCGGGGCAGGGCGGCGCAAGTTAAGCGGCGAGGAAACAACAGCGCAAGGGCCGGGCCCGACGCAACAATGGGTTGCGGCCAGGGATCTGCATAGGGCTGCGCTGCGCGGCGCGGCGTACGGGCGGCGGTAAAGGCATTGCCGCGGCATTGTCGAGCAGGCCGGGCGGCGACACTCACCGTGCGCAGCCAGCGGGGACGACTCCACGTTCGAGGAGCCGGTGTTGCCACCGACGCCCTCGTCCTCCGACGAGCTCGCCGACGAGGCCGCATCCTGGCGCAGGTACGACGGACTGGTGGTGGGGCTGTGATTGTTGTTGTTGTTCAGGTGCTTAAGCCCGTTCTTCTTGACGTGCTCGGGGACCGAGAAGTCGAGCGGCTGCTCGTCCAGGCCCCGCGGCGGCGCCACCAGCATGGCGGCGGTGGGCGTCTCGGGCGCCGGGACGACCGTGGCGGGCGGCGAGACGGACGCTCGGGACCAGGGCCCCGCGGGGGAGGGCAGGAGCGGCGGGGCCACCCCGGCGCCGGGGCCGCCAGGGCCGCCCGGGGCCGGCGGCAGCGTGGGCGACCACTGCCTCGCGGGGAACACGACGCCGCCGACGCCCTTCAAGAGTTCATTATTGTTGGTGATGTGGTTGTTGTTGTTGTTGATGGGCTTGGGCGAGCGGGCGAGGGCCAGGGCGGCCGCCTGCTCCACCCACTGCCGGATGGCGTCACCCTTAACCTCCGCCAGCGTGTCGCGGGGGGCGCCGGGCGCGGCGCCCTGGGCGCGGGGGCGGGGGCACGGCCCTCCACGGACCTCCACCTGGTGCACTGCTTGAGGCCGCGGCGGCTCAGGGCCGGGCCGGGCGAGTATCACATCCAGCTTGAACGTCACAGGGTGGCACTGTCACGCACACACACACACACTATCACACACCGTCACTGGTCCTGTCACACCCGTTGGCACGGCGGCACACTGCTGCACACAACACTTTGGGTATCCGTACTCGACTCGTCACGGCAGGTAGGTGGGTACGCGGTAGGCACTGACACGCACTTGTGCACGGCGCGCTGCTCCAACGCAGTCTGAGGCGGCGCGAGGGCCTGAGGTGGTGCGGAGCGGAGCGGCGAGCTCCAGCCAGCGCAGCGCCCGCCCGCCCGGCCCGGCCCGCCCGGCGCTCCCCCACCACGCCTCCGCCGCGCCCCCACCACTGGTCCTGCTCCCAGCCCCGCCCCGCCCCGCCCCGCCCCCCCCCCCGCCCGGTCCAGCCGCGCGGGTCGCGCTCGCCCCGCCTCGCCTCGCGCTAGCCTCGCTGCAAGGAGCCCCCGATGATAAATTCGCCGTGGCGACGCCGCCGCTCCACCGATGCATATTCCGATGTTGGCCTGGCCTGCGGTGCGACGAGGACAGGAGGGGAAGGCCCAGCTCAGGAGATCCCGCCCCGCCCCGCCCCGCCCCGGGTGGAGGGGAGGGGCGCTACTCGCTGCGCCCCGCGGGTCCCTGCCCGCTCGGCCCGGCGCGGCGCCGTGGTGGGGGCCCCGCCCGCGCAGCGCCGCGCCCGGCCCGGCCCGCGCGCAGTGGTGGGGGCTCGGAGGGAGGGGCCGCGCGCACCGCGCAAACCAATCCGGGCGCCCCGCCCCGCTGGGGCCTAAGTGCCGGGGCCCCGCGCGCGCCCGCGCCCGCTCGCGCCAGCCATCCCTGGCCTTCCCTTGCATGTCATTACCGGCGGCCAATCCGCGGCGAGCGCGGCGGGGTGGGGTGGGGCACGCGGGTCCTCCGCGCGGGTCGGGCAGGGGCGCGCCCCGGCCGCGGTGCCGCGGGGCCCGGCCGGCCAGCCCGCGCTGCTATTGGCATCGCATGCAAATGGCCAACCTCGGGCGTCGCGGCGGCGCCCCACCCGGCGTCGGCCCGGTGGTGGGGGACCAGGGGTGGGGCCTAACGCCACCCGCCCGGG
Source organism: Frankliniella intonsa (assembly GCA_033675135.1). NCBI lineage: Eukaryota > Metazoa > Arthropoda > Insecta > Thysanoptera > Thripidae > Frankliniella > Frankliniella intonsa. The sequence continues at coordinate 10,989,670 of CM066250.1, forward strand.
CCGGGCCGCAGGGGCGCGATCATAACCACCATGAGCGGCGGTATGCGGCCCGCCCCGCCCCGGAGCCCGCGCGCGCAGCCGGCTCAGGGCGGCTCAGGGCCGACAAGCGCAGGGGCAGGGGTGCGCCCCATGGCGCCACCGGCGTCGCGGAGACGCACTACACGTCCGACAGGTTCACAACCACAAGAGAATATCACCCGTCCAGGCCAGCGCCAGGGTACGGCAGGGCGGCTCGCAGCGGGGCGCACGACGTATCTCTCCGCAGCCGTTAGGAAAGGCAGCAACCCCGCCACCCTATCTCCGCAGAAATTTCTCGACGTGAATAGGAGAGAAACAGAGACAGAGAAGAAAAGGGGGAAAGTAGCTAAAGCGCATCGCATATCCGCCCGGCCCGCCCGGCCCGGCCCCGTCGCCCACGGCCCGGCCTCCCATTTCGCACAACACAGGTAAAACATTGGCCCGGCGATGGCAATCGCCGAGCTGGCGCCTGCCCGGCCCGGCCCCGCCCCGCTCCGCCTTGTGGCGGATACAACACATCGGCCCGGCCGCACCTTTCGGCTTTGGTCTGGCACCCAGAAGGTTGGCTGGCCGGCGGGGCGGGGCGGGGCGGGGGGGCGGGGCGGGGCGGGCCACAGCCGCAGGCCGCCCCGCCGCAGTGACGGCCGAGACAGAGCCGGCGCTAGGAAGGCAAAACCACTTGCGAAGTCCGCAATGGGCGATGGGGAAAAGGGCTGTTAGTGCGCGGCGCGAGGGCTGGTGGAACGGCTGGGCTGGGCTGGGCTCAGGGCTCGGCACGGCGGCGAGCCTTTCTCCAGTCCAGCCGCAGCGGAGCCCCCTCCCTCCCCACCCACCGCCCCTTTCGCACCCTCCTCCACTGCCCCTCTATTCATTCCTTATCCACCGGTGCACGCTGCTCTCTCTCTCTCTCTCTCTCTCTCTCTCTCTCTCTCTCTCTCTCTCTCTCTCTCTCTCTCTCTCTCTGTGCTTTTATTGCCCGGCGCATTTTCGCTGGTCTTTGAGAGGAAGTCGCAAGTCTGGTGGGCGGTCGTGGCGCGGCGCGGCGCGCGGGTGGGTCGAGCCGAGGCTGGGCCTGGGCTGCAGCCGGAGGGGTGCTGTAGTTATCCAGTCGTTTTACGTTCCGGCTGAGCCGAGCCGAGCCAAGCCGAGCCGAGCCAAGCCGAGCCGAGCCGAGCCGAGCCGAGCCGAGCCGAGCCGAGCCGAGGTTAGCATGCCGCGCCGCGCGGCCAGATGAACCCATCCCGCCTCGTGCCCGGCCCGGCCCGCCCGGACTAACCTGCGCCCACTCAAACCAACCGCTCCCCCAAAATATGCTTTTCAGCCCAAAAGTCATCGCTTCCGGTCGTTACGACTACTTTTTTCATGGAACCACCCGAAATTGGCCGTGTTGGCCGCGCCAGGCTGGGCCCTGGGCCCCCGAGCCAGGCCAGCCATCAGGCAGCCCGGGGCCAGTGCTGCCAACAACGAAAAAGGAAATTGCACACGGCTGGGTCCGCTCATTACAAGGGCTGGCAGGCGCCTGGGCTCGGCGGGGCGGGGCGGGCAGGGCGCGCCAGCGGGCGGGCGGCCCGGGCCACACTTTGGTTAGGTTTAGGTGATTGGCCGCACCGCGCCGAGCCACGCTGCTGCACAAGTGCCGAGTGGAAGTGGATTGCTCTCAATTATCGCCTCCCGCTGCGGCGCCAAAACCATTTTTACGCGCGCGCTCCGTTGTCATTACGACATTTTCTTCTTTTCCCCTCGGAATATAAAAGGGAATCCCGCCGCGTCCTTCCTGCCCGACGACCGACAGCGACGCGACGGCGCTTCTTCATGGCTTCCAAGCAGATGGCACTGCGGAAAATAACGCGCAACGAAGAGAGCGAGAGAGAGAGAGGAGAGAGGGGGCGGTGCGTCTCAAGATAAGAGAATCATTAGGCTCGGATGGTACCAGGGCAGAGCGCACAGTACTGTACCGCATGTTGCGCACTTTTGTGGCGGGCGGCTGGGCCCGTAGCGCTAGCGGCATGCGCGGCGTTGGCGTTTTCCATCGCGCACGCCAAAACCGTACACCGCGCGCGCTGGGAAACTTTCAGTTGATGGTCGCGAGATGGCCGGCCGCGTGTCGGATCAATGGGCGCCGCCATGCTCGCCGCGCCGGGCCGGGCCGAGGCGGCCACCCACCCGGACTGAACCAGGCCCCGCCCGGCCAGGCACGGGGAAGTCAAGTCGCAACAGATTGACACAGATCAGACCGCCTAACTTCCTCATTTCGCTCGAGTAGGTGAGGCTCTGAGGCAGGGCGGGGCGGGGCGGGCCAGCAGGTCGCGGGCGAGGAGGCCCCGCCCCGCGCCCCGCCCCGCCTCCTCGCCGCAGGGCCAGAAGGTCCACTCGAGGCGACGTCGACGTGGGCCTCCCCAAGCTCCCTGGCGCCAGCGGGGTGCACGCATGTCTGGAGGCGCGCCCCGCCCCGCCCCGCCTTGCGCCGCCGCCTGGCGCGCTGCCCCCCTCCCCCCGCCCCGCGCCCCGCGCCCCGCCGCCGAACTCGCATGCACACAGGAATCTTCGCAAAAACGGAGTAGGGAAAGCACACAGGTCAGCTCGCTAGGCAGGCGAAGGAAATCCCGGTCCATCTCGCTCCGGTCAGCCCAGTTCCGTGTGGGTGGGTGGCCTGGCCGGCTGGACCTCGTGGTGCCCGGCCCGCGCCCTAAGGACCCCGCGGCACGCCACCAGCGCATGGCGACACAACGGGACCCCCGCGGCCCACCGCGCCGGCCCGCCCACCCACACACCGGACACTCATATTGCTATATTCTTTTTGTCGTTGGGAACGCGAAGTATTCACTGGTGAGCGCGGTGGCCACGCCACGGGCACGGCAGGTACAAATGACTGATTGACGGGCAGTCGAATGGGCGACCGGGAGCGCTGGGAACGGCCGGCCACCGGCCATGCCACCGCCGCCAGAGGTGGCGAGATTTACAACCTCGACGACGACGACGGTGGCGTCCTTCGTGGCGCTCCAGTTCGGACGGAACAGGTGTGCTGCGGCGGGGCGGGGCGGGGCGGGGCGGGGCGGGGCGGGGCGGGGGCGGGGCGGGGCGGGGCGGGGCGGGCGAGGCCTGCGGTCAGGGCTCGGGTCAGACCCTCGGACCCTCGAGAGTGCCGGGAGGGATGAATAGATGCGTGAATGGACGGGCGGACAGACGGGCAGACAGGCGGACGGATGGTCACTTTTGACGACCGTCACACCTCAGTGCGCCCGCCGTTCTGCGGTCCCGTCACGTGACGACGCTTACGCCCCTTCCCTTCCTCTCCTCGAGAGTTTCCGACTCTGGTGCGGGGCGGGGCGGGGCGGGGCGGGGCGGGGCTGTCTCGCCACGACGGCCTGCCCTGCCCCGTTAGCATATCCGGATCAGTGTCCGTCCGTCCGGTGGTGAGCGAGAAAGCACGACGGTGCGGAGGGAAAGGACGGGCTCAGCCCTGAGCGGGCGAGGCCGGGCGGGGCGGGGCGGGGCGGGGCGGGGTGGGCGAACGGTATTGTACCCTTGATTCGTGCAAACGCAGGCAGATTATCGGCGCGGTGCGGCGCAAGTAGGCGACGCTCACGCCCAGCCCAGCCCAGCGCTCTCTCTCGCAGTTCAGGCTGATCCAAGGATTAAGGCCTCTCTCTCCTTCCTGTCGCCCAATTACTCAACAAGCTGCGGCTGCCCGAGGACCGCACCGTCTCGCTTTAGGGCTCAGTGTCCTGGAAAACGGTCCCACCGCGCGCGGGGCCGGGGCGGGGCGGGGCGGGGCGGGGCGGGGCGGGGCACCCGAGGGCCAGGCGGGGCCGCCGGATAATGCGACGGAACAGAACTCGCGAATCCGATGTGGATGAGGCCATTCTGGACGACCGCTACGGACGACATACGTCTCCCGAGTGCACCGCGCGGCACTTGTTTCGCAACAAAGACGACACAAAACTTGGGTGCTGCGCTCGCGGGGCTGCGGCCGCCGCCATCTCCGTAACGGCCAGCCTCCCCGGCGTCGCCCGCGCTCCCCGAGGTGAAACGCCATCCTCATGACCCGCCCGAAGACAATAACAGCACTAGAAGGGAATAGCGGCGCTGGTGGGGCGGGGCGGGGGCGGGGCGGGGGCGGGGCGGGGGCGGGGTGCGCACCCCTTCCTCACACCCCGCCCCGCCCCGCCCGTCCGAGCGCACTTTTCCCTTCTTTTCCTCCCGTTTCGACGTGGCCGGCGGCCTTCAGATCAAGTTGCATAGCAATAAAGCTGTAAAAAGAGAGGAGGGAGAAGACCCCGCACCCCTCATATAACAGAACAGCAGCATCCATCCCGCGGCCCCGCCCGGCCCGGCCCCGCCCGGCCCGGCCAGGCCAGGCGCGCAGCGCAGCCGCCAACGAGCAGTGCCCATTCAAGCCCGGCTGGGCTGCAGCCCTTTGGCAAACGGCATATTGTGGGGCTCACGATCCCGGCCGCCCCGCCCCGCCCCGCCCCGCCCGGCGAGCTCCGTTACATCTACAAGTTGTTTACCGAGCGAAAACAACAGGCCGGCCGTTATCGTGGAATCACGCCTCCCTGCCAGCCCCGGCCGGCTGGCAGAGGTACGAGGAGCGTCTACAGAGCGCTGGGCCGCACTGCACAGTTCTCACTTTCAATTTTCGTCGGCGTTACTTAAACAGCATTTTTATTTTCATTTGCTTTTATCGTTGCGGCCGGTGGCGTAGGTTCGCAAGGTTTTTCCCCGGGGCGGGGCTGGGGGCTGAGCTGCATGGGGCGCGTCGCCCCGCCCCGCCCCGCCCGCAGTGATGGGGGTAGTTTGGTCGGCAGGGCGGCTCGGTTCGGCGCTGCGGGGTGGAGCGGGCGGGGGGCGATGGCGAATAATTGTGAGGCCTGATGCCGCTGAGGAGGTGGAGGACAAAACGGCGGTAAGAAAAAAAAACGCCCATTAATGATGGTCGTCGCAAATAACCCACGTGGTGTGACTGCGAGTCTGTGGCGGGCTTTAGGGTCGTACCCATACGGGCAGTGATTGGAGAAAATTGTCCCTGGAAGGAAGCAATTCGAAAAGGGAGAAAAAAAATATGACGGCGTTGGGCTTCGGTATAGGTGCGTACCAAAGGTTCAAGTACCGCATGACGCTGTCATTTTACTGACTGCTGTCTAAGGGTAAAAAATATAAATCTCGAAACGATACTGCATTTTCGCACGGCCTGCCGAGCGCACCCTCCGCTCTCACCCACCAAGATGCAAAAGAGGGTCAAGTCACCCTGCCCTCCCCTCCCCATACCGCCTCTCTCCTCCGCCTGTCTGACCCGCATCCTCCGCCGGCTTCCAGCCTAAAACACGACGTATCCACCGTTTTTTAGCGCAGGAATGAAGGTAAAGCATACACCTCCAATCACCCCACGAACGCACACACAAAAAAAATATATGGAATGGATAAAAAAAAAATCCGGTAAAACCGTGGAAACCTTCAACCCTCCTCCTTCCCCTATCCTTTCCGTTTTCGTGTGAAAAATCTTGCGTCCTACATGGCTTTGCACCGTGGCGTCTGCAACCCCCACCCCACCGAACCCCGCGCCCCGCCCCTCCGCTCCCTCCACCCCCCGCCCGCGCCCCTCCCACCACCAACCCGCGCCGCACAGCACAGCACCAGCCGGACCGGCGGGGCGGCGGGGCCCGAAATCAAACACAACAGACGGCCAACCGTTTTTTAGCGGGGCTGCCTCATAAAAATTGAAGGTCATTTGTGGAATACTCCCCGCGACCGTTGACAAACCAGGCCGGGCCGGGCCGGGCCGGGCCGGGCGGGCAGGCGGAATGCGCGAGCACCACCCCTTTTTTTCCTTATCGAAGGAAACCGGCAACGGCCTTCGCGTCGTGTGATTGACGCGCAAAGTGCATTCGAAGAAAGCGGGAGACCCTCTCCTGTTGTTGCGGAGGACGAGCGAAAATACCGTTACGGGGATGAGACGCGGCCGCACGAAAAGTATTATGCAGGCTGCACAGTATTGAATGTGAATATAGAAAGGTGAGCGTTCTCCAGGCGCGGCGCAACTCCACGACGGCGAGGGTGTCACGGCCAAGGTCGTCCCACTACACCCCCGCGCACCGGCCCGGCCCGGCCCGGCCCCGCCGACAAAAACCTAGCGGTTCTTTTGCATACATTTCCTTCCCTGAGAAGAACCGTCGGCGTGTCGGCGAGGAATAAAGAACGAAAAAAACTGCACAGTAGCGGAGAGATGACGGAAAAGAGAGGTTTCGGGGATAAAAAAAAAATTGCCTAAGAAGTAGCCGGGGCGGGGTGGGCCCGGTCCCCCTGAGGGTGGTGGACACGTATGTTTTGGGAGCGTAAACAGTAAAAAAAACGCGTCGGACGGCGGTGCCGCTGTCACAAGACGAGAGGACGACCCTGAATTGATTATGTGGGTCACGATACCGCGAGTAAGTCCCGTGTGAGAATATGCGCGCCTCGCCACCGTTACATAGCCATAAGTTGTAAATATGCGAGCTGCGGAGCGCGGAGGCACTGCAGCGTGTGAAACGCGTTGCCTAACGCCGTAAGGTAGGCGATAGGGCGACATTCTCGTCCGGCCTACAGCAGATCTTGCCTACATCCCAGGAGCATGTACTGGCTGCCTCACGCCTCACACGCCATACCGCTTTATTGTCGTAGAGCCGTGGGACAGGCCACGGGAGTGAGTAAGCCACCTAGGGCCAGTGCAAACACTACAGGGCACTACTACGCGCCTGCTGGCCAAGCATACACTACAGCGCCGCCCGGCAGGCCGCCCGGCACCATCCAATTGATACAGTGATCGATACAGGCCAAATAGGGCCAGCCTGCAGGCCGGGCCGGGTGCGGTGCAGGCGGTGCTGCCTGGCCGCGTGGGCGGGGAGGGTAAGGGAGGGAGCCGCCGCGGGGCGGGGCGGGGCGGGGCGGGGCGGGGCGGGGCGGGGCGGGGGAGGAGAGATATTTGCAAGCCAGTGTTGCCGATGAGCGCGCGCGCCGCATGATGATCGCGATCAGCGCGGCCGAGTGCGACGTTGACCTCAGCATTGTCGCCATATGATTTTATTTCAACTTCTTCCCAATCATTTTTCTTTTCCTTTTCAATTTCTATGTACCGGCAGGCGCGGCGCAGCCCACCCCCTCTCCCTGTTGTACGGGTTGCCTATCCCCCCGGCGATTCTCTCACACTACCCGCGACACACCCGTTTTTACATTTTCGACCGTCTTCCTACGCTTTTTACTTTTTAAAAAAAAAAAATCCCGGCCTGGCCCGCAGTTTGCGTAGACGAAAGGTGCGGAGGGCCGGGCCGGGTTAACCTGACCTACATTTTTTGGCGACGCGGAGAGGGAGCGGCGCAGCACAATGAGAGGCGTGAGCGACCCACACATGTACGCGACCCGGCACAGTTTTTCGGGTAAAACGGAGAGGAACTCCACTTTTTTACGAGAACGGGAAAGAGGGAGGGGAGGGGGAGGGGGAGGGTGCGTCCCAGCCTCGCTTTCTTTATAAGGGACACCTCTTTTCGCTTTTATTTTTAGAAAAATATGACCGTCGGTTTCCTCGTTCTTTTTATTTACCTGCATGTCGCGCTGCGCCGAGAGGGTATGCCCCTAAAAAATTTTACAAATGTAAACTCTTTATTCCCCCACCTTTCGCTATTTTTTTTTCCTTCGGCTTGTTTCCTGTTCAGTGAGAAGGGCAGTGCTGCATCGTAGGAATGAAACAGGGGCAGCAGCACGTCTCCACAATCTCTAAAAAAACGTACGTTACGCAGAGTTTTTTTTATCCTGCCTTACTCGGACTATGCCACATGCAGAGATGGCGTGGGCGTGAACTCTGCCCTACTTTCGCATGTTTTACGGGAAACCTTTGCAGCTTTTTGCGGTAGAGGTGAAAAAAATCCATGGGGTCATCTTCTATCATATCTACATACATGTAAGGTCGATTTTCCATAAACACAGAAAAGAAATAAAATTGATCACTGGCTTACGAAAAGCATGCTAGTATAGTATTCTGTTGGTTGCGTACGTTTTCCCAGCAAGACCAAGTTTCACCACCGGGAGGGTCTCTCTTTCTCTCTCACTCGTACTCACGCCGTCTCTCTCGCAATAATCCATTCGAATGGTTCCGTTGCGATTGCAATCCGTTGGGAACTGCGCTAGTTATCCGCGACATCCTCCCCTCCCCATCCCCGTCCCCCGGGCACCCCCGCCGCCGCCGCCGCCGTCCCCGACCGAAATCCATTTCCAAGTCTCGAACATGGCGGTCGGATTTAAAACCCAGATTACCAACCCCCGTCCCGAGCGTCACGCGGTGTCTGCACCGCCCGTATGCAAACCGGTCGGGGGAGGGAGAGAGAGAGAGAGAGAGAGAGAGAGAGAGAGAGAGAGAGAGAGAGAGAGAGAGAGAGAGAGAGAGAGAGAGCGCACGCGAGGCGAATGGGAAGCGCTTGGTCGAGGTCGCGTGCCCAACCAAAAAAAGGGGTGAGGAGGAGGGGGGAGAGGTTGTGGAAGGGTTCAGTTTGAGGGTGAATTACCGGCCCCTAAAGGGTTGCGAAAAGAAAGGGAGGGAGCGAAAGCTATTCCAAAAAGGGGTTGGCTGTTTGACACTTGAAACTGGCATCAGTGTGGCCTGCCTGTTGGTCCGGGCCGGGCAGGGCGGCACGCGGAAGAGAACAGTTGGCTTGTTTGCGTTATGTCGCGGGGTATCCATTGCGGCGCGCGCCGCGCCAGGCTGCCATGCCGCACCGCAGCACCGACAAGACTATCATTATTATTATTATTATAAATTCGTCCGGGCGGAGATAAAAGTACTTAGCCACTTATTTTTGATTGAACCGATGAGAGTTGACAAAAGAGAACTGAAATCGGTTATTATTATAAACCTCCCAACAACTCTGGTTTTCTAGTATTTTTTAAAAATTTCTTGATTTGCCGCGTCGCATTTTTTTTTTCTGTGTATTCATTCGCAATTTTCTATCGAGTTTTTTTTTTTTCAGATTCAGTGAAAAGTGGATTAGAGTAGCAAGGGCGCCCGCACCAAACGACAGGCGATCAGCCATGCGGCGTGAACATCCCGTGTGTCGGTGGTGGGGCGTGGCGGGGCGTGGCGGGGCGTGGCGGGGCGGGGCGGGGTGGGGCGGGGGGGCGCGCGCGCCCTCCGACGCCTGCACCATTTTCTCGTTGATTAATCGAGACGACCATCGAGGGCAGCGGGGAGAAATCTCAGCCTGTCAAATTCTCAACAGCCAGCATGGATCCCTTTTCGCTTCTGATCTAGTCCGGTCCGAGCACGTCCACGAGAGAGAGAGAGAGAGAGAGAGAAAGAGAGAGAGAGAGAGAGAGAGAGAGAGAGAGAGAGAGAGAGAGAGAGAGAGAGAGAGAGAGAGAGAGACCCGCTTCTCCCCGCATTATCCTATAGTCGCTGCTCTCCCAAGTGGAAGAGACTAAAACACGCCCCCGTCTGCTTGGCTCGGCTCGGTCCTCGCTTTGCTTTTCATAGAATAATTATTGGGTGGGTTCGCTCGCTCGCGCGGGCGACCAATCAGAGAAATCCAAACCCCCTGACAGATTTCCTATACCAAAGGCGTACTTTTGTTTTTTTCTCTCGGTCGCAGCACTTCTCATGAGAGTTGTTTGAGGGACGTCATGGGACCGTCATAAGCGATGCGGGGGCCGGGGCCGGACGGAGAGTCGCCGTGGGACACGAGCGGAGCCGCCTGACAGGCAGACGTAACGACAGAGCCGCGGTACGGCGCGACGCGGCTTCCCGGCCCGCTTAATTCAAAATCAAAACGACTTGAGCGAAAAGGATGGGGAGGGGGTGGGGGTGGGGGAATAATGATGGCAGAAAAAAATGTGCGCCGTCTGCTGCGAGTCTACCGCGCGGCGCGGTGCGGCGCAGCGCTTACAGCTCGACGGCGGCGCTCTGCGCTGCTCTCATGGATCGGCAGCAGCAGCAGATCCAGATCGGCTCGGGCCGCTCAAGAATAAATAACAAAAGTAAACGGAAAGAGAATAATAATGAAATCCTCTCGCAATGTAAACGCGAGCGAAGGGGTGGTGAGGGCGGGGGCAGGGCTGGGGCGGGGGCGGGGGCGGGCAGGGGCGGGGGCGGGGCGGGGGCCAACTGGAGCAGCACATGACATTATCGCCTCTATTCATTTCCGCCGAGAAAGTGTAAGGGATGCGATAAGAGAGAAGAGGAAAGAACTCCCCGGACGCGCGGAGCAAGAGGATTAAGCAGAACGAATCGCATGGAGCGAGTCACAGTCTTCAACTCAAATACCAAACAAACTGGTCCACTTACTACCAGGAAAATAATTTGAAATTTTAGACCATTTTTTAAAACGTTCGAATACACGAAATTAATTAAGCTGACACAAAATGATAACAGAACTTGCTCATCTTGGGCTGCAGCAGTCGCCATTTTAAACTTTGTCACCCCTATCTCTCCCTCCCCTCCCTAACGTATGCAAACGCACGCGCGCTACATGCAGAGCGGCGCGGTGTGGTGGGGGAAGGGGAAAGGGTTGGCTCATTGGCTGCCGAGAGGCGCGGGGCCGCGCGGGGCGGGGTGGGGACGCGGAAGGGGTGGGCCGGGCCGGGCCCCGCGTCACATGGCGATGCGCCGGCATATTTTAAAGCGTTATTTTACACACGGTTATCCACGACCGCCCTCCCTCCCTCCCGCCGCGCGTACAGCTTTACACCCCGGCAGGAGTAAATTAGCGGCATGGCGGCACGGAGCAGCGGGCTTTAAAACGCCTGTAGGGTTTTTATTTATTATCGGGTTTCACTCAGCTAAGCAACCGTTTGCGCCTTTGAGCGCGCAGCGCGCAGCAAGCCTTCCAGGCTGAATTACTTTCGACATCATTTCACCTGCGCCAATCGCGTCTCCGCTTCGCTGTGTTCGCGAATCCTCTCATCCGGGCCTCGTCACCCCCCCCCCCCCCCTCCCAGGTCCTCCCCTGCGACACAGCCGAGCGCATACAGACGACTTAGCATCACAAAGGTTTTTTTTTCAACTCTCTCTCTCTCTCTCCCTCTCTCTCTACTGCTGAGCTGACGACAGAGCATCAACCCTGCCAGCATAACGTCATCTCTCTGCACTGCGAATGCCTGGTCAATGACGACAATTTTTTTCCTCACCCCTGTCGACGTCGACAATATATTTTTTGAAAAGTCCTGTGCGCCGGTTGGGACCCCCCCCCCCTCCTCCTACTCCTCCTCAAGACCGTCTCGCAGATAAGGCCGCGTGCATCCTGGGGCGCGCTGAGCGCCTTATAATAGAAGGGTGCCCGGGCCAGGTCGGGCCCACAGCCAGAGCTGTGCCAACTATTTGAAGTAAATGGCCGAGATAGAATCTGCCGGGCGGCCGGGGGCGTTGAGGTAGGCCTTGTCTGGCACGCAGCGCTTGCGGTTGCAGGGCGTGCCCGGTGCGCCCTGTGTGTGTGTGTGTGTGTGTGTGTGTGTTTGTGTGTGTGTGTGTGTGTGTGTTTGTCATTGTGCGAGGCCAGTTTTCTTTTAGGTCGGAAGAAAAACCGATCGGAAACGAAGATTATCCCGTCTGTCTATATTTGTGCGGATATTTATTGGGAAGCCCGTCGTGCGATACAGGCAGAATTGTGATAGATTCAGAGTCGCGATTTTTTTTTTAAATGACGAATTTTTGAGCTACACGGGTGTGCACTACTGACACGCTGCTTGGTTCTCAAAGTGACGGTTGGTATGCAATTACTTATTCATTTTCTTCGCTCCTTCTCTCTCGCACACATCAGCTAATGCTTGCCCCTTTCTTTGCAAAGAGCAAGAAGGGTGAATATAATTTCGGCGAAAAGGGGGAAACGGTAATTCGACGGTTGAGTTCTACGGTAGGTTGAAGGGGAAAAAAACTTTTAAAAAAGGACCCCCGGTGCCTAGCCTCCCGTCGCCGACAGAGCTTTTTTATATAAAAGGTATAAAAAACTAGTTCCCGCGGCGGGTGACGGAATGGAAAAAAAACAGACGTCGTCAACGAAGGCGATGACAGGGAAGTTCATACGTTCGGAAAGCAATCCGTTCGTTACGACTTCTGACCCCTACAAAATATACACTTATCATATATACTATATATTCTATGTACACTCGCTATGATTGTATTGAGATCGTTTTGGAGTCTCTAAATTCCTCGTTAGAAAAATATGTCATTGCGAGAGATAAGAGTATCAGTGAACCGCAAAATTTGAGTACAGTAGGCATACAACAGGCCTAGGCTGCGGATGTCACGTGCGAAGTGTTCTTTACCTGTCTAGTGCAAGCTCGCGGACCGGCACCGTCGAGACGGCAGCGTTGGCGCCATCTGCCGGCCACGGAGTGAACTGCTTGCACACGGAGAGCGCGCCAAAAAAAGGGGTGAGTGCAGGAGTGTCCGGGCCGGGGTTCCCCTCGCGCGGACCGGGTGGAGTAACTGGAAAGCAAACAAATGTGTCGAGCTGAGGCAAGACTGTCGAGAGTCAACAGTGCGATCAAAAGATCAGAGACATGATGCAAGAGTAAAACAGCAATAGCAAAAAGGGGGCTACAAAAAAAAAGTACAAAAAATACAACAAAAAACAGGGCAAAGTACTCTTAAAACGGTTAAAAAAGATTTTCTTTTTAAGAGAAAGCACCTGTGCGACGCGTTGTTTTCGGCGTGCGCCCTGCCTGGCCCCCGCGCCACCCGCGCGCCACGCCGGCCCAGGCCAGGCCGGCCCACCCCCGCCCACGGGGAGCCGCCCGCCAGGTAAGCGCTGGACCCGCCCCGCCCCGCCACGCCACGCCGACGTGTTTTAGCACCAATTTGCATTGTGTTTTACTTTCGGGGAATGACGCTGTCTCTTTTTAGTCTCGGGTCCGGTCCGGCCCGGCCAAGCCTTTTGTGAGGACCGCTGGTTGATTTACAGTGGTTGTCTTGTTGGGAAAGGGTGCATCATAGCAGCGGGGGATGCAATGCAATGCGCCAGCCGGGCCCGGCTTGGCCGGCGGGTCGCCACGCCTTTCGTTGGAAAGCAAAGCTTGAGTCGTCACGTCACCGCACCTCACCTCACGGTTTAGTTCCGCTCAGCGGCGCTGCGCGGCGCGCACTATTGCGAAACAAATTGCGAGTGCGCTGTCCTCCGCGCAGTACAGCAGGTGAGAGCTAGCGACGGGACGGACGCCTCTGTTTGCAAACTTTGCATATCTGCGAGTAATTCCCTGATTGCTCACAGCACGCCGCGGGCAACAGTTGAAAGCGCCCATAAACACCGCAGCCTTATCGATTCAAATAAGAAGCGGTCATTTTAATTTTTCTCTCTCCTGCTTGCGACTTGTGGTATGGTGGTTGCAGCGGCGGCGGAGGCGGTAATGTATGTACCCTATACGTGCGCGGCGCGGTCTACTGTTGTGTGGCCGAGTTGTTTCTGGAGGTGGAGTTTTGGCTTTATGAGCCGAGACGTACGGCGGCGGCGGCCGTGAGGGAGTGCGTGTGTGTGTGTGTGTGTGTGTGAGCGCGCGATTAAAGCACTAAAGAAACTCGACTTTGGCCATAAAGGGCGACGTGAAGGAGCTATGTCCGGACACACCGCGGCCGTGCCTCATGCAACGGGTCTGCAGTGCGTCCAGGAGTGCCTCCTCTTCCTAGTGCGTTTATACATCAACCTTACAGAACCAGCAACTTCATCGCCAAAATCAGGCAGATTGAGAGGCGGTTGATCCGGTTACCTCACGTTCAGGTCCCACCCAGGTGTTCCCGCTGGTGCAGCGCGCCCCTACAGCACGCCCAGTCCCGCAAGTCCACGGCGTTTTGACAGCAGGTCCACGACTCACCGCTAGGACCCGCCCCACCCCCTAATGAGGCCTGACAATAAACGCACTTTGAATTTTTAATACTCTAACGAGCCGCGCGGCGATAAACTCCTTTTACTGCGCTTCCATTAATGAGACTGTCACTGAGAGAGAGGGGAGGGGGTGCCGTCGTCACCCTGGCAACGAGGCGGGGGGGGAGGGGCCGGGGCCGGGCCGGCCGGGGGGCACAGCACAGCGGGCACAGCTCGAGGAGGGAGGGGCATCACGGCAAAAACTGAACGCCGCGAGATGAGTAGAGAGGGGGGGGGGGGGGGGGAGAAATAAAAGTTGCCGTTCATATCCCGAGAGATGTTATGTAGCAATATTCTCTGCTCCCTACCCCTATCCCCTTCCCGTCTCGTCTCGTCTCTCTCTCTCTCTCTCTCTCTCTCTCTCACTCTCTTTCGCGCCCCAGGGGGAGAGAATGAGTGAGAGAGCTGGGGGCATGAGAGGAAGAGACATAGTGCGCAGGCGCAGTGTGTAAGCAGGAAAAGAGGAAGCTGTGCGGGAGAGAGGGAGAGGGAGAGAGAGAGAGAGAGAGAGAGAGAGGGCGAGACATAGAGAGGGATAGAGAGAGAAGTTTAGTGGAGCTGGCAATTCATCGCAGTGCTACTGGCGCGGCGTTGGCCTGGACGGGACGGCCGTTTTCATTACTGAGGTCATAATCACCTCCCAGGGCGTGGCGGGGCGGGGCGGGGCGGGGCGGGGCGGGGCGGGGCGGGGTCTGCTGTCATCACATCTAGAAGCGGCGGGAAATGAAAGGAAAGAGGAGAAAGGAGGAGGGAAAGAGCAGAGCAGAGCGGGGCGGGGCGGGCAGCGCTGGCCGGGCCGGACTGGGCCCTGCAAAAGCAACAGGCAGCGCGGTTGGGTCAAAAGTTTAAGGTTCACCACGGTCCCCTCCCAGTCAGGCAACCACGCCCTGGTTGGGGGGTTCAAACGGGCCATGCTCTCTCTAAAAGCTGTCGGTAATAAAACCGAAACCAACGTGAAATTCGCGAAACATTTTCCATTTTTCTAGAGCAGCGGGGAGCCGCAGGGGAGTGTAGGGCAGTGCGGGGGACAGCGCTGGCGACACGGCGCTTCCCGTGACGAAGATATACGGCGGGGATGCGGACCACATAACGTATGTGGGGCCCCGCCCCGCCCCGCCCCGCCCCGCCCCGCCCCGCCCCGCCCCGCCCCGCCCCGCGCTCATATCGGCGATCGCCTCTCTGCGGCCGCGTTATGACCACGGCATAGCCAGACTGCCTGCCCGACTACTGAACCTGCTGCTCGCAAAAATAATTTCATAGATAACCATTTTGCATGATGATACGCTAACGCGGCTTCATAAACACAACATGCTTGATTTTCCCAGCAGGATAGGTCGGTAGAAAAGTTCCCACAGTCAGCACAAGCGGTTAACTTTTTGTACTGCGGAACATGTAACACCTCGCCTCGCGCGTTTACCGGACATCCTTACGCCATCCACTCACCCATTCATTCATTCACTCATTCATTCACTCATTCGAGTTCCGCCTCTCATTCACTCCGAGCAGAGCATTTACGCGCCGCATTCACCAGTCGTCGCACGCAGCGTCTGGATGAGGGCACGTCCGTACGGAGCGCGGGGCGGCGCGGGGATTAGGCGGGGGTTACCCACCGGGGGCCTCCCGTGATTGGATACATTAGAAGCATGCCTAGGCTTCCACCCCCGCCCCGCCCCGCCCCGCCCCGCCCCGCCCCGCCCCGCCCCGCCCCGCCCCACAGCGCCCTCCATTTCTCATTCCGGCCGGGTGTCCGGCCCGCAATTCCTTCATATTGTACATTGTTCTCTGCCTGACTTGCATCTCAAGCAACAGGCTCGGCTCTTCTGTCTCCGTTTCTCCGCGTCCAAAGTTTTCCTCCTCTTTCCCTTCTCCTCCTTTAATTAATTTTGCGGACCTCATCAGTGGCGGCGTCGCTATGGGGCTCGGACCGGCCGGGCACAGCCTCCACCCCGCAGGCCCACCCCATCCGCGCCCCGCCCCGCCCCGCCCCGCCCCGCCCGCAAACGACTAGGCGAACGTGTCCATAATACAGCAACGGTCTACACCTTCAATTTAAATACGACTCATCAACGCGAAATAATTCCAACAGCTGCGTTTGGCACGCAATCGCATAAAACTACAACAACATTATAAGAGAATTTCAGCTCTGCCCTATAGCAGAGCATTTGCACCAAGAGGACCAAGAATACAAACAACAGGCGAAAAAAAAAAAACTCCCCCAGAATCAATTTGTTTAGCGGCAAGGTATTTAAAAAAATAAAAAAGCGAGGTCGCGTGTGCCGCACGCGTGCGCCGCCGGTCTGCCTGTAGGATTACACTCTGGGAGCTCTCTCTCTCTCTCTCTCTCTCTCTCTCTCTCTCTCTCTCTCTCTCTCTCTCTCTCTCCCACACACACACACAGCGGGGGCTTACCCTGTTCCCGCTGCCGCGGCACGCGGGCCCAAAAGGGCCGATAATACGCCGGGTGACACCCTGCGTGAGGCTAGAGGGGCAGATGCGGGCCGGGCCGGGCCGTCATGCAGGAGCCATTGCAAGGTCCGTTTGTCTCCGTCGCTCAGGAGCCCCGTGGAGGTCCCCGTGGAGGTCCCCGTGGAGGGCCCCGTGGAGGTCCCCGTGGAGGTCCCCGTGGAGGTCCCCGTGGAGGTCCCCGTGGAGGTCCCCGTGGAGGTCCCCGTGGAGGTCCCCGTGGAGGGCCCCGTGGAGGGCCCCGTGGAGGTCCCCGTGGAGGTCCCCGTGGAGGTCCCCGTGGAGGTGTCTGGACTCGCTCGCGTGCCGGCGCAGCGTTTAGGCCCCTCAGTCCCGGCCGGCCGGCCTGCAGGCGCACACGGGCGGCCACGCCGCATCAGCGGCTGAATTAAAATGGCCCAATTAAAATAAAATAAAAGCGAGGAGAAACAAACAGTCGGGCCGGCGCGGCCGATAGGAATATATTGATTGGAGAGGCAGACGAACGGAATATTATGAAGCACAAAGGGCGCGCCGCTCCGGGCGCTCCGGGGCCGGGCCGGGCTCCGGGGCCGTAGTCAGGCGGGGCGGGCCACGACCCAGAGACAGCCGAGCGAGTAACACGTAACTCCGGAACAGCGACTATCGCGGACGATATTTAAATTGTAATAAAAACTGGCATGCAGTTTTTGTTAGCAAACAAGTACCTCCGTGCGGTATTTTTATTTTTATTTTTTTCAAATTGAAAGCGGTTTCTAAAAGGTATGATTCATTTCTTTGCACAATTTGCATGTCGGCACGCTGCCTGCCTTTGAGGCGAGCCGCGCCGCCCCTTTGAGCCGCGCCGCGTATGAATGGACCGGCGAGCCGGGCCGCTCGGCCGCGCAATCCCTCCCGCTCCTCTCTCTCTCTCTCTCTCTCTCTCTCTCTCTCTCTCTCTCTCTCTCTCTCTCTCTCTGCCACGTTCCTGCTATCCTCCCATTTCCAGACTGAACCCATCACTGGACTTCTGACATTTTACCCTCTCCAATCTCTCTCTCCTAGAGAGTAAGGGAGAGAGAGAGGGAGAGGGAGAGGGAGAGGGAGAGAGAGAGAGAGAGGGAGAGGGGGGGGGGGAAGGAGCGTGAGAGAAGAAAGGGGAGCGAGAGAGATGGAGAGCTCCCGTCCGCGGCGTGGCGCGGCGCGGCACGCAGAGAGACGAACGACATTCGAGAAAGACAGACGAACATCGGGTCTGCGCGGGAACGCTTTGAAGTCCACCGGCTCGCCGCCAGCGCCCGGCCCGGCCGGGACGGACCTCCGCCGACTGGACCGACAAAAGCCGAGGAGGCTGGGCTGGGCTGGACAAACTCCCGGACGATAAATAAACAAACCAACCAACAAACAAACACTTTGGAGTCGTGAGCTGGCCCGGCCCGTCGGCTCCGGCCGGCCGCAGCGCGCGGCGCGGTGCGGGGGGGGGGGGGACTCATTTGACGTATGTTTATTACGCGTGTTTTTAAATATAATAGTCGTGATGAGGAGGTAGAGAAAGGCGGGACAGGTGGAGGGGGAGGGGGCGGGCAGGAGAGAGACGAGCGACGAAAGGATCATACACACACACAACAGCATCATAAGTTCTAGCTGACGCTGTCAATCGTGATTATTTTATAAATAGTAATTAGCACAGAGGTAGTGGTTAAATGCGCTTACCGTGTACCAGGAGGTAGGCGCGTCGCCGCCCTCGCACAAGCACGTGAATATTTGCCAACTTTATTACATAAATTAATAAAAAAACAAAAGCAGCGTTTTTTAAATTTGCTTTGCTTAAAATCATTAACCTGGATTCAGGTACGTCATAGAGGCACGCGCCCACGGCTAAGACGAAACTCCTGACAGATGAAAATAATAATAGTACAATAGCGAGGCCCGCCACACACCACACCTCTACCGCTTCGGCTGTACCGCACTGCTCGAGCGCGTGAGGGTTGCCTACTCGCACGGGGCCGTGAGCCTCATCGGCAGGCAATAGGCACAGGTAAACCCGCCTCCCGTGGCATTAGTAGAGCAGGACAAAACAGTCTGCGGGGGCACCGCTGTATCTGAATAAAAATCCAATCACGGACGACCAGTGTCTTGTTAAGAGGAGAGAAAGGGAGGAATGGAGGGGGTAGAGAGAGAGGGGGAGAGAGAGAGGGGGAGAGAGAGAGGGGCAGAGAGAGAGGAGAGAGAGGGGAGAGAGAGGGAGAGAGAGAGAGGGGAGAGAGAGAGAGGGAGAGAGGGGGCGGTCGTTTGCCAGCGCCGTGCTATTCGTCGCTGTCTCCGGAGAGGAGCCGCGCTGGGATAGGCAGAACGTGAAGTTCGAGCGCGAGGGGCGGGGTAGGGCAGGAGGGTGAAAGGGGAGGGGGGGGGGACGTGAAGGGGCGGAGAACGCGTGCGACGGAGTACGAGCGCTAATTAAAGTGGGGCGGACGAATCAATTCACCAGGTTGGGTCGGACCGGACCGGCCAGGTTGGTCAGGGGCGTCCCGCAATCGGGCGCGCGGCGGGGCGCGGCGGGGCGGGGCGGGGCGCGGCGGGGCGCGGCGGGGCGGGTCCTCTAGCGCTGGCGCACGGCACGCGAACAGCGGCTGGACAGGGAAAAGGAGGAGAACCTTGAGGGAGCGGGGAGTGACGCGTCTCCCCCCCAAAAAAAACAAAATGTCGCAGGAGCATTACAACCGCGGTACAAATCCCTAACTTATTCAACGACATGGCTGATCAGCACTACCGAGTACGTCCGGCCCGGCCGGCCGGCGCGCCAGTCAGAGGGTGTCAGCTAATGGGCTCTGGTGACACGAGCAGAGGAGAGGTGCCCGAGCCCGGGGCCCGGCCCGGGGCCATACAGCGCGGGCTGTCGAGCAGGCCGTGCTCCTTGAGAGCTGCGTGAGGGCGGGCGAGGGCGTTGGGGGCGGACGACGACCACGGAAACCAGATCGATACGCCCTGCCTGACGGGCGGCCGGGGGCGGCGGGGGGCAGCAGCCTAGAGGGGGTGGCGCATTTGGGTGGCGAGACGCCCTCCGCCGCGGTGCTGCTGGCGCTGGCGGCCGGGGCACAGGCAGGGTCTCTGATCCCCGGCCCGCGGGCGGGCGGGAGCGGGCGGGAGTGGCTTGGTTCGACTCGACGCCATTCAAAGTGCTACCCTAAGGCTCAGGCAGGCCCAGAGAGACGCGGCGACCCCGCCCGCGGGCAGCGCCGGGCAGGGCCGGGACGGGAGGAACAGGCCGGGAAGTACAGTATGTGTTTCTGCGGGGGTGTCTTTGGCCGGCCCTGGCGCCGGCGCCTGTGGGCGGAGCGGGACGGGATCGCGCGCATGTTGTAGGGCAGGTAACCACCCCATGCGCCCCCGGTCGCCGTCCTGCTCCACGCACTCGTTGGCCTGCAGCAGAGCGCGAACCGAATGGGGAAGTACAAGGCCGGATAATGCGTTTTCTTGGTCTTGGGGGGGACTCATCCCTTAACAAGAGGGGAGGCGGCGGTGACAGGGACAGGAACAGGACCGAGCACTTCCGCCGCCACACCTCTCATGCCGCTGAACACAGCGGGAGGGAAGTTCGCGCGCCTTCCCTCAGGACCTGGCGTCAGCGCCTGCGCGGCGCGCCGATGAGAAAGGAGATGATCCACTTCCGTCAAGGTGAGCTGGGGCGGGGGGCTGGGGGCGGGGAGACGGAGCCGGGCCCAGCACCACCTACTTGGACTTGGAGAGCGACCTCGCCCCGTCCTTGGGCTCGGGGGTGAGCGAGCGGGGCTGGGCGCGCAGCGGCGCAGAGCAGGGCCCCGAATTGGATATGCCGCCCCGACCGACGCCATTTCCACGATGAAATATTCATGTAGCCGACGCCGTGCCGACGCCAAGGGCTGAGCTGGGCGCCTCGGTGCCGCCGGCTGGGCGCGGTAGGGGTGGGCCGGGGGGAGGAGTGCAGCCCTGCGTCCTGTAGCGCCGAGGTGTGTAGGCAATCCGCTAAACCTCCATGTGGGTAGCGCAGCGCCGGGCCGGCAGGGGCCGAACCTCACACCACGCCTGGCGCCACGCCCGGAGACCCACCCCACCCCGCCCCGCCCCGCCCCGCCCCACCGCGCCCTGGGTAAGACGGATAGCGCCATGCGGGACGGGGTGGGGTGGACAGGCACGGCGCTATATATTTCACAGGGGATATTCCTGCGGGCGCGTCGTTGGGCGTGGCGGGGTGCGGCGGGGTGCGGCGGGGTGCGGCGGGGTGCGGCGGGCCGTGGAAGGTGGCGGCTTTAAAACCGCCATATATTCATGGACGACGCGCCGGAAGGGCGAGGGAGGCTTGCGCCAGCGCCAATAGCGCCACCCCGCCCCGCCCCGCCCCATCCCGCCCACTTTGAATGCGGAGCGGCCAGGGAGGAGAGGGTGAGGCGCCTCGTTTTTTACCCCCGCCCCACCCCGCCCGCAGCCAATGGGGTCGCAAGGGGTATTTGAATACGAATGGCGCCGGCGCCGCGAGCAGAGAGAGAGAAGAGAGAGAGAGAGAGAGAGAGAGAGAGGGGGGGGAGGGGATGGTGGAAGCACACCTCCACACCTCCCCGCGCACCGCACCGCGGCCCTCCGCGCCACCGCGCGCGCTCGGGCCGGCTGGTTCCCGCCGCGGCCGCTAGGGGGCGCCAGCTCGCGGGTCGCGGCAGGGCGTGAGGCTGAGCGCTCCCTCTACGTCACCTGCCTGCAGCGCGTTGAGGCTACCCGCCACACAGGGGCTTGCACCCCGTGCAGCCTCGCGGGCGACCTCCTCCACCTCCACCGGGAGTGCCCGCGGGAGCCGGCCCGGGCCACGGCAGATAACATGATAACTCCCGAACCTTTTTTTCCCTCCTCTCCACGGCCCTGTTTGCCACCCCCGCCCCCCGTCCGCCCAATGGCGCCCGCCTCTGCCAATATATCGCCTAACGATGATTGACGCGCCCCAGTCAACAGTAGTTAATCCAATTAGCGGGGGAAATGGGGGGGGGGGGGTAGGGACCGTCCCGGAGCCACGACGACGTTGCGAGCGACGCGGGCGGGATGGTCGCGCGGGAGCACGGGGGGGGCGATGAGTATTTATATTTCATTTGCCCCCCCCCCTCGCTTAATTAGTGTTGATTCTCCCCGCCGCGCAGGGCTGGGCTACAAGTAGCGCGTGGCGTGTGCGTGCGCGCGCGCGCGCCGAGGCTTAGCCTCCCGATGAGCGACAATTTGATAGAAACAGTTTAAAGAAACGACAACGCGCCACACGGACTGGTCAATTGGGCCCCGGCACACCCGGCCCGGCCATTCGGCCGCTTAATGAACAACTTTATCGTCCGTTGGGAGGCGCCAATGGGCAGATCAACTGATGTAATATAAGGGACGCGGGGGCGGCGGGGGCAGCGCGGGGGCGGCGCGGAGGCGGGGGCGGCGCGGAGGCGGCGGCGGCGCTGGACGGCGGCCTCGGACCTCACCACGCCGCCGGCGGGCAGCCCATTCTACCGTTTGCAATCTTTATTTATAAGGTCCGGGACAAAGGGGAGGGGCGGCCGTAGGACGTTTCTTGTAGACCCCCCCCCCCCCCCCCCCGCGAGACTGATTTTTATTCCGGCCCCAGAGTCGCAGTCGCGCCCGATGCAGCAATTAAAGTAGCGCTTAATTTGTGCGAGAGCAGCGAGCACACAGCAGCAGCCATGCGCGCATTCGCCACCAACTTTTTGCCCCTCTCTCCCCCCCTCTCTTTCACTCCCACCATCTCTCTCTCTCTCTCTCTCTCTCTCTCTCTCTCTCTCTCTCTCTCTCTCTCTCTCTCTCTCTCTCTCTGCCCGCTGGAGCCGCAGCCACGCCGCGACGGGCCTGCGTTCCAGGAAACACTCCAGACGACGCGTCGATTAACATTTCATCCATTCCTTGACGTCGCCGTGCTCCCTCTCTTTCACTCCCTCCCTCTCTCTCTCTCTCTCCTTTCATATCTCCTATCTCTCTCTCATACACACACATTTATACTCTCTTTCTCTTTCGCTCGAGTGTAAATAATGCGACACTGACATAAGTGACCCCGGTATTGCATATGATTCACGTTTTACGATTTCCATAACATTATTATTAGATAAACGAAAGATTTAGAATAACTATTCCGCTGAGCGCGGGCCGCCGACTGAGTTAGGCCCGTATGACCGCGGCGTACAGTACGGTGCGGAGAGGGAGATGCTATCAGCGGGGCGGCACTTTTCTTTGCCAGCCAGCCATCTCATCGGCCGTAAGAGCGAGAGAGATGGAGACAGAGGTGTGCCCGCGTGTGTGTGAGTGGGAGAGAGAGGGGGCTAGTCGAGAGAGACGGGCGTTACGGCGCGGCGCGGCGCTTAAAAGTGTCCGCTGATGGTAATCCGATGGCAACACGCTTACCTCCGCCCTCTCTCTCTCCCCTCTCGCGCGGCATGGGCCGTACGGCCGTAGGAGCCCGTAGGCCCGCACGTCGGCACGTACGCACGTATGCACGCACGGACACCTCGCGCGACACGTTTACAACTCGGTGCTATACTTCTCCTCCTCCTCCTCCTCCCTCTTTACTTTTGGCTTTGTATACGTGCTGTCAGGGAGCGAGAAGGCGAACAGAGCCCTTCGTGCACGCGTGCACGCACACGCGAACCTTAAGACCGCCCAAAACGAGGATTTCGTCTGACTTTTCCTTACTTTTCTTCCTTGTTTCCTCCTAGGCCCAGAGCGCAGGCAATGCCATCCTACGAAATGCATTCATTCGCACCAGAAAGCGACATGGTACACTCAGAAAACGCTTCCGTTGAATCCACCGATTTTCCATTGAAAAATGGTTCTATCATATCAAAGGAAAATTTTCCCTTGGTTTATAGGAAATTTCATCAAGTCAAAGAAAATTCGATAGAGCTCTATGGAATTTTATTTGACTTGATGAAATTTCCTATAAATCAAGGGAAAATTTTCCTTTGATGAAATAGAACCATTTTTTAATGGAAAATCGGTGGATTCGACGGAAGCGTTTTCTGGGTGTACCATTCTATGAGCAATGTGCCCTAAACTGTCGCTGTCCGAGGCTGATTGCACCACGGCACAGGCCTCCCTCCGCTCCTGACCTGGCACAACGCCGCACTGCTCGCTCCGCGGATAATCCCATTTCCAGGAACGCGCTTCAGTTTCAGCTGCGCGGGCAGCGCGTGTTGGTCGCGTGTTGCGTCGCGTTGCGCCCTATGGATTACGTGCGGCCGAGGCGAAGACGATGACTCAAGGGGTCGCGTTCGAAATGACCGCAAAGACAGACAAAGCGGGTAGGGCCGGGCCGGGCGCGTGACAGCGCGCGTGCGCACGCAGCCCGCGCGCATCACAGATGTCACCTCCAGCGGCTTACATGCCTAAACGCTTTGGGAGAGGCGGATTGGGTCTCTCTCTCTCTCTCTCTCTCTCTCTCTCTCTCTCTCTCCCCCTCCCCCTCCCTGCACTCACACGGCTCGGGCGACGTTTCTGAGGGAAAAGTGAGAGGCCCGCAGCAGGCTGTAAGGAGAGGGGAGGGGCTCGGAAATGTTCAAATCTCCAGCAAGGGTCCGAACCGAACACGCGGCGAGGCGAGGCACTGCGCTGCGCACCCTTCCGCTAAGCATTAATCAGCCCCCGCACCCCACCCCGCCCCGCCCCGCCCCGCCCCGCCCCGCCCCGCCCCGCTTACGCCACAGTCCAGCACAGCCAGAGCTGACCCTGGAATTGAATGTGTTGTATGGCTGGCCAGATAGAAATCTCCCGCCTTCCAAACTGTAGTAGTTACTTTGCTTAGGGCGGGTGGGGCGGGGAGGGGGAGGGGAAGGGGGGGGGGGGTGGCCCGATTGCACTTTGGAGTGATGGCCGCCCTCGCGCTGCCGCCGACGCTCAGAGAGCAGTGCATCTGATCTGGATCTGAGAGAGATGGGGAGAGAGAGAGAGAGAGAGAGAGAGAGAGAGAGAGAGAGAGAGAGAGAGAGAGAGAGAGAGAGAGAGAGAGAGAGAGAGAGAGCCGCACACCTCAATGCAGCAGGTTGCAGAGTCCCGTACAGAGGAGACGAGACAAGACGCCCACCAGTACAGAAATCAAGCGAATTACCAGTCTCTCTTTCTCTGTCTCTTTCTCTCCCTTTCTCACTCTCTCCTCCCTTTCGTCGCTTTCCTACACCGTGCGCGGTTTAACAGTCACCGTTTTATCAAGTCGCGTTTGGGGGCGGACGGAGCTCATTTGGGGGCGGGGCAGGGGGCGGGCGAAACGGGGGCGGGGCGCGGGTGGCGTAGGGGCGGGCGGCGGCCATGGTGGGGCGGTGAGCAGAGAGTAATGTCCTCCTTTCCCCTGAAAATTTCTCGGTCCGCGAAGACACCCTGCTTGCGCCTAGCGGCTGCCGCGCCGCGCCGCGCCAACCCCCACCAGAGGGCCTCGGCCCCGGCACAGCGCCACACCCGTCGCGAAGACAGAGTGACCTGCGGCGGGGGAGGGGCGGAGCGGGGCGGGCGGGGTGACTTTCCCCAGCCTCGTCGCATTTCCAATCCTAAAGAGCCCCGCCCCACCCCGCCCCGCCCCGCCCTCACCTTCAGTCGGCCCTTTCATCTCTGTCACGGGGAATGGCGGTCCGCCGTGGCCGTTGGGGCCTCGTGGAATGGTAATGGCGATCCGGTGACGCGGGGCGGGATGGAGCGTCACAGTGGATATGTGACGGTACACACGGTGTCACAGTGACGGTGCAACAGAGCGTGTCGTGTCACGTGTCACAGGAGTGACGGCACATACACAGAGTGTCACAGTGACGCGGCGGCCGCGTAGCCATATCGTAAGCATCGCACCCCATATTGGATGGCACAGTGCAGGAGAAAGAGGGTCGTATTCCCTGCTTTTACGCTTCACTTTAGTGGGCCAGCTTCTTGAGCACCGCGTCGAGCCCACACCTTACTTGTGACCCAGTGGTGCCGTGCCGGCTGTTCCAGGGGCGGAACAGGAAGCCGTGTAGAGGACGCGAGGGGGGGGGGGCGGCGAGGCGTAGCTGCACACAGACACCAAGAGAAATGTCCGGATTATTCAGCCCTGTGCTCTCTCTCACTATCGGGCCTGTGTCCTCCCCTCTGAGTTGCTGTTGGCGCCGCTGTACGGAATGCGATAGAAAGGAGGGACAGTGGTCGCAGGAATATTTTTACCCATATTACAGATTTAAAAAAAAAAATATGAGCGTTAAAACCGCTTGCTTCCGCCCACCTCCGTACGCCCCGCCCCGCCCCCAGGCACAGGCCTGCCCTGCCCTGCGGCGTGGCGGAGGGAGGGCGGAGGTTCGGCGCTCCGCCCCGCCTTGGGAGGGGGTGGAGGGGATTTGGCTCGAGGAGAAGGGGGAGAGAGAATATATTGAGCTAAGTCCGGCATAAATATTGGCTTCTGGTAGCGCGCCATAGGACAGGGATGCGCGCCCCCGAGAGAGAGAAAGAGAGGGAGAGAGAGAGGGAGGGAGAACCCCAGAGGGGCGGGAGCGCTGGAAGAGGAACAGAGCGAGAGAGAGAGAGAGAGGGGGGGGGGAGAGAGTAGAGGGAGAGGGGGTGAGAGATAACGCCGCAGGAAATAGCCCGCCTCCACGCATCCTATATACCCCCTTTGTCATCCCCTCTCTCTTCTCTTCTTATTCATTCACCCCCTTTGCGCCTCCCTCTCTCTCTCCCCCTCTCCCTCCCTCCCTCTCCCTCCCCCCCCCCCCCACTCTCTCTCTCCCGCCCATTCTCGCGCTTCCTTTCGCTATGAGGCGCTCCCAAGCAGGCCCGCAGCTCCCACTACGGCGCCATCATAAAGGTTCCAAGTCAGCGCGAGAGAATCGTCCGCAAAATTTTCGCTGATTCTTGGGAGTTGTTTCACACCTACAAGTGTACGACATTCTCACTCAGCCCGGTTTCTAGAGAAGGTCTTGCTGGTCGAAAGTCTCGAGCGGCTGAACTGGGCGAGGCGGGCGCCGGCCGGGCCGCAGCGGTGCACAGCAGCGGGTACACAGATTTCGCCGTACTTAATTGAGACGAATAATAACACTATGTAGTAATTAATTACCGCGTTGTTGTGATATTCAGTTCCGCTGGCGTGGCGGGGCGTGGCGGGGCGGGGCGTGGCGGGGCGGGGCGTGGCGGGGCGGGGCGTGGCGGGGCGGGGCGGCCCCGCTGACCTGTCGGGCTGGCGCGCAGCGGGCCGCGGCGCGGAGTGAGCGAGCAATCACGGCGGGTGAGATGCACTTTTGTCTGGGCCCACCGGTGAGCGGCAGGCCCGGCGGCAGGCCCGGCCCGGCCGGACTAAACAAACCGTCTGCTGAGCAGACGAAAAACATCATATATTGATGCTCGCACTTATATGCATTCCCCGCGAATGTTCGATACATGTACGAGCCGTCCGAAAGAAAAGTGCGGGCGAAATCTAATCTCGCGCGCGCGGTGGGAACACACTCATTTTTCTCCTCGGACTCACGAAAAAAATAAAAATAATGTAAAGACTTTACGACGCGCACGTCGGATGAGCGAGAGGTTGCGGCATGGCATAAAACGGGTGAAGCGAGCGAGCGGGGCGGGGCGGGGCGGGGCGGGGCGAGGCAGCGGGCAGCGCTGCGTTCGTTACGCGACAGGTTTAAGGCAAATCAGCCCCAATTAGGACTGCATGCGTTAGCGGCCCTTTGCCTGCTCTGCAGCCGTCATTAAAATGTCATAACACAACATCATTCGGTATGTGAGTGCGCATGCGGTAGGCTCGCCTCGCCTCGCGAGGAACTCTTGGGAATCCGCTGCCACCCCGCCCCGCCCCGCCCCGCCCCGCCCCGCCCCGCCACCCCGCCCCGCCCCGCCGTGGAAGCAGGGAAATGCGAAGAGTTCATAAAACGCGAGGAGCGTTGCGCTATCGTTGTTTTTTTATTCTGTTATTGTTATTACTGCTATCATTATTACAAAAATGTAAACGAATGTATGTCGGTCGGCGGGGGAAAAGGAAGCAGGCAGGGGCGGCATAGCGATGGCAGGCGCGCGCAGAGCAGAGCAGCGAAAACACTTAGGCCCCCGGGGCTGGGCGCCGTTACTGTATCAGTGTTTTACTGTCTCTGCGATATCTGCGTGCGGGCGGGTCCTAGTGTAACGCGCACGCGTACACTCTCTCTCTCTCTCTCTCTCTCTCTCTCTCTCTCTCTCTCTCTCTCTCTCTCTCTCTCTCTCTCTCTCTCGCCACTGCTCTGCTCGCTCCAGTTTCGCAGATAGTCAAATTATGACATAAATATTAAGAGCGTCGGCGTGCCACTCCATGCATTAACACCTGTGGGCCGGCCTGCCTTGTAATAACCGACACTTAGCAACGGCCGTATGCAAAGTGGCAGCCTGCCCCTCACTTTCTCTCTCTCTCGCTCGCTCGCTCTCCCTCCTGCCCACTCCGCCTCTCTCTCTCTCCCCCTAACATTTTACTCGAGCCCGTTCGCGTGTTGGTGAGGTTCGGAAGAGCAAAGCGCTTTGCATACCTCGGTCCGGGCGCGCCTGGCTGCCCCGCCCACCCCCGCCTTAACTCTTTGGCTCCCCTCTATGCAAATGAAGCCTAATTTTCCGTGACTACCTTCGCCTCCACACACGATGAGAGAAGAAACATGACATATTTAACACGAAAAGCATCATACAATAAACTTACACTAAATCGCAGTAAAAATGTATTTTTTAACCCCGAATGAAATGGTACGCAATTTTAATTTCCTCGTAGTGACAGAGTGCTAAAAGACGGCAAACGTTTCTAGCAATGCTTTTTTTCAAAATTTCACTTTAAAAATATTTGTCAGGGTGCAAATAAAATCCGAAAGCAGCGGTGTAAAACAACGTGACAAGTCGGCGTGCAGGCTCGGCTTACGCCAACGAGGTACGCGTGTCTGTCACGGGACGGCGCGAGCGCCACGGCGCCTTGTTAGCAGCAGCCGGTCGCGTGCCGAAGCGTCAAAATACGCACGCACGCACCGCACGACACGGGCGTGTCCGGCCGGAGTCACCTGTCGAACCAAATGCTAGCAGAATTTATCACATCTTCCTGAAGACGGAATAAGACGGGGTTTAATTTTTCTTCCACGCGTTTTAAAACCGAGATGTTCCGTTCGATCTCTGTGAGAGCGCAATCTAAAACATTATCGCGTGCAGTGCACCTCCACTACGTCAGTCTTCACACCGCTGAACTTTCATTCCCGAAGTGATGAACATGTTCGCTGCGGTGGGCCGGGCCGGGCCGGGGCGCTGCGGTGCCCTGCGGTGGGTCGAGTCTCCCGGCGGGGCCGGGCCAGTACTCATACACACAGCAGTACGGGTACCGCTGGGGCATGAGAGCGAGAGAGACAGAGCGCTCACGCCGCGCCGCTCACACATGTGCGGTCGCTACCGCGCTCCGCGGCCCACCCCGGCCCGGCCCGGCCCGGCCCGGGTCATACACTCCGCGGAGGTAAACGGACAACCTGCTTGATGATGTGGCTGCGGATGTCGTAAAACGCGGTGGTGCTGCCCCCTTCTCCTCCTCCTCGCCGAGCTCTACCTCCGCGGCCACGTCCGTCCGTCCGCCGCGCGGTGCTCGCGGCGCGGTGCGGCGCGACATCCTGGCCGATACTGATACCCACAACAACCCCCCGAGGGCCTGGCCTTCCCTCCCGGACAAGCAAATAACGATAAAAGAATAATATCCAGGCAGGCCGCCGGGCCGGGCCGGGCCGGGCCGGGCTAAGTGAATATCCTTTCCTCGGCGCCGCGACGCTCCGCGCCACGCCGCGCCGCGGCCCGAGCGAGCCGTACCGCTGGGAGGGAGATCTGGTGCGCGATATGCAGCGGTGGCGGGGCGGGGCGGGGAGGCGCCCAGTGAAACACCGTCATTACGCACATAATAAGGAAGTAATCGCCACAATTACGTCTTGGGCGGGGGCCGGGGGGGGAAGGCCAGAGGGGAAATAAAAAGTGGGTGAAGCTCCCAAAAAGAGTTCGGATCCTTAAAACGGCGAAGGCGCCGGCATGGCGCGGCGGTGTGGGCGGTGCGGTGTCACCCAGCACGACTCAGCGCACCTCATTAACGCCTATTTTTTCCCCTTTCCGTCCGCCCTCCTGTCACCTGCAGGCGCCGGGGGAGGTAGGCCACCCGCTCCGCGCGGGGAGAGGAGGCGGGGCCGCGGGAGGGTGGGGGGAGGGGAGGAGCGCAAGAAAGGGGCGAGGCGAGGCGCCGCCCCCAACTTTTCCCTCGGAACGCCCCCTGAAAAGTTGGTTATGAATGGTCTGCCTGCTGGCGCGGCGGGGAGGCAGGGGCGGGGCGGGGCGGGGCGGGGCGGGGCGGGGTGGGGGGGGGGGGGGGGGGGGGGGGGGGGGGGGGGGGGGGCGGGGCGGGGCGGGGCGGGGCGGGGCGGGGCGGAGGCGACGTATAGCGGGCCGCCGCCGCCGCTCTCAGCGAGCTTATGGCGTCAAAACTTTACTTTCCGCCTCCAGGAAGAGACACGACGAATAAAAAATCGAGTTTCAGCGAGTTTGGAGTGCGAGGCGGGCGGGAGGCGGGGTCAGGCGCCGCGCGACCTCGCCGATGACGCCGTGCTCCGCCTGCTCCACGGCGCGGGCCGGGCCGGGCCGGGCCGGGCGGCCGAGGCGACACTAAGCGCATCTAATGTGACATGCGCTTGCTCCTCGCAGTGTAGACAATTAGCGCCGCCTCTAACGAGGGGCCGTATTATTAACGCCATCTCCATCTCTCTCTCCATTTCTCTCTTTCTCTCTCTCTCCCCCGCGCCTCTCCCTCTCGCTCACCCTCATTATCACCCACTGAGACAGAGACAGAACTCCCCGGACCATTTCCATCTCGACGCGCGTCGCGGAGGCGTCGGCGTCGTTAGAGAGGTTAGGTCGGCCCTTCGTCCGTGTCAGGTGGGGGCGCGCGCGCGCGCGCGTGTGTGTGTGATTAACTATGAGAAAGGTTAATCCCTTTCGCCCACATTTTTCATATCCTTTTCCATTGCACGACAAGGACCGCGCGCGGCGCGCACGGCGCCCTGTGCGGCCGGGCCGGGCCGGGCCGGGTCGCCCCCCTCCCCCTACTACTCGCCGACGCCACTTGCACATTGCGCTACGATTCATTACAATGACAAATTACCCAGTAATTCCCCCGCATTATGCCGTGGACTAATGAATTGCCTCTCCCTCTCCTCGTTTGATCGGCCCGCGGCCCGACCAGCCCCCCCTCCCCTCCTCGCCCGGCCCCCCGCGGCCTCACCGCGCCGCCGTGTCGTTCCCACCCACGGCCCATGGCGCATTGCGTTCCCGCGGAGAGGTTTTTGGTCTCCTTCTTGGCGGACGGCGGCACGGGGCTCTAGAAGAGCAGCTGGCAGCTGGCACCCCGCCCGCCCCGCCCCGCCACGCCCCGCCCCGCCCCGCCCAGCCCCGAGCGGGAGGCAAGAGTGCTCTGCGCCGCCACGCCCGTGTTCCATTTCGGCGCCGAATCTGTAATCGTCGACCATAGACTGGCGGAAGTAGAAGAAAAAGGAAGGCGCGGGGCGGGGCGCGGCAGAGCGATGGCGTCGATAAACTCGCTTCTGTCACCTCTCGCTCGCTCGCTCTGCCCGCAAAAATGTTTTCTCGCCAACTCAGCTACCGTGCGCGGGGCGCGGGGCGGCGGCCCCTGCTAAGGCCACGGCGAGCTCGCGCCGTCGGGGCAGCGGGCGACCTCTAGCGGTGGAAGCTCCAACTACGCCGGCGGCGGGAACGAGCGGGAGTGCCCACAGCGGGCCCGCCAAAATGTGCGCGCGAGTCACGGCCACGGCAAGGGCGCGCTGGGCGCAAGCACACGCAGTGCAGGGCGAGGCCAGGGCAGGCCAGGGCGACGGGTGCCCTGCTCCTCTTAGCCTAAAAGCAGTGCCCCGCCTGCCCCGCCCGGCCCCGCCCGGCCCCGCCCGGCCTCCACTTGTTAAGAGACGCGAGGCGAGGCGAGGGGACGCAATCGCAAAAATTGCTGCGTCGGATCGGGACCTCCCCTCCCCTCTCGATCCGCCCCTAGCTCAGCTCCCGTCTGCTCTGTGCCGCCTCGCCTTTACCTTTCGGGTTTGGAGCCCCGAGCCTCGCCCCGCCCCGCCCCGCCCCGCCCCGCCCTGTCCGCCTCGCCCCCAGCGCGCCCAACCTCACCTCTCGAGTCCAGAACTCATGCATTTTCGATACATAAAGAAATGTCATTTCCCTGAAGTCCGGAGCAATCGGCTGATTCCTCCCCCGCGGACCACAGCGCGCCCCTGCCCGCCCTCCCCTCCCTCACCGTCCGGCTTCGCACTCAGAACCTTTTCGCTTATTCCCTCCTCTTTTCCCTACCTCTCCCGTAGGAACACTCCACGCGCGCCGCGCCGGGCCGGGTCGGCCGGGCGCAGGGTTTCGGGAAACGGGTGGAGGAGAGTTGGGAGGAGGGGGAGTCTTTCATATTGTAAGAGAGGAAGTATTGCCCACCGAGAGAAAGGGGCAGGGCGGGGCGGGGGGAAGGGCGAGGAGGAGGGGAAGGGGGGCGGGCGCTTGAGACCGGGCCGTCCTCCAAGATTGGATTCGTGCAGAGTTGGGACTTGAGCCGAGTTGGTGGCGGCGGCGAGCGAGGCCGGCGAGAATGCGGAACAATGCGCGGGGGCGCGAGGACCGGCCCGGGCCCGGACACTACAGTGCCCTGCGCTGTCCTCACAGTCATCAGTGATATAAAATAAAGGCGAAAACTCTCGAGTCCAAAAGTAATGTTTAAAAAAATAAAAAAATAAAAAAAACGTTTGGTCTGTGATGCAGCGTGTAGCGGACATATTGCGGCAGGGCAGGGCAGACACGACACCGCGGGGCAGGGCCGGGCCGGGGCGTCGCTTCTGCCGCCACGCCGCGCCGCGCCACGCCACGCCCCGCCTCTCGCCAATGGCTGGCGGAGCGGAAGGGGTGGAGGCGCCGCGACGCCGCGAGGCGAGGAAGGGTTGCTATTGGCCGCGCCGCGACCCCGCCGCGGCATTTGCATCCTAAAAAACGGGAAGGGTTGCGCGGAGGGGAGCGCGCCTGCGCAGCTCGGCTCGGCGCGCCCAGCCCCGCGGCGCAAGATGGCGGCCCGGCCGCGGCCTCGTCTGCATACCGCCATGGTGTCCCCGGCCCGGGGCGGCCCCTTGGTGAACGTGGTGCCCCATGAACCTCGCCGTCGCCGTGTTCCCACGCGGGCTGGGCGCGCGGGGCGGCGTCGGCGACGACGTCTGGTCCGTCCTGCCCCTGCCGGCCCGGCGCACACCGGTGAACGCGCCACGCCCACAAACTAATCGACGCCCACTGAATACCCAATGAGAGACATTAGCCGCGAGTACATTTCAATTACCTTTTTCTTTGCGCGCCACCCGGCCGGCCGGCGGGGGGAGGGGGGGGAATACAAAAAGCGAAAGAATAAATAATCAGAAAAATTAGGAGGAAGCCTTGAGGCGGGCCACGCCGTGCCGCTTTGGACCGGGCGGGGCCGTCCGCAATTATGAAGCCATCATCATTATTGACACGACGCCCGAGAAAAGTGGGAATAACCTCGTTGAGTTAGACCAGCTGGCCGCAGCGTGTACAGTCTGGCTGCTCTGCGGAGTGAGTGTCGCTTTTACTTTTTCCCTGCTCCCTCCTCGACTCCTCTCCCTGACTATTGGGGGACGCGCCGCGCCGCCGCGCCGCCGAGGTGTCCGTACCATACATCATTGCCTGGAGGCCGAACCGCACCGCACCGTGACACGAGATGCGCCCCGGGAGGCCCCTTGCGGCGCCCGTACACCGGTGCGGTGGGGCGGGGCGGGGCGGGGTGGGGTGTGGCGGGCTGAGGCGGGGTCAGTCTCCCCGCTAAACGCCCCGCCACCGCCCCGCCCGCGCCCCGGCCCGGGAGGAACGTGATCTGGAGCACAACGTGTGCATCTGATTCCTCGATGACCCGTGCGCTGCGCACATACCGTTATCGTCCCTCACACACACGCGGCGCGGGCGTTACGCGTTACGCGCGCCCCTAACGGCCCCGCCCCGCAGCCCGGCCCGGCCCACGTATAACGCGATACGGTTTACGGGCGCGGTGTGCGTCGGTGTGAGTAGGCTGATATTTCCAGCCCCATCCATTAGTTAGCGAGCGTTACGGCCGGCTGCGGGGCGGGGCGGGGCGGGGCGGGCCTCGGGGGCCACACCGCACCGCAGGGTGAGGGACGGCGTGCCCGCCCCGCCCCGCCCCGCTCCGGTGCGAGAGAGGTGCCATAGCGGGACCCGCCGGCTGTGGTACAGGCTGTACTCCACGTTATCCTGTACATTTTCCGCGCGGCTTTAAGCCAGAGGGCGAAGGGCAGGCCCTTCAGAAAAATCGTCATATCGTGCAACTTCAGCCGCCAGGACAAGCTAGTAAAGGAGAGCCGTCCGTCCGGCTCCGCTCTACCCCGCCCCGCCCCGCCACCCGTGCGGCTTTGGTCGATATTGCTGAACGCTATTGGAAATGCTAAGCCCGCGCCCCCCTCTCCCCCCGGCCGACCGGTCCGGCCTCCCGCGCCCATACATAGGGATGTACGGCTATGCCGCCCCGCCCCGCCCCGCCCCGCCTCGCCCGACCCCTGAGCCCGGGAGGGGGAGGCCGCCGCACCACCCCCCGGGGCTGCACGGGGCCGATGGAGGAGGGAAATAAGAAAGAGGAACAAGAGGAATAAGGTTAAGCCCCGGGCCAGGCCGGGCCGGCGAGCGGCAGCAGCAGCGGGGCGAGGCAAGGCGAGGCGAGCGTGGCCACCAAATCGCCCTGAATGGACGTCTTTATCGATGTGTACGCCCTGCCCCGTCCGCCCCGCCCGCCCCGCCCGGCCCTGCCTCCGCCCGGGGCCACGGCACGGACTGCCTGCACCGGACCTGGTCCTGGCGGATTCACTTGGGTCGCACTGCTGTCCGTGAGCGGGTCGCATACATACATCACCAGGCAGGCAATCCAATCCAGAGGTGAACTGTACTGGGGAAATGTCGGAGAGAAACCCAGGGGGTGGGGGTGGGGTGTAGGGAAACCTATCGCATTAAATCCTACAGATATCGTCATTCGGAGAAATCTTTCCTAAAAGAAACTAGTAGCTGTGAGATGGCATTGATTGTAAAAGATAAAAGAGGTAGAAAACGGAGGCCATCTGTACTCGTCAAACCGATCAATGGGGCTTCGCAGATTAATATGAAGGTTACTTTAGGTTTAAATTTAAGTTAAAGTTTAAGTATAAGATTTCTCAGCCAATAAAAACAAGTTCCCGAAACAGAAAACATAATTCGAAATACAGTGCACTCTGATAGCCTTCCACCCCACAGTGAAACGATGGTAAAAAGTGCGCAAGTTTTGCAGCTTACCCGCCGATGAGCACCCAGCTGTTCAACATGGCGGCCATCTTTCCATTGCTGCTGCGGCAGCGGCAGCGGCAGGCTGGTAGGCTCGCAGGTTCAAATGGCGATCGCCATGTTGCCCTGAAGATGCTGCAGGGCCGCCTGGGAGACGCTCACGGAACGTTTTGCCCGCCAACGCCCAACAATAACGATTTGAACAGACCGGGAGCGATTTTAAACAGACCGAACGGACGCACGGGCCGGGCGGGCGTGCGGCGCGCGGGCGAGCCGGCCGGGTACTGACGGGCTGGCGGGCCGGGCGGGCCTCGAGTCACATGACATGTCACGTGACATGATAGGGAGATGGGCTGATTGGGTTGCCTACCTGCACGGCGGCACGGCGCGCGGGCCGCCCGCGGCTGCTGCTATTGAACAGTCCGCTCTAATTTACTCGTTCTTGAGCTGTGTTTAGATTATGAAGGTCTGCTCGAAGACATTCCGAAAAAATGTAAGGCCATCTTTGTTAAAAATAGGACCTTCCCGGAGGGCTGCGGGTCCTCAACCTCAACCCCGCGACTCGCTGAGGAGCAGTTTGTTGCTCCCGCGTTCATTCACTGGCCCGGCCCGGCCCGGCCCTCCCGGCCAGCGACTACTCCACTATACACTTCGGCCTCGCAAACTTTTCTCCTCTCTCCATCCATCTCTTCCCCGCGTCTCTAATCGTTCCGAAGTCCCCCGCCCCGCCCCGCCCGTCCACGCAAAGTAGCCCGAGGGGAGGATGGCGGCCGGCCGGCAGGGCGGCCAGGGGCTGCAGACCAGTGCCGCGCCGACCCGACGCGAAGGCCCCGCGGCCAGCGGGGTCCCCTCCCCCTCGGGGCGGGGCGGGGCGGGCGGGGCATGGCCTCTTTTATTGCGCCCCCGACCGCCCCACCCCACCCCACTGATGTATGGGCGCCATCATTTGCGTGGAGAATGCGCGGCGTGGGCCGCGCTGCGCCGCCACCAGCAGCAGCACCAGGGTAAAAAGCATGGCCTGTTCTGTTCCGTCCCCACGTCGTTGTCATCATAGGGGCCAGCAGCGGCCGGCGCGGCGTCCGGGACGGGATGTCTCTGGAGGGCGTCCTGCGCGCCCTCCGTATCCACACCGCGCCCCGCAAAACATTTTCTCATAATTTCAGAAAAATGCGGGTCGCCGCCGCAGCAGTAAAGGGACTGTGGGCTGGTGCTGCTGCTGCTTTTGCCGTACGCTGCGAGGGTGAAAAAGTTGGCGACTTCTCCTGCGCGCCCCGTACTCCGCTCCGCCCCGCCCCGCCCCGCCCCGCCCCACTGCTCTGGGCTCGGGCCCTAATGCAATCACGTGGTGCATTTCCTGAGTGACAACACGGGGTGGGGTGCGGGAGGAGCCGAGCCGAGGCCAAGTTTCCCTACTTGATGCCAGATCACGGCGCCGCCGCGCTGCCGCGCGGAGGGTCCGGGGCAGCCCGCGGGGCTGCAGTGGATGCGGCGCCCTGATGACACTGTCATACGTCATCGAGACTTTTTGCAACATCCTCGCCGGCACACCCTCCGCCGCCGCAGGGCAGGGCGGACCCCGGCCTCGGCCCCGGCCCCGGCCTCTGCGGCGCCCGCGATAAGGGCCGGGTCGAGGCGAGGCCCTGGGCCGGCGCCGCGCCGCGCCGCTGCTCCAGGCCTGGACGGGACGGGACGGGACGCTGAGCAGACAATGATCGCCCACGTGCCGGTGCAACTGGTCAGGGTGGATGTCCGCGCGTCCACGCCGCCGGCAACGGGCCAGGGGAAAGATGAAAAAAACTGACACGCGGAGGAGAAAAAGCGTATGAGCGCACGCAGAGCCCTCGCCACGCCATCATCGCATCTCGAAAGCGAAAAGAGGAGGAAAATTAGGGGCGAGTGTGTCGTGATATATCAATATTACCCGCGGCGCTGGCGGGGCGCTGCTTGTGCTGTGCTGCGCCGATGCAGCGCTGCGTCTCGGAGAAGGAAGAATAGCGCAGTCTGGAGGCGACGACTATGCTGCTTCTCGCCGTTTTACTCTGGTCTAGTCCTCGCCTCTGTGCAGCCATTGCCTTTCACTCACGCTTCTCAAAGCAGAGGACATGGGCATTAGACTGGTGGGTGGTGCGCTGCGCTGCGCGGGGTGGGGGCTGGCTGCGGCCTGCAGGACGGAGCGGAGGGGTGGAGCGAGGCTAAGTCTGCAGCCCCCGCGCTGCTGCTGATGCTGCTGCTTCCTCCGCGAGTAATTATGGGCGGAAACGTCCATGAGAAAGGCGCGGCTCGCAGGATAGGGGGAGGGAGAGAGAGAAAGAAAATAAGTAATAGCAGCGAAAAAGCGGACAGGAAGAAGGAAATACTGTATAATGTCGGGGAGGGGCAGGGCGGGGCAGGGCAGGGCAGGGCGCCAAGCGGAGGCCCTGACACGCCCTGGCGCGGGGCCTGGGGCGGCGGAGGGGCGGGGGAAGGAGGGGAGGGGGAAGACCTGCAAACAAAGACTTGATGCGACGCGCAAATATGATATACTGTTTGCGGTTCCTCCGGGCAGCGGGGCGGGGCGGGGCGGGACAGGGCGGGGGAGGAAGGGGCGTAAGAGAGGGCGAAATGGGGGAGAAAGAAGATGGCCAGGGCGGTGGGGCCGCGCGGGGCCGGGCGGAGCTGGCCTCGGGCCCGTGAGGTGGAGACATTCCAGACGTCTGACAGGACAGCGAATGGGGAAAGGGGGCGAGGGCGGGACGTGGTCTCTCATAGGCCACCCCGCCCGCCGCGCCCGCCCTGCCGCTGCCGCCCGTCAAATACCGCCACCACATTCAAAAAATACGACTATTTCAGTGTTGTGTAGTTTTCCCCCCATCACATGCCAACCTCTCATTGAAAATCAACTCGCCATTACATGTAACGAGACGGGCCGCGGAAGCACCCCACCCTGCAGGGGTCGCTCCGAGTTTGCGCGCGAGACTCAGGGACGAGGAAAAAGAGAGCCGACCCGACGGACAAACACATTTGCGACGAATTTCTCTAATGACCGTGTGTGCGTGTGGCTGGCGGGCAAGTGCTGCAAACGCGATCTTGGCCGCGGGCGGCGCTGGCGGCGGCGCTGGGCTGGCTGGGGAGCAGCAAGACGGTCGGAGGGGAGGGGCGGCGCTGGAGCTGGAGTCCGGACCGGACAACAAAACATCGAAAGCATACGAACATTTTCAAGCTTAAACTTGGAAAATTACGTACGTGCTCTGCAAGTGAAAGGGTGGCGTGAAAACATGGAAAGTTTTTTGGGCAACTTCTAAAAGGCACAGCTGTGCAGGCGTGGTGATGACACCGGGTTCGTTTCTCCGTTTGAGCACCGCCGTCTCAGAGAGTTTCAACGGTCAACTTTCATTCCGCCAAAGACACAATCATTGGCACCGATTAAAGTCGCGTTTTTATTTCTAACGGCGGAGCGGGACGGACCGCGGCGGTTCATTTGCTCCCCCGCGGCGCACATGTCAGCAGCAGACGATGAAGCAGACAATGTACCCTACGCAGGGGCGGGGCGGGGCGGGGCGGCCAGCCTCGGGACACAAGTGAGTTTTGATTTTTATTGTGTTGGGCCGCGCGCGCGATATCATTTTTTGAAAGGGCGGTCAACCTCGATCAAAGGCGCGGAGGCGTGGCCCCGCGATAAACGAAAAAACCGCCATTTTCTTTAAACCTTCACGGCGGGGGAGGAGGAGAGGGAGGGTCACGGCGGCGCCGAGGAGCTGGAGGGCGCTGTTCGGTGCTGCTGCGGGGCGGGGCGGGGCGGGGCGGGGCGGGGCGGGGCGGGGCGGGGCGGGGCGGGGCGGGGCGGGGCGGGGCGGGGGGTGGAGGGGTTGCGCCGCCTACGCTGGGATAAATTGAGTGGGGATCAAGTCCACCCTCGCCTCGACTCGCCCCGCATCTCGGCTTTGCAGCGCCTCCCGGACTACATCGGTGAAGAATGGGGAGATTTGAAATTCAAAACGGGCGAACACGACTTTACAGAATGCAATTGTTGTCTTGTTAGGTCGCGACCTACACAATGCCTGAATAATCGTGGAACGTTATAAAATCTGATTCGAGGGTGAATGCCTTTTTTTTTTTTTTTTCTTTCCTCCCTCACTCTATCTCTCTTTCTCTATCCCCCTCTTTTTTTTTAGCGCGGCTTTGAATGGGCAGCGCGTGGAAAAACTACGCTTTCTGAGGGGATGATCTGAGAGGGAAACAGACTTTGAAAAACACGGTCGCCCCGAGGCTCTGCGTGAGGCCTGTAGGAGGGGCCGGGCGCCAACAGCCGAGCCGAGCCGAGCCGGGACAATTTAAAATGGTCTCCGCATTACGCGCGCTCGACAAAGAACGAAACCAGGGCAAAGCAAACAAGGCGCATTCGGCTGATTTTCTTTCGGCGGCGCCATCGGCTCTGTCGCGGCATCGCGGACGCGACGCAGGACTACAGGGTGTCCGCGAGGCGAGGCAGGGCGGGGCAGAGCGGGGCGGGGCGGGGCGGGGCGGGGCGGGGCGGGGCGGGGCAGGGCGGGGCGCAGCGCGCATGCGTGCCGGCGCAGCACGCGGGGCAGCGGACAGCACCCTCAGCATCAGCGCGGCCGCACCCACCCCTTGCCTTGCACATGAGGCCGCGGACACACACACACACACACACACACGCGCGCGCGCGCGCGCGCACACACTCACACGCTTGGCCTCTACGGCGTGTCGTACAGTGCCGCTGCTGCTGCTGCTCTGGGCGTGTTGTCGGCAACCTCCCACGCTTTTATCCATAGGGGAAAACGGCAACGAAAAAGAAGCAAGAGGAAGCAGCAGCAGCGGCGGCAGCACCTCAGAGATGAGGGAAACTTTGCTTTTTGGCGCCAAAGCGACGTTACATGTCAGAAAAGGGCGCCAGCCTCGGGGGCCCTGCCCCGCCCCGCCCCGCCCCGCCCCGCCCCGCCCCGCCCCGCCCCCACGCCGCCCTCGCCAGGCTCTAGGGACATGACGCGACGAGAAGCTCCTCGAGACAGAGCCCCTGTCCGTTCCGCCCGCTCCGCCCCGCCCCGACCCGCCCCACCCCGCCCCGCCCGCCCCGGCGCGATGAGCCCAGCGTTTCGAACCTGGAAATAAAAGACAACCATTTCTTTTATCTGAACGCGTGGCTAATAGGGTCAACACGACTGGGGCCCTGGCCGGCACAGCCCCACTGCTTGCTCCTCGCCCTGTCGCCGCACCCCGCCCCGCCCCACCCTCCCGTCGCACCCCACCCCGCCGCACCCCGCCCCGCCCCGCGCACCCAGCACCCCCGCGGGCCCCTCCTCGCTGTCGTCCGAAAGGAGACAGGTGAGTGGCGAGCGGGAAATGTCTCAAGTACTAATTGGCGGGAACTTCCGTTATTGGACTGGCGCGGGAGGCTGTGGGGTGGTGGGGGGCGTGCTGACGGGGGCCTCCTGCCCTGCTGGGGCGGGGCGGAGCGGGGCGGGGCGGGGCGGGGCGGGGCGGGACGTCCACCACCCCAGGGCTTCGTTAAAGGCCATGTCACCCTTTATACCCAGCAGGGGCCGGGCGTGCGGCGTGGCGGCGGGTGGCGGCCGAGAAGCACAGTTCTCCTCGTTACCGCAGGGCTGCCCCGCGCCGCGCCGCGCACGCCCTGGCCCTGGTCCTGGCCGTGACGACGGCGGGACTTTTGTCTTCCGTCAAGAAGAAACAGGACCCCTTTTAGGTGTGGCTTGGCTTCTGCTGACGGGGCGTGGCGTGGCGTGGCGTGGTGGGTGTGCCGCACTTACCGCCGCGCGCTGCGACGCTGACCGCACCTACCTGAGAGCAGCAGCTCCACTTCGGTAGAGACCTGCAGTGAGCGAGCTGTGTGAGCTGCGCGCCGCGCGCCGGGGCCTGTGAGCTCCGTAGCTCAGACGCGTGAGCTAGCGGCAGCCGGCCCTCTGGCGGCTGCTTGATGGTTGCAAGAGCCGAGCTCACGAGCAACGCAGCTCGCCGGGTTCGGCGCTGCGCACGCCGAACTGGACCGACTGGGCCCCGGGCCGGCGGGAGCCGGGGCCGGGCCGGAGCCGGAGGCTAGCCGGCGTCTGTCTGTCCGCACGATTACTGACGCTGACGACCGCCCGCGCCCTGTGCGGTGCGAGCTGCTGTGAGCTCGCTAGCTCACAGGCTCCACAGCTCAGACAGCTCGTGATCTGGGGCCCGGGCGAGCTGCGTGAGCTGTGGCCCCCGCCCAGCAACCATGCCACAGCGGCAGCTCACACAGCTCGCTCACTGCAGGTCTCTACACTTCGGCCGGAGTGGCGGCGGCGAGGCGACCTGCGAAGAGGCTAGGGTTTCCACTCGGTGGTTCGTCGTCGGGCATGTAAGCGTTTATTTCGACACACAAGAGTTTCCTCCAGAGAAACAACAACTACATTTCGTTGTGCGCGCAGGTTGGCACGGCGCCCTGCAGGTTAGGCCAAACGCGCCCCCGCTGAGCACGGCGGTGAGGCGTGTTGCCTACCCGGAGACCGCAAGGGGGCTCCCGGCAGGCCGACTGCTGCTCCTCCCACGGGGCACGCGGCGACGATGTGGCCTACATTTTCTGGAAAAAAATATATCTAATGCAGTCAATTTGCAGTGAGGCAATAAACTGACGTCCGCCCGCAGACATGCACTGGCGCGTAGCCGCACAATCACACATCCACGAGTACAAGCGCTGTACGTCTGCTGTGTCGCTGACAGGACAGGACAGGACGGGTCAGGCCGGTGACGAATGGTTCGCAAGCGAACTTCTCCCCAGACTGGACTGCAGAGGGCGCTGCTCCGGAAGGCCCAGCGGGAGTAGAAAAACGATTTGAATGATTTTCTACACGAGCGACAAGACCCTGGTCCTGGTCGCGGAGGGTGCGGACCGCACACGCACACCCTCGCTGGTCTGGTGCAGTGGCCCGAGTGAGTGCGATGCATCAGTCACCACTGATTTCCAACGCGGATTAGTTTTGCTCCGAATTCCACGTGGGAGAAACGCACGCCATTCTGCGTTCAGTTTGTACAGCTTGAAGCACCTCGCTATTTGGACTAGTCTTTTGGGTTTCGAAAAGAATACATTAGATGAAAAAGGGAATGTGATAGCCAAGCCGCTGCTGGGCCGCCGCGCGAAAGAGTGACCTCCTCGGCTCGGCTCGGCTCGCTGTAGCGTGATAATCCCCAATAGAGAAGAGTGACCCTCATCAGGGCGGCGCGTTTGCAAGGAGATAAAAAGAGAGAAGGATAGGGAATGAGTCAAGGGCTTTGCGACAACACACACACACACACACACACACACACACACACACACACACACACACACACAGGCCGAGGGGAGGTCCCCATCCCTCTCCGAAGAGGGCGAGCGCGGGAGGGAGATATCCGATATCAGTACCTGATCGGCGTGGACGTTGGATGGATGTCCTGTCCTCCCCTCAGATCCCCGATCATCCCCCCCCGCCCCGAGGAGTGCATGCTGACGGGACGGGCTGGACACTGGCCTCCATCTTCATCGGGAGGAAGGGAGGGCGCTCGTCGCCACTGCTGCTCCTGCTACTGCTTTAATCGGCAGAAATCCGGAATCGGCAGCAGAGCGGAAAATGAGCGGGCTGTCACATTCCAGGGTGGTTGAGGGTTGAGGCCAGAACCCGCTGCTGCTGACCGCTGCAGCCCCGGCCGGGCCGCGCCGGGCGCTACCTGGCCGGCCGGCCGGCGCTCGAACTAAGAACGCTCGCAGTGATTGGCATCGTCACTGGATTCCTCAGCGGGTCGCAGGGGAGGTCCAGGGGTGATGACGTCAGCGCAGGTGACCTGGAGCAAAAAAAAAAGAAATTACGGAGAAAAGGGAAAAGCATTTCAGGAAAGTGAATGGCGGAGGGTCTGTCTTGTTAAAACGCGGAGGGTGCGAGAAAATTCGATCCTTTTTTTTTTCCGCACGCCCGCCGCGCCCAAGCGGTATAGTTTCGTTTGGTGACCCGTCAGCAGAAAGGCAAGCAGGTCAAAGGCAACATTGCAGCCGTCGTAAGGCCCTGGATACCAGGGCCCACCTTACCCGCCCCGCCCCGCCACGTCGTGCAGGACCTAGCCTCCCCGCCGCAGGACATAAAACACGCCACTACAGTCGGGGATCAGGTGCAAGAAATCCCCGCTCATAGCAGTGGCGCCATGGTCCTGGCAGGCGTGCGGGGCGGGGCTGGGCGTGGTGGGGCGGGGTGGGTGGACCAAGACCCCAAGGACTACAATGTTGCAGGCCCCTCGGCGGCCCGGCCGTGCCGCTGAGGCTGACACATGGCCTAGAATCAGACCCTAATGTGACTACATTTGCTCCGCAGAGGGAAGCAGTGCTGCTGGACAGCAGAGCGAGAGGAGGCGGGGCGGGGCGGGGCGGGGCGCGCTGATAGCGCTGTCGAGGCCCCACCCAGCACCTGTCCTGCCCGGCGCTGCCTCTGCCGCGGGGCGAGCTGCTGTCCTTTGTCGTCCGCTCATTTCTGCGAAACAAAAGAAGCGACGGAAGAAGAATGAGCAAACACAAACCATGAGGAAGATAGGGAAGGGGGAGGGACGGGAGGGGGGGGGGCGCCGCGCCGAGCCAAGTGGCGCCCTCTCCCGGCGGCTCATTACGAGGACGGGGCGCGAGGCTAGGCGAGGCCAGGCTCCGCCCGGCCCGGCTGGGGGGAGGCAGGGCAGGGCAGGGCGACAGGGGAACACAGAGGGTGGAATCTCGGGGGCGAAATTGCGAAACAAAGGGCAGCAAAGACACAGAGATCGAAAGGCGAGGCGTAGCATGGCGTGGCGGGGCGGGCCGGCGTAGCGGGGCGCGGCGGGCGGGCGGGAGCGCGCAACAAAGCACCATCTGAAAGGAATCCCGAGCCGAGGGCGTAGCGCGTAGCGCAGGCGGGAGTAGTGAATGGCGGAGGAGAGGCAGGCGGAGAAAGAGACACTAGACAAAAGAGAGTAGTTTCGATTTTTTTTTCGTGTCCCGACGCGCTTCCTGGACCAGTTGACCATGCAGGCGCAGTCACAAGGGTCGGCGGCGGCGCCAACGAGCCAGCTCGGGGACGACGTCGCCTCAGTGGTACGGCGTCGCACGTCGTAATTTTAGGGGAAAACATCGTCCAACTCCAAAATTATGCCGGTTAAAATTGAACCAAAGGTACTGGGCGGTGTGTCTGCATGCCCTTTACCGGTTCAAAACGAGTTTTACCCGGCATAACTTGGGAAAAAGAAATCAAGAACTCCCGCCCCAGCCTGTGGGCAACGGGAGCCTCCCCTACGGCCGGAGCCGTGCGCCCAGCCTGCGCCCTGAGCGCCACGAGGTCCCTGGAGAACGAGTTGCCGCGGCATGACCGGCCTCCCCCCCCCCCCGGTCCGCCTTGCCAGGACATCAGTATTTGCCCCGCGGACCCTCCCTCC
Organism: Frankliniella intonsa; assembly: GCA_033675135.1. Classification (NCBI taxonomy): domain Eukaryota; kingdom Metazoa; phylum Arthropoda; class Insecta; order Thysanoptera; family Thripidae; genus Frankliniella; species Frankliniella intonsa. The sequence continues at coordinate 11,033,727 of CM066250.1, forward strand.
CCTCCCCTCCCCGCCCCCGCACCGAACCGCACTGCTTGATGAGATTCATTGGCAGGACGACCGGCCAGACGGACGGACAAGAAAGAGCAAAGTGCTGACAGACAGACGGTCGGACTTTCGCTGATTGCGTGATCGTCCTCGCAAGCAGCCGCCTCGGCCGCTCATCTCATGTCTATAATTTCCTCTTTTTGCAAACAATGTGGTCCTCCTATATCTCGTCGGCGTCCGTCTGTCTTCCTACTTCGTCCGTCCGCCCGTCTCCGTCTCTGTCCGCAGGGAGGCGAAGATTAGGCAATCCAACGGGCGGCACGCATTAAGCCCTGTCCGAGCCTCACGTGGAGCGGGAGAGGGAGAGAGAGAGAGAGAGACAGAGAGAGAGAGAGAGAGAGAGAGAGAGAGAGAGAGTGGGAGAGAGAATCGGAGAGGGAGAGGAGGGGGCAGTGCGTGATCCTCGCGCACGTCTTGTCACTGTCACTGCCTCCCCTCCACTCCCCTCACTCCCTCTCCCCTCCCCCTCCCCCTCCCCACTCCCAGAGCTGTTTCCCTCCTCTTTTTCCTCCTGACACTTCCTTCATCATCACCGCCCGTTATTCTTGGCGCAGCCAACAGAGAATAGGCTTAGTTTCGCCTGAAAATATTGCCTCGCTTTCGGCTCCCTCCCGCCCGCAACCCGCAGCTCCCAACCCCTTCCGCCCGACCCGGCCCGGCCGACTTGGGCCGTCTGCTTGACTCGTTCATTTCGGCGGGGCGGGGCGGGGCGGGGCGGGGCGGGGCGGGGAAAGGCGGGGCGTGGCGGGACGCGAGGCTCGACCCACCCCTTCCCGGTCTTTTAACTTGGCGCCCTCAAATTTCTGCGCGTCCGCCCCGCCCCGCCCCGCGCCCCGCCCCGCCCCCCACCCCGCCCGCTCCCCCGAGCCAGAGGCTGCTGTTGCTGCTTATGATTCCGCCGCACTCCCCATATATTTTTCTCACTCACCCGCCGCGTGCCGTTCATTTTTCTTTGTTTCTGGCAGTGTTGTTGGCGAACCATTAAACGCCCCGCCCCGCTCCGCCCAGCCCCGCCCCGCTCCGCCCCGCCCCGCCCCGCCCCGCCCCGCCCCGCCCCGCACCGCCCGCCCCGCCCCACCCAGCCACGCCACGCGTCCTTCCTCCCCGCCATGGCCGCGCCGCGCGGCGCAGCGCTAAACCCCCGAGAGTAACCCCCTCGGAAATCTTAATTAGAATTCACGAAATGTAATACTTTATGTGTCGTCCGTAATAAAAGGGGGTGGTTTTATGGGGCGAAAGAGCACCTCCCCGCCGCTCCCCCCGCCCCGCGCCCCTCGGCGTCACCCCAGCAGCCTCCCCTACTGGCGCGCGGCGCGGCGCGGCGGTCCAGCGCCACCCTACCCCTCTCTCATTCGCCCCCGCCCCACCCCCGCCCCTCCCCCTGCACACTCTACGCTAATTCCACGGCCAAGGAAAAGAATCGCAATTTTGCATGTCCCTCGACGTCAGCTCGGCTGGGGTGGCGCGGCGCCAGAGGGATGGAAAAGATAATACGCGGCTGCAGCGCTGCGCTGCTGTGGCTAGGAATAGGAATGTACCACGGCGAAGCGGGGCGGGGCGAGGCGGGGCGAGCCATCCCCGGGGACCTGAGGGGGAAGGAGGGAAGGAGGAGAACGTGCGAGAGAGGGAGGGAGAGAGAGGGGCAAGAGGGAGGGCGTAGCGTGAAGTGTGTGCGAGAGAGCGAGCGAGAGAGAGAAGAGAGGCGAGGCGGGGCGAATCAAGGAGCGGGCGAGAGCAGGAGGAGCATGAGCGGGAGGAGGAGGGTGGAGTCAGCGCCATATGGAGAGTACTCTAAACTCTGGTGGCCCGAGTGTGAAATCGCTTTTCACACATTTCGAGGGCCATCCACCCGCGCGCGGGCGGGGCGGGGCGGGGCGGGGCGGGGCGGGGCGGGGCGGGGCGGGGCGGGGCAGGGCGGGGCGGGGCGGGGGGGACGGGGCGGGGCGGGGCGGGGCGGGGCGAGGGTGGGTCCTTCCCCACACCACCCCCGCGACGACTTCATCTCCCGAGTGCATTACTACATATGAGACGCGCACCTGGGCGGTATCGATGTCGGAGCCACATGCGCTCATTGTTCTTTGCTGTGTACTCACATGCCGATCAATAATCACACTGCCGGTGCCGGGAGCCTACTGCCCAATGTGTGTGCGTGTGTGGCCGGGCCGGGCGCGGCCCGCGCGCCTGTGGTGGCCCGGGTAGGCAATGCGGCGCACGCGGCTGCAAGGCCTCGGCTCGGATTGCCTATCCCACAGGGGCACAGAGCCTCCCAGTCCAGTACTGCGCCTGTAACTCAGACCAGACGTGTAGACTGCGCCTCACGCACCTCGCGGGCCGCACACTCACACTAAATCAATCGGCATCCAATATGTATTAGTCCGTTCCAGCTCCATAAACAAATCAAACGAACATTCTTCTTCTCTGTTTACACCGACTGTCTGCCGACTCGTCCAGCCCAGGCCCGCCCCGCCCCGTGCGCAGTCCGGCGTGCCACCCTCAATCCTGACCCCACACCCCGCCCCGCCCCGCCCCGCCCCGCCTTGCCCTCCACGACCGTCCATTCGTAATAGAAGAGCGAAGATAGCAGGAACACAAACATCGCCGAGGCCCTGTGTGTATCCAACCGCCCGTCCCCCGCGCGCACCCCGCCCCGCACCCCGCCCCGCACCCCGCCCCGCACCCCCCCCCACACCCCGCCCCGCACCCCACGCCGACTTTTGTCAACATTACCCTTCGTTTGATCTAATTTCGACAAGTTGGGGCGCCGCGTACCTTGGCCGCCCCGCGCCGGCCAGCCACGCACCTCGCGCACAGTGTCACGTCTACAAGTTGGACGTGGTCCCGCCCCGCCCCGCCCCGCCCCGCCCCGCCCCGCCCCGCCCCGCCCCGCCCCGCCCCGCCGCCTCTGATGAGTTCTCCCGAGTGAGCCCGGCGCGACCCGGGGCCTCCACTTTGCGACACAGCAGCACTGAATGCCAGCCGCCGTCCTGCTCCTGCTCCTGCTCCTCCCCAAGCACCCCGTCGCTAAAGTCAGTGTGAGCGCCCTACCGTGCCGTGCCGTGCCGACTTGCAGCACCAAAGCCTGATCCGAGCGGCTCCAAGTGCCCCGCCCCGGGTTACAATCACTTCCCGTCAGGAGTCCCGGCGAGCGGCGCGGGCGAGGCGGGCAACTAGCAATAAAGGCGAAATCGGCAGATGCCCGGGCGCTCCAGCGTCAGAGGAGGTGGCACAGCGGCTTTTATTAGTGTATGAGAGAGAGGGAGAGAGAGAGAGAGAGAGAGAGAGAGAGAGAGCGAGAGAGAGAGAGAGAAAGAGAGAGAGAGTCGGCCATACGTCGAAATGGTTGGCATTCCAGTCGAGGTGAGGCGAGGAGGCGGAGAGGACCCTGCTGTGAGGGAGGTGGCCGTCAAAGAGTCGTCACAGAGGCGATGTTGTCTCCCAGAGAGTTTTCATTGGGGTTGCGGGTGCCCCTGCAGGGCCCTGCGACGGGCTCAGGTCAGGTGCGAGAGAGGCGCCCGATCGTGTAGCTCCATCTCACTCGCACCTCCGGGCCGGGCCGGGTCGGGCCGGACCGTATCGGGTACCGGCTATGTTCTGTCCAGGATGAGGTAATCTGTCTCGCACGGACACGGACACGTGTAGGGCAGGTGAGCCCAGGGGAGTGATTGTAGAATACGTCAGGGCGGTGCAGGACACGGCCTCCGGGCCGGAGCCTCCGGGCCACAGCCTCCGGGGCCGGAGCCTCCGGGGAGCGCTCGTACCGTTGAATAACTTGACACGCAGCCGGAGCCGGCCCGGTCCATCCGTCTTGCACAGCCGCCCCGCCCCGCGAACTCTGGGACCGGCACAGCCAGGGGCGTCGGAAGTGTCTTTCGGTAGGGGGTGCTGACTCAGGGGCGTCGACTCGTCTACTCCCCCCCCCCCAAAAAAAAAGGGGGGGGGGGCAAAAGACGGAAATTTCGGAAAGTTGGGTCCCTACAACGTGCCACCACAATTTCACGTACGTAATTTTTCAAGTCTAAGGCGGGTCTGAGCTCAGCATTCAAGCCGAAGGCTTGCTCGCCTGGCTCGTAGTCTAGGGGTGCTCCGCACCGCTTAGCGCACCCCCTGATCCCCACTTCCCACGCCCCTGCGCACAGCGGCGCGTGCGGTGCTCCGGCAGGAAGACATCGAAGCAAAAATTAAAAAAAAAAAATATATCGAAACAATCGAACCGAAAATAAATGATATCAGACATAAACGACAACGACTGCGAGTCAAACACTAACACAAGACGTTATTATGCTCAGGCGGGTTATCGCACAAAGCTCGCGCGTGGGGCGGGTGCGCCGGGTAAAGAAATTGTTTTTGGCAGGGTGACCGGGCTGGGCCTGGGCCGCAGCACCCCGCAGTTGTAGTTGTCGTTGGCAGAGCAACATCTCTAATCTCTCTGGGCGGCCTGGTCGGTCCCAGCCTCCCCCTCCCTCGCGCCGCGCCGCGCCCTCCCCGCCCCGCCACGAGCGCACGAGCGCCACCCCGCCGCGCCCCGCCGCGCGTCTAGGTCACTGTTCTTGCAGTCATAGAGAGATGGGGGAGAACCAGTAGGAACAGTATTCATCAGGTATGCCATACTCCTGTATTTGCTAATACTCCTTCGATCGCTGATCGGCGAGCACACCTGCTGGCACCTGCATGGCACCCCGTCAGAGTTGCGCCCTACTGGTCATCCTCCCCTCCACTGCAGCTCCGCAATAAAACCATTACCGCCGCACCCCGCCGCGCCCCGCTGCACCCCCGCGCCGCACCCCGCCGCGCCGCTCGGCCTGCCTCTGCCTGTGTTCGCCGGCATCTTCCCCTTTAGAGGATGAGTCGCCCTACCCTCCTGTCGGTGTGCCTGGCCTACACCGCGCATCGCACCGCGCACCCAATATCGAACGGCCTCATCCCCTGACCACTTGACGCCCGGCGCGGCGTGACGAGGCGGGGCGGGGCGGGGCGAGGTGGGGCGGGCTGGGGCGGGCTGGGGCGGGGCGGGGCGGGGTGGGCCCAGGCAAAGGCGCGACTAACAAAAGGGGCGCGAGCCGCCTTAGAGAGTGGAGCCTTGCGACCCGAGCCGCAGGACACGACGAGACGAAGACGCGCAGGTTCGCCTCGACAAGCTGTGTCTCTCGCAATCAAATAAAGGATCAAACAGATTGTCGCAGAGCGGGGTGGGGTGGGGTGGGGTGGGGTGGGGGGGGTAGGGCGGGCCGGAACTCGCTTTGCTCCACCCTGCAGAAGCCCCGGACGCGAGCAAAGAGAAGGGGCGTGCCGACTTTCAATTAACAGAGAGCGACCTTTGTGCCGCGCGGGGCGGGGTGCGCGTGGCGAGGCACGGAACAAACTGTAAGAAAGTGGAGTTGCAGCCAATAAGAAAAAATACTGCGATTGTAATATACGCGAATTGAATACATATAGTTTAGCGAAAACAATCACGTTATTGCAGTCATGATTTGCGTTTTATTTCGGCCGTCGTCGAAAATAACTCCGACTTACCGGACTGACCTTGCAGTCTGCGGCCCAGCTGATGCCATCAATCACAAAACCGCGCCTTATCCGGGCCCGCCCCGTCCCGCCCCACTCCGCACCGCCCCCCGCCCCGCCCGTTCTCTAGCAGTCCCATGCAGGTGCTGCTGATATTGGCAGGGAGGGGGAGGGACGAGTTGAGTGCAACGCAGCGGGCAGAGGCTGGGCACGCGGCGACAAGACACCGGACATGTCTCCACTTGGACCGCCGCGCCCCGCCGCGCCCCGCCCCGCCGCGCCCCGCCCCGCCGCACCCCACCCCGCCGATAAGAAAGCAGTCATCGAATCGCTCGGTAGATATGTCTAGGCTGGCTGGGGCGGGGGCGGGGCCGGGGCCGGGGCGGCGCGGAGGAGCGGGGCTGTCGGCTGTCGGCCCGGGCTGGGCTGGGCTGGGCTGGGCTGGGCTGGGCTGGCCTCGCCCGCACATGAATGCCGGATAAGGCTGGATATAACGCGCCTGACAGATCAGGCTCCGCGCTGCCAGCCTGGCGCGGGCCGGGCCATGTGACGAATCCCAATGACAGCCGGGCCCGGACGTCGGCGTCGGCGTCGGCCGGGGAGGGACAGGGCTGTGAGGAGCCCCGCCCCGCCCCACCCCGCCCCACCCCGCCCCACCCCGCTCGCACCACCCCACCCCACCCCGCCCCGCCCCGCCCCGCGCGCGCCAGGGCTGAGCGGAGCACTCGTGGGGCCTTCATTCTGCTAGTGAAAACATTCCACCCCAGAATGCGAGAGAGAAACGCATTAATAGAATGGAGAGAGGGCGGTAACGGGAGGGGGGAGAGGGGGGAGAAGAAAAAAGATTGAAAGGGGCGGCCGCGCCGCGCTGGGCCGGACCGGACCGGGCCACGCTGCTGCTGCTGCGTCCACAGCGATGGCTGAACAAACATTTCCCGTCGTAGAGTGCACTTTTTTCTTATACTTCTTTTCTCGCTCGCTCTTTCTCTTTCTCCCCCTCCGTTTTTTTTCTTGTTACCCTCCACATTTTGTTGTCTGATATTTGCTGTGGGCGCCGCGCGGCGATTCTGAAGGGAAACGTTTTTTGATTTCATTCGTCTCGAAGAACGTTTCCCAGCCGCCCACTCGCTCACACACGAGCGCCGCGCCGCACACAGTCCGTGGACTGGACTGGACTCCTCCGGCAACAACATCAACTTGGTAAAAGACGCCCCGGCCCGGCCCGGCCCGGCCAACATTCCCCGCCAACAATTCCCTTCCCTTCCCCTGTTTCCAACTCCCTTACAAACCTCCGAGGAATCCGCTGAGTTCTGTCCGAACGCAGACTGCAGCCCGCAGCCCGCGCCGCGCCCCTCACAATCCATATAAGTACACTTGGAGAATTTTTACATGAAAAAACACCCCTTTTCTGTGGGCGCGGGGCCACAGGTGTGGGGCGCGCAGGTAGGGTGCGACCCGCACCGCGCCGGGCCGCGCCCGCCGAGACGAAGTCCCCTGACGGCCTCTAGACGTAGGCCGCCGGGCGACACGCGCGCGCAGCGCGTTGCCTACCCGGCGCGCTGGCAGGCGCCCCGCACAGGGAGCCAATAAGGGTCCTCCATGCCAGCGGGGCGCACAAAGACCTGTACGCGGCGCTGACTTAGCTCCGCATCAAACGCGGTCCCTTCGGAATGTCCCTCGTCCCGCCCGACCGATCGTCTCTTTCACTTCCGATCAAAGTCGTCGCGAGCCTTTCCACCCAAAGGTGGAGACCAGCGCGAGCGGAGGGCCGGCGGCGTGCCGTGCCGCGCAGCCAGGGGCACGCGCAGGACCCTGCTGGCGGAGGAGACCAGCCACGTGGAGAGGAGTCTCACGCGCCCGCCCCGCCCCGCACACGTGTTTCATTTTCCGCGGCTGTGGGAGCGGGACCCCGCCCGTGTGCTGCGAGCCGCGCCGCGCCGCGCACCGACCACCGGCCCGGCTCACTCGCACGACCTCGAGGTACCTCGACGACCCCGCAGCAGCTAGCTTGGCTCGGCTCGCTGTCCTCGTCTTGGCACCCCTGGCCGGTCCCGCCCCACATCCACCGCGCCCCGCCCCGCCCCGCCACGCCACGCCACGCCGGGGAACGCGTGGCGATGTATAATGGCGGCTCTGCGTCATTCTGCCCCATAAAGTATAGCGCTGGCCGCTGGCACAGCCAGGCGCGCCGCCGCCGCCCCCGCGCCCCCGCGCCCCCGCGCCCCCGCGCCCCGTCTCTCTCGCCCCCAACGCCGCCGGCCCGGAGCCCCGCGGGTGCGACGAGGATGGCGCGAGGTGCCAGCACAGCGGGGGCGAGGAGAGGCGAGGCGCCCCGCCCCGCCCCGCCCCGCCCCGCCCCGCCCCGCCCCGCCCCGCCCCGCCGAGGCTCAATGGGGCGATGGCCGTGGCCCCGGGGGCCGGGCGGGGCGGGGCGGGGCGGGGGCGGGGCGGGGCGGGGCCGGGCGGAGAGAAGAAGCAGCGACCTGTAGACTAAAAGAGGAGAGATAATTACCTGCGGGAGGGAAGGCCGGGAGAGTTACGAAAAGAAAGGGGCTTTAAAAGAAAAACGATTGCGAGGGCGGTTTTTTTTCTTTACTGTTAATCTGTGGTCCCTCTCGTCTCGGCTGGAGCCGTCATCACGCAGTGCACCATGAGCAGCAGCCCGGCCGCGCCCGGCGGCTGCCTAGGATTCACCGTGGGGCTTATTGCGAAGGGGAGGCCAGGGGGCGCGGGCGGGCGGGGTGCCACGTCAGGAACAAGAAACACGAAAGCCAAATTTGCTGAAGAATACGATACATATGGATGATGTGGCGATGGCAGACGCGCGCGAGGGCGGGGCGGGGCGGGGGTGTGGCGGGGCGTGGCGGGGCGTGCACTGAATGCCAATCGGGCGCAAGGGCTAGGGCTGGGCCGGGGTCGGCGCAAGGGGAGAGAAGGAGGAGCCAGGGCCGGCGGGGGCGGGGCGGACGGCGCCTTGTGAGAACAGGACCACGCCGGGGCGGGGCGGGGCGGCCCGGGGAGCGGATGCTATGGGTACCCGGCTGCCCGATGACAGACAAAGAGAATAATTGTGGACAGCGCCGGCAGCGCGCCTACAGCGAACGCGCCAACACATTTAAATGTTGAGCACGCGGGGACTCGTTCCCTTGCGCACGCACGCACGCACACGCACAGAGTCAATCACTAGGCAGGCAGCCCAGCCTATCCCAGCAGTCTATCCTATCGTTAGTCGCGCGAGCACAGTGCCAGCCAGGAGCAGCAAATCGGGAAAGAAGGGATGAAGGAGGGCGCGGTAAGAGAGAGAGAGAGACGGGCGGACAGGAGGGGCTGAGGGGAGGAAAGGAGAAAGAGAGAGCGCATGTTCGTTATCTCGGCCGGCCAGACCTGGCGGCCCTCCGGCCCCGGCCCGGCCGCCCCGACCCATGTGGTCATCTTGGCAGCAGGGCTTCCGGAGAGCAGAATGCCGCCCCGCCCCGCCCCGCCCTGCCTCACCCCGCCGGCCGGCTACCTCGGATAATTAAGAAAATAAGGGTGCGGAGGGGTTGGGGAGCACGGCGAGCGGGAGGGGGAGGGGAGCGGAGGGGAGGGGAGGGGTGTGCTGCGGAAATCGAAATGACACGTAGGCCGTCCCCATCTAGGCCCGGCCCAGGCCGCCCTGGCCCAGGGGCGGACGGGAGGAGGGAGGGAGGGAAGGGGAGGGAAGGGGAGGGAGGGAGGGGAGGGGAGGAGGGAGGGAGGGGAGGGGAGGGGAGGGGAGGGGAGGGGAGGGGAGCGGCGCTCAGGCTCCGCAGGCTGCCCGCCAGCCCTGCCTGCCCAGCCCGGCATGTACAGGGGTAATTAGCTGTGCTGGCGCTGCGCGGCGCGGCGGGGCGGGGCGGGGCGGGGCAGGGGCGCCCACCACCGCCACCCCCTACGCCGTGCCCGCGCGCCAGTGTTGCCAACTTAGCAGCAAAAGCGCGGCCTTATCCATCAAAATCAGATGAGAAACCTTTTCCGCAAGTTTATTTTTTCTTGCAAAATTTTATGTTCCTAACCCGAAGCGAGTTTAGAGTTACTTTTAGCGACTCTTTGAATACGCTATCTCGGTCCCATTATCTGTATATGCTTTCGAACAAAAATTCGCGAAACAGCTCCTAGCCCCGGACCAGGAGGGCGGGGCGGGGGGCGGAGGAGGGAGGGAGCGGCCCATTACCGCCTCTGGCCGCAGCCTTGCACTCACGATATCGCCCCGGCCCGCCCCCGCCCCGCAGCGCCCCGGCCCGCCACCGCCCGCCACGCCATGCCACGACCAGCGGAGCGAAAAGGCTGCGCGCTCTGCGCGGGCTGCGCGCTCTCCTCTCTGCTACTGCTGCTGCTGGTTCTGCTATTATTGAAAAAGTGTGAGCGCGTATAGTCATTTTTTAGGGGAGGCCGGTGGCCGGCGGGGGCGGGCCGAGTAGGGGAGCGTGCCGGGGCGGGGCGGCGACCAGCAGCGACCATCAATACGTAATGCCCAGCGCATTTGCCGAATGAAAATAAATCGCAAAACATTTCGCGAAATGGAAAACAGCGCACGAGAAAATAAATTCGCTGACGGCGAGGCGGGGCGGCGCTGACCGGCGCGGCGGGGACTTCGGCGGCTGCTGCTTTCGTAAACCGGAAACGGAGCGGCAGGGCAGGGCAGGGCAGGGCAGAGAGCGCAGCGAGTAGGGGAGGAGAGGGGAGGGAGGGGAGAGGGGGATGAAAATTCAGTCCATAAAACATGATCATTTGGCGGGGCGCTCCTGCGGTGATGGCGAGAGCCGAGCCTAGGCACGAGCAAAACCGCCCTCCAGAAAAGTGAGAAAACGGGGGGAAGATAAGGCTAGAAAGTAGAGAGCAAGTGAGAGAGAGAGAGAGAGAGGGAGAAAGAGAGAAAGAAATAAAAGAGAAATCGGAAGGGGGGAGAGGGAGGGGAAGGGAAACGCATTATGGCCATTCTGAAATACGGAAATAAGTAAAATATGTAGGAACGGTCGAGAGAAGATAGTGGCTGCGCGGCGCTCCGGGCCGGGGCTGGCCGCTGGCCACCAGTGGAGAGAGGAGGGCTCTACGTGTTTGGGCCGGGGCGGGGCGGGGCGGGGCGGGGCGGGGCGGCGGGGCAGGGCTGAGGTGAATAGAGTGTGCTGCCGAGATATGACCGAGGTCCTAAAATGTAACGCTACGAGGAGCAACGCCAAGGAATGGACATATTTCACCTTCGACCCCCCCAGACGACTGGCCTGGCCCTCGCCCTCGGCTGGGCCGTGCTCGCCCTAAGGCCCTGCCCCTGCCAGCTAACTGCCCTGCCCAGCCCAGCCCAGCAGGCCGGCGGGTGCGGGGAGGAGGAGGAGCGGGAAACACTGCCGCTAACTCGCTTGGAGAGAGCTTTACAGTAAGCATATTCCGCATGGCAAATGAGGTGAAATACTTTTCAACACCCCTGTCCCCAGGACTCACCCCGTATCTAGTCCCGCCAGAGGGGTGGGAGGCGTGGCGGGGCCGCACAGGACAGAAGCGGGGCCGGGGCAGTATTTCTCTCGGGCAACGTTCCACTTTACATCAAAAAGAGATCAGACGTGTCCCCGTAGGGTCATCGCCATCGCGCCACGCCCCGCCCCACCTCGCACTGCTCCGATAAATCCTCGCGGAGCGTCGCGAAGTATTCTACCAACGAGTCGCCTCGCGGCTGGGGAGGGGCGGGGCGGGGCATGGTGCTAGCAGTTCGGACACTGCAAGACGCGGACACGCTGAAGCAGCCATCTCGGAGCGGGACTTCAGCGGTGCCCCGCCCCGCCCGGTGCGCCCGAAAGCAAAGCAAACAGCCTTTTATTATTTCCTGACCGTGGTGCGGTGGGGCGGGGTGTGGCGGGGCGGAACAGCCGCGGCCGCCGTGAGGCAAGCACTCGACGAGGACACGTCCGCCCCGCCCGGCCCAAGTCTGCTACTCGAGCAGTCTACCAGTAATTACCGTACCATGTACAGTGTTTTCTTTTTCTGACAGTGAAGACCGAGGAATCAAATTTAACCCGTGCGCACGCACAGGCGCGCGCGCGCACGCACACACACACGGGCCGTGGGGCCCGCGGGGCAAGGTGATTGTCAGGAGATTGGTCGCAGGGGAGCGATCGGTCCTGCTCCTGCTGGCCCCACGCCCCGCCCCGCCCCGCCCCGCCCCGCCCCGCCCCGCCCAGTCCGAGCATTTCATTCCCTTTCCCCCCTCTTCCCTCTCTCTCCCACCATCCATCGAACCTTGTACCCTCCTCCTCCCCCAGCCAGAAAGCTCGCAAACACTTTTTTCGCGACTTGGTTTATTCAGCCATCTCTGCGGCTGTCCGCTCCCTGCAGGGCTCGACCCGCCCTCACCTCATGGGAGCGGGGGCGGGGCGGGGGCGGGGCGGGGCGGGGGCGGGGCGGGGGCGGCTAAAGCCGATCAGCGCGGTCTGGTCGGCCCTTGCCCGCTCTGCTCTGCTCTGCACGCCGAGGACGCGATAAAAGTACAACCGACCGTATCTGTTTCCATTTATCTATCGGCCCTTCGCTTCCCTGCCCTGCCCTGCCCTGCCCTTCCCTGCTCCGCCTCGCCTGGCCTGGAGGCTCAGCAGCTCAGCAAGCTCGCGATGCTGAGGCTGCTGACTGAGCACGGGCCGGGCCGCGGCCGCCACCTGAGGAGGGGTAGGCCAGCGCCGCCAGCGCAGTACAGAGCCCCGGTGTCGTCGTCCCCCCCCCCCCCCCGATGCAGTACCCCGGTGCATAGACCACATAGACACACCCACGCCTGTTTCTCGTTGGATTGGCTCTGCAAACGTCACTCTCTGAGGGCGGCTGGACGAGACGGGCGGGAGGAGGGGCGTCGCAATGCGGTGCACCGCGCGGGGCGGGGCGGGGCGGGGCGGGGCGGGGCGGGGCGGGGCAGGGCGGGGCGGGGCGGGGCGGGGCGGGGCGGGGCGGGGCGGGGCGGGGCGGGGCGGGGCGGGGCGGGGCGGGGCTGAACGTCGTCCACGCCGGCACCCACCCACCGCGGACCTGAGTGGCAGAGGGCGGAGAGGGAGAGGGGCGGGCCTCACTGAAACTTTTCCTTCGCGCGTCGCGTCCCCAGATGAAGGTGAAGTGGGAACCCAATTATCAAGTTAGTGCTGCGGAGTGAAGCGGGGAAGCGGGGGCGTGCCGTGCCACCCTCGCAGCCCCGACAACAAGTGCCTCTCTCCGTCGCCACGCCGACCAACACGTAGCTATCTTAGTAGTTGGGACCTGGGACTCAAAGGAGTTGGCACGGCGGCCCGCCCCACCCCGCCCCGCGCCGTCGGGACTTGAGCAGGAAGGAGGGGTTGGTTCGAGGAGGAGGAGGAGGAGGAGGACGACAGGGCGACACGCGTCCCTCACGACAGCCTCATAAAATATTCCTGATGGAACAGTAAAAGTTATTACCATGACTCAGACGAGTGGTGTCCGGGGTGGTAGGGTTTGGGGGGGGGAGTTGACTGCACAGCCTGAACACGGAGCGCGCCGCGCAGAAGAGCGACAACCTGAAGGAAACACAAGACACTGTAAAAGGTTCATGGGCGCATGGACTGGGTTGAGGCGAGCTGCCTCTCCTCCTATCTTCCTTTTATTTCTGCCGTAGTTATTCCCCCAGGCCAGGCCTCGGGGCGGGGCGGGGCGGGGCGGGGCGGGGCGCGGCGGCACTGCGATCAGCTCTGGGCCAGGCCGCCACCCCCAGGCGCGCGTGTGACCGCGCGGCGTGGCGCGGCGCAGGGGTCAACTCGCACTCGAGGAGAGCAGCCCCGCCCCGCCCCGCCCCGCCCCGCCCCGCCCCGCCCCGCCCCGCCCCGCCCCGCCAACCCGCTTAGCGCCCGGGCAGCGGCGCGGCGCGGCGCGGCGGGGCGGCCGACCACGCGCCCAGCGCAGCCCACCCCCGCATCTATGCGCCCTCCTCTCCCCTCCTCCCCTCAGCACACAGACAAAAAGAAAACGGAGGGACGGCCGCGGCCCGGCCTGGCCGGTGAGACCGCCACCGCGGGGACATCGTCCACATTCTCTTGCACCTCAAGTCATTTCCGAGGGAGCCTGGAGGTGGTGGGCTCCCTGCAGGCTCCCTGCAGGCTCCCTGGTGATTTCCCTCCTCGCGCTGCTGAGGCACGCCTGAGGCTGAGGGGAGGCAGAGGTGGCGACGACGCCACCGCTTAACGCGTTTCCATTCATCCGCTCAAGAGCCCCGCGCCCCAGCCCACGCCCTCTCGCTCCAGGTGGCCGCTGGCTCCCTGCGAGCATGGCAGGGATGGAGACGCGACGCGACGCCTCTGGTCCTGGTCTAGCAGGCCCGGCCCGCCCCGGCCCGCCGCGCCCGGCCGGCAGGGGGTGGGATGCTGATGGGGTGGGGGCGAGATGAGATTTTATTGAGCGATGCGGTGGAGGAGCGAGGGGGGGGGGAGTAGGAAGGGGTGTGTTGTGCAGAGGAGGGGGGAGGGGATGCGCGTTAGGGGTGGTTTCATAGGACTGTCGGTCGGACCACGCGGGCAGGGCCGGGCGGCGCGGGGCGGGGCGGCGCGGGGCATTTCAGTGCCTGTACATTTCCTTCTAGGGAAAGCCAAGGGACATGAGGTTTGATATTTCCCGCGGCGTTGCAGGATCAGATGCGTTCAGGCGGCGCCGTGCTAAAGCACTCATTGCTGAGCTCGCGTTCTATACCAGGGGGGTATTAATCGCCCAGAAAATTAATACCCCCTGTATACCGAGGGGGGTACAAGATATCTAGGCGTTCTATACCGGGGGGGTATTAATCACCCAGAAAATTAATACCCCCCCTGTATACCGAGGGGGGTACAAGATACCTAGGCGTTCTATACCGAAGGGGGTATTAATCGCCCAGAAAATTAATACCCCCTGTATACCGAGGGGGGTACAAGATATCTAGGCGTTCTATACCGGGGGGGTATTAATCGCCCAGAAAATTAATACCCCCCTGTATACCGAGGGGGTACAAGATACCTAGGCGTTCTATACCGGGGGGTATTAATCGCCCAGAAAATTAATACCCCCCTGTATACCGAGGGGGGTACAAGATACCTAGGCGTTCTATACCGGGGGGTATTAATCGCCCAGAAAATTAATACCCCCTGTATACCGAGGGGGATACAAGATACCTAGGCGTTCTATACCGGGGGTATTAATCGCCCAGAAAATTAATACCCCCCTGTATACCGAGGGGGGTACAAGATACCTAGGCGTTCTATACCGGGGGGTATTAATCGCCCAGAAAATTAATACCCCCCTGTATACCGAGGGGGGTACAAGATACCTAGGCGTTCTATACCGGGGGGTATTAATCGCCCAGAAAATTAATACCCCCCTGTATACCGAGGGGGGTACAAGATACCTAGGCGTTCTATACCGGGGGGGTATTAATCGCCCAGAAAATTAATACCCCCCTGTATACCGAGGGGGTACAAGATACCTAGGCGTTCTATACCGGGGGGGTATTAATCGCCCAGAAAATTAATACCCCCCTGTATACCGAGGGGGGTACAAGATACCTAGGCGTTTTTGCTACTCGCGAAGCGAGCGAAGCTCTATGGCAAACTGCGCCATCTTCCGACGGGCGAACCAGCTTGTAGTTCAATGAGTTTCCTCCAAACTGACAGGTCCTCGTTAGTGACCCTGCACGAACACCACTACCATCCTACCTCATCACCTCGCAGAATTCTTTTTCCCTTAATGAGCTGCTCACCTGTTCTGAGGTAATCCACACATGGCCACGTATCCAATTAAACGCGAGAGGTGTGTTAGTTCGCCGCGCCGCGCCGCGCCGCGCCGCTCACCGACAAGCACTCTGCCATGGGCCATGCACGGCACGATGCGTCTTTTCCTATGCGAGCCACAACTGCAACTGGCTGCATCAGGCAAGCAGGCAGTTGGCGTCCCTCCCCTTTCCATTCACAGGCCCCTCCCCTAAAGGATTGAAGCGACCTCTGCATGGACTTCTTTTTTTATGTTGAAGCGAACCAATGGGTTGAGGGGAAGGCACGGACGGAAAGGGGTGCGGAGCAGCCGGAGCCGCAGACCACCCCTCCTCTCCTCTCCTCTCCTCTCCACACCGGTCCGGCCCGGCTCACCGAAAATGGAGGAATGATAGCACATCCCGGTGGAGAGAAAAAACATGTTCTGTGAAGTGGGGAGAGGTATCTTAAAATAAATAGAAGAGAGGTGGTGGGCTTGTTATAGTTGGCATTTAATTCAATAGAATGCGCTCAAGAGGGCGATTGGAAAGAGAGTCTCGTCTTGAAATGTCTGGAGATATATAATAAACTTACAAAATATTTCATGAGACTAAAAGAAAAGTGTGAATCGTGCTCATAGGCTTCCTTTATACAATTCAACCTTTTTTTCAAAACATATATAACTAGACATACCTAAAAGAAGGCAGAACATTCAAAGGAATAATGTGCAACAAACCAGACCTTAACTAAATACTCTGAATAAAGTCACATTCTCACTATTAGGGCTAATAGAGAATTTAGATTAGAATATATATACTTAGACTACAAGGAGAAGACTAGATAATTACAGTTTCATGAAACATAAGGGAATGAACCCAGGACAAGCAGAAATAATTGAGCACAGACAGATGGTTTAGAAACATTTTCCTGTACACAAATTCAATAGATGAATTTTCCAAGACGAAACAGGCAAATGAGTGGTGATGTCCAATTGGTACACTGTGTCCACAATCACTTATACATGACCATGGGTCTGACTATTATTTTTCAAAATAGAAACAACAGTTACAGGTTACAACAGCTTACCCTACCTTCATTGACTTAGAAAATACTGGAACAGCAAAGCACATACTGAAGATATAAGGAATTTAAGCAGAGCAAACATTGAAAATGTTGGAAATCAAGGGTGTTTACATTTCTTGAAATTCATAATGAGTGAACAACGCAAATATTGTTCCTTGAACTGCATTACCTGTTGATTCAAAACAGGAAAGTAGAATCCATAATCTCATTAATAAAATTTAAGTGCTTTGAATATAAGGCAAGTTAAAATAACATTGAAAGGCAATGACAAAACACCTACACACAAAAATAACAAAGAGACTTAATAAAAATCAGTCTAAGTTGATAGAATACTTTATCATAGCATTCTAAGAAATTCCCATTTTATAAAATGAACAAAAAGTAAACAATAACAAACAAAAATATACATCATCATATAACTGCCATATACAAAATAAAATGGCTTATATGAACCACAATATAATATTTAAGTAATTAATATAGAGCAAAATTGTGACTAAGGTAGTAAAGAAGCAACATTTTTGGTCATATCTTAGGTTTCTATACACATGATGTGGAACAGGCATGTTATTAAAATGAGAGGAGAGAAATTAAGACAAATAATATTGTAGGAATCTGTACCCATGGGTATAATCCTCATATGAGTTGGAAAGAAACTGTTAATAAATAATGAAATATCACATGAATTAGACCTGTGATTGAACCGTCCTCTAAAACAGTTTTGAATGACCAATAGAATAGACTTAATTTGGATAAGAAATGCAATAGAAAATAACAACATGTCAAACCAAAAATATAAAGATTTTTTTTTTTTTTTTTAAATCTTTAGAGCATGGAACAAAATAAACTATCAGTCATTTGCAACCAAATTCTTTGCTTTCCACAGAGGATAATTTCAGAACTATGTTTCTACAGTAAGCAACACACACCAAAGAAGATAAGAGAGATGTGTCACTACTTACCAACTCATCTCACACATTTCTAGCTTTCTGATCCCTATGTGAGGGATCCACTCCAAACACAAGTGGTAGATTTGTGGGCTGTGTGTGTGTGCACAACAAAATCCGAAGTAGAATGTTGATGCCACGAGAAGTTATAGATGAGTCTGAAATTTCGAATCAAATCATCAAAAGGTACTGAAGAAAAAGGATAAAATATAGAATGTGATTTATAAAATATTATTTAAGTGCAAAATCTGTAAACAAAGGCAGCATGCAAACATCTAATATTTCCCTGTGCATGCAATCCAGTGAGAAGGCTTGAACTGTTTGCTTGAAATGTAAAATCTACTAGACACATTAGCACAATTATACAAATTTCCTGAAAGACATGTTTCAAGATGCAAACAAACCCATACCAATGTGTTCATGAAGAGGAGCAGGTGGAGTGCAATGTTCTGTGTGTGTTTCTCTGAGTTTCTTCCACGAAGGGAAGGTGATAATAAAACATTTATGAATGAAATAGGGACCCAAGGAAGATTCCAATTATGCAGCAACACAGTATAAGTGACAAGAAGTTTGTCATCGAATGGTATGTGATGATTGTCAATGAATTGAAAAACCAGGTTCAATTATACTGAAGTAAGAGTTGCATGTGTGTCTATTTAATTCAATAATTGCATTCCAAGGACATTGTAAAATAACAACAAATGTTTATAACATTCCAAAGCCTTATTAACACAAATCTTAACAATAAAAAGGAACAGAGCTAAATTTCAGTCATCTTTAAATGCTACATTTGGTTAGAATGTCCATTATAAATACATAGAAGCTTTTGCTTTAAGAATTATATACACAGAACAAGAATTGAAACAGAATGCATAAAAACAAGTAAGTTTTCAGAAAGTTCTGATATGCAGTTGCCATTTTCCACTACTTTCAATCACAATACTTTGAAACTGATGGAGGGATGTCATCCATATTGATCATTTCACTTGCTGTGGTAGAATACTTACACACACTCAAGATCAAATTGAACAATACCTGACAAAATTAGTATCTTTTTCTCCAAGATTATTATCCAGAATATATATTTTAAGTCAAACAAAGAGTTCCTGTTTTTGATCTCTTTTACAGATTTTAAGGTATTAGCCAAACAACCGTATCTCATCCTTCCTGAAACTCTGAAATGCTTTTACAAAAGAGACGCTCACAATACCCATTCTTATACAGAAATCACTTGTTCTTCAACAAATTTAAATTATCCGTCAAACGTCATGTAGCAAACCAACAATAATAACTTTTCAGTGAGGAATAAACAAAAATTTGAAAGTCCTTAAAAATTTGCAGAAGGCCATTTCAAGCAGAGTTAATTGGATTATAAGTACTGTCTTAAATCACATCATAGTTTTCTTCTATTCCCTGAATACATCGGCAACATTAAATATTTACAGCAAAGTTGAAATTGAACTCCCATACATCATGAGTGTAATAAAACATTGAAAACTTATCTACAGTATGGGATTGCAATTGTCTCTTCACTATTCTACAATAGTCCCCAAAAATAATATACCTAATTTATGAAATAATAATAAACAAGTAATCTGATAACCTGGACTGAACTAGCGCCATATGTACATACACAGTACAGGCCTCTAAAATGCCACAAGAGTACAAATTACATCAAATGAACAGATATTAGGAGGTTACATCTAGACCATCCTGAGCATTTAACTTTACCATCAAACCTTAACATTCTATAAAGGTTCCACTTCCAATTAACCTAAGTAAAGCCTATCAAGCAACTGAAAATGATCATGCAATGCACACATAGCAAGAGATTCAAAATAATTGCTGAATGTGAGTGAGCACTTGATTGATCAACAAATTTCATTAGGCAAGGAGCAGAGAAATATAAGCTGAATGCTTCATTATGCATATCTCAGTCACAACAAACAAAACATCTAATAATCCATAGTAAGACTTCCCATCGAATGAGAACAAACTCTTATTTATATTGCAAGCACATTGTATGTCACTGCATAAAGGTGAATTAACCTTTGCCAGTGTTTTCAGTGATTTAAAAAAAAAAAATTACATAGAAGCAATATTCTGTCATCATTGATTTATAAAATTGATTTGAAAATGATTGACCAAGGGCAGATAACAAGTCTTACCTGGCAATTATACCAGACAGCAGATGAGTCTTCATAAACTCACCTTTAAGATGTTATTTAAATGTAAGCCTAAGGGATATTTGGCAATAAAAGCAATTAAGGTAATAAATTTGAGCTCAAAACTGAAAGAGACCAAAGCAAGAAAACTACAACTCCTAAACTTGTTAAAAAAAAAAAAAAATTAAAAAAATCTTCTGCAATAAATAAGTTATTTATCTGATCAAGCAATTTACACCAAGTAGGTTTTGATTGCATCTTACTATGGGACACATTATTTCTGTAGACATGGTTGATGTGTGAAATAAAATAATATCAAATTGGCAAGAGAAGCAGACCTCTTTTTACAGCAGAAGGAATGTACCCAACATTCAACAGGAACAAGCAGAAATATGCTAGTACAATGCTTTCCTCGGAGCTCCACACACTTCACTATAGTCACGATGGTTCATGAAACTACATACAACAGTTCTAATGAGGCAGAACACAAAAATCACAGAGTAAGGAGCCACAAGTATAAGTCAGTGTAACAATTGTACCTATTCTGATAGGCATCACATGTGAGCACAATAGCAACCCTGTATAACTTCAGATCATTGTCCCACAATCTTCATTAGCATTCAACACAAAATTGCTATAAGGCAACAAAAATTAAAAAGACATGAGCAGTTTGAATTAGTTAGATATAACAAATAAACTACATATTGACGTATCTACATAAAAATATTTTTCATCCAAACATAAATGAGAAGAAAGAACAAATTATAATGCTCTTCTGCAACTAATTGGACCAATAGAATGAATGAAAAACAGCCTCGGAACAATTGTAATAATAAAAATTTAACTAAAAGCAAAAACCAATTTACAAGGGCGCCACAAAAGATTCAACAAGTTCTAGATACCTAGATCAATGTGATGGCGGATTTATTGCAACATTATATAATGATGAAAGTTGATTTATGAGTGAACAAAGTTCATCACAGCCTTAAACACTGCCCTCTTGATCAATGGCATGTTTTCTACAACAGCTAAACAAAATAAAAGGGAATGTTTCTCCACAATATAACAAAGGTGAAACAGATTATTTGCTGGATGGTATACTTAAAACTACAGAGCAAAGTAAAGACAATTTAAAAATTACACCTCATAAAAAAGAACTAAAACAATACATGAGTACATTCATATAACAAGCAGCCTCCTCAGAAAAAGCATAAATGGTAGATAGCTTCTTCCTCCATATCTCAGTAATAAAATAATAAAGTCTCAGGAACTCAGAAACAAGCAGGCAAAGTTTGTAATACTGATTGACAAAGTAAAAACCATAAAATAGAACCTTAGTTCATCCACATATTCATGAGAATAGATATTATCAAAGCCCATGAATGCTACCAATACAAATGGAAGATAAGGAAATTAATTCATTTCCTACAAGCTCAGTTAAGAAAAAGTCAAAGAAACAGATTACAAACTGTTAATAGCATATCAGTCGCTCTAGGTGCTTGACACAAATTTCAAACAATAATAATAAAAAGAATGAAGCTCATAGTAGCTAATGTTTACATGTACATGCCATCCACCGATACGGAAATTCAAAAAGAGAAAATATATACTGTATTAATCAAATCATGGAAACAAACTTTACCAAAAATACATTTCCACAAATGACTGAAAAGAGGATGTTGGAAAAGGGGTTACGTGGGCAATACATTAGTAAATCCAAACAACATTGCTTAGAATTTTGAAAAACTACTTTTAACTAATTTTTTCCCAAATTGACTACCGATAACTTATTTAAAACATTTATTGTCAGCAGTTGAGAGCTTTTATACTTTATGAAAAGATTTTCTAGGTGAGTTAGTGATAACAAGGCTATAGACGTAAAGCTGTAGAATAAGCCACAAAGCCAGTTAAGCTCAAATACATATATATGGCTCAGCTTTTAAAACCTTGACTGAGTTCTTAGCCTCCACCCGAAAGAACTAATTACAAGTAGTGCAAATAAAGTGGTCATGCTACAGCCACAAATTGTACCATCTTTGAATATTCAAATGAACTTGAGAAGTAGCAAATAAAATAGATAGAGATAATATTGAAATGGTTGGTCATTTCACTTTCTTGCAATAGTTATTTGGCACTAAACATTTCATAGAATAAGCACAATACTTCTCAGGTCTGAAAACTGCAGAACAGATTGACTTTGTTATACTTAGTAAACAAAACAAAGCAGTAGAAGGGAAGGAAAAAAGGAAAAAAAAAAATATCTTGTCAGGGCATTTTGCCTTCAAAGATCAAATAATATCCCAAGAAAACACCATTAGAGCAGTCAAATTGCATTAGAAAAAAAAACTCCCTCCTGATAAGTACTGTGAAATAAAATGGAAACATTATATTAAGGTAAATAAGGTAATGAATCAAACATTTTAACAAGGGGGTTAATCAGACTGACAGGTTATACTTAGAATATGAAAGGTAATCAATAGCATTCTCTTGGTGTAAGTACATTCAATTGCAATGAGGATGCAGAGATCCCATTTAAATAAAAACAATTTCTGAATGAAAAATATAATACAACCAAGTGTTTTGTAAGAACTTTTGAATGAAAGTTTTGTTGGCAAGGATGCAGGTGTTTATCATTGAGTACTGTATATCAGTCAAAAAGAAATATGAATTTTTAGCAGTTTAGTAAATTACCAGCATAAAGGTAGCACTTGGGCATCTACAAAACCCTCCAGGGAAGGGAAGCATGAATCAAAGGAAGCTGACATTGACATCACAATTAAAAGCCCTCTTTAGCAGGACCAAAAGTCCTACAATGTATTGAATGATTCTATGATTAAAAAGCAATTTCATAAGTATTGAAATAATATTCAAAACATAATACATTAATATCAAGGTAAGTCAACATTGTGGTGCAATATTGAAAATTGCTCTGTTTAAGAGTGTTTACATAATGAATGATACGTATAATCCTTTCCATAAGGCTTTTTTTTTGTTTTTTTTTTTTGTAAAATTGGCAGTATTAAATCTACAGCTAATAAGTCGCCACTTAACAACAAATTCAACAAATTGCACCACATAATTTTTTTCTAAAGAAAAACATTGTCATAAATTAAAACTAAGAGATAGGTTTATATTCCTGTCAAAAGACGCAAATATCATGCCGAATGGCATGCTTTGAAGTTTTTATGTAACATATATTATGAACCATTTAAAAGGTGTGATATGAGAATGTAACATGCAGATGCAAACGGAAATAGAGGAATATTTCCAATTAGAAATGAATACATGTATGAATCAACAGATCTGTTCGACCTATCAACAACACGGTTGACACATAATTAAAATATGCAGATCAGCACCATTGTTATTGCTGAAGAGTCTTAATAGTGGTTGGTAAAGGAAATGATTTAGGTTGGGCTTCAACGCTGCTTTCCTCCTTGAGAAGCAACCTGGGGAGAAAGACAAAGGAGATAGAGCGCAGAAGAAACTATTTTGAGCACGTCACAGAACAACAACAATGAAAGCCAACAAACACTCGGAAAGAGAACATGATAGGGAGCACCAAAATGTTCAGAGAGTTCATAGAGTGGCTGACACAGACAAAAGACTAGAATTTAGAGACAACTGTTCCTTTCGCGTTTTTTGCAGATAATGTATGACCCTGTTTATGAAAAATGAAGATAAGATAGTGTTTGGTCTACATGATTAAATCCACTCAACATAGTGTGTATTGACCTCTAAACTACTGTAACACCATTAGGACAAAGCAGAGAGAAGAGGTAACACCAAAGCAGAGAGAACTTTCTGTGAACACACTGGGTGCTAGGGAGAACTGAGGATCTTGACATGTTTTCTGAAGTGAAACACATTTGAGGAAGAGGAAATGGATGCACTAAAGTTAAGTCATGTGACAAAACAAAAACATTTTCTAATATTACAAATTCGTAATATATGTTACTTTAATATTGAAATTAACTGAAATAATTGAAATGAATTTATAGATTGGAAAGTGTAGGAAACCATGCAAGGATGCACAGCACAGATATTTGCAAGAGATGAGATATGCATGAGTGCATCTACATTCTACAACGTGCCCCTCAACAAGATCCGCAATTAAAGTCAATAACAATTGAATTTGTAATGTTCATGCTTTCAACAGAACAGCATGAAGAAAACAAACAAATGTATGACTCACCACTTCACTTTCCTGTTGGTTGGCAAGACGTTCTTGCGCTGCTGCAGCAACAGCTGCTCTGGCTGCCGCTCTTTCACGCCCATGAGAACTCCGGACAGGGGTTGTTGGACAACCTACAAGAAATGAACAAAAATAGCGTAGTTTTAATTGCATTTACAAAGATAAAACAAAAATTTACAAATGAAAACTTTTTTCTCACCAATGTCACCACTGCTTGATGACTCAGTAAAACTAGGTGTACCCTCTGTCCATGTAGGAGTCGATCCTTCAACTGAGGCAGGAGGAGTCCATGTCAAATGACCTCGTGCTCCACCTGATCCAAATCCTGAAGTTGAACTCCCAGATTCCACACTTAGGGTTGACTTGTTGTCTGGCCGTGACTCTAATCTGATCTCTGATATGCTGCATGAAAACAAAGAAATTTGTTACAATTTTGCTGAGAAAAAAAAAAAAAAAAACTATAGCAACAGCGAAAAACAAACATAAGTTAGATTGGAAAATGACAAGACACTAAAAAGCAAACTGTTCGGCGGGAGTAAAATCATTGTGTTTAAGGTAAGTTGCTGAAATATTTGGGGATTAACAAGCCACTCTATGAGACTCAAGAAACATGACATACCCGTTTTCTGTTAAGTGTGAAATAAAACAAGAGGCAGGTTTACTACATGAAGCATAATACGTGGATTTTCTTTTTGAAATGAAGCTGACAGTGCTTGAATTTACTGAACGAAAGCTAGAAGAGATAAGATCAAAAGTTGGATTATGAGCTATAGGAAAGATAGCGGCTACAGTTAATTTTCCTAATAAAACAGAAGATTAAGAATGCATAAATTCAAAGATTGTAGCAACAATCAACCAGCAAATCAAAAGAACTCAAATTTTAAAAGAATGGCAAATACTACAGATCCTGACAGATACTGCTGATACACTAGGGCAGAACTACAGCCCACTTTTATAATCCTACAAGAGAACTTCACCTACCTCACTGCCTCTTCTCGATAGGCATGACGAGAATGGACTCCACTAATCCTGTGTCGCAAGGGTGTATTGGTACTGTTGTTGGCATCCATAACGTAGTCGCCTCGAATTGCATCTTCAAATGCCGGGGGAGGAGTTGAACAGGGAGGGAAACTCAAGCCACCTACAGGAAAAGCAATAGGGCAATTGCAGGATCATCAAAAACTTGCTATAGACAAAAAAAGCATATCCACAACACAGACATTTGAATTTCACAAAAAATAACTACAGTTAAAATTGCCCTACATAGGGACAGCAAGTTTGTGACCAACCACTTGCTAAATATTAGATTTGAAAACTAAATGAACAATAAATATAGAGTCCCACTGTCACATATATTGAAGCAACTTTAATAAAGATAAGTAAACAACAGAATAAACACAAACTACAATAAAGCCTTGATAATACCAAATGAACTAAAAATTAAACTTTAGACATGCAAAACAAAAAATAGTGATAATGATAATGATAATAATAATAATCAGGCATTTAATGAGCATAGGAAAAAAAATCTATAACACAAAGTCATGACACACATCACTGAAAACTCTAAAACACAGCCCCATGAAACATTCATTAAAATTCAGTCTTCTATCTCTACAAAAATAATAATAGAGGCACCCATAATAAAAGTAAAAATAGGTTATTTTTCTCCAACACAGGAGCCAGCTCCTTAGGTTAAAAAATACTGCATCAGTAAGAAACCATGAGTTTATAAATAAACAACAAAAAAAAAAAAAAAAAGGAAATTGTTTAATTGCGTGTAGTGCTTGTACTCATCAATCAAAACCTCTAAGGCATGAACAATCACTAATTTACTGTTAGACAATTAATGGAATACGAAAACCTCGTAAGGAATACTGATGAGAGTTCTTCATTCTTAGCATGAGATTTTACTCTTTTTTCTGAACACCTTTCCATGGGAGCAAGAGCAAGATTAACTTTTTTCACAAACAACTTGAGCTACAGTATAAAATTTGTCATCTGTAGCTGTTGTTTCCATCTCAGACTGAGATACAAGAGAGGAGGGAGACAATGAGATGGCATCATTTGCGAAACTTTGGGGGATTTCTTCTATGTTACTATCCTTATCTGCCCCATTTAAAGAAGATGGCATGGGGGCTTTCCGTTTCTTTTTTCTGTTTACCTTTTTCACTGACAAATTATCGCTACTTGTTTTGCTTTGAGGGAAAGATGTCAGAGCAGAAACTTTATCTGGAGCTGTTTCACAGCTTATTCTTTTTTCTAAAGAAGAGCAAATTTTGAAGTTGTGATGAAGATCATGGGAAGACACTGACCGTTTTGTTTGGAGCTTGCTTCTAATATTACAAAGCCTCTGCCACGTATGATGTTTCAAGATTTGCATTTGATCACCAAATGATTTCATGCCATTGCGTTTTCTATTTAAAGCAAACCGGAACCTTAAAAAACTGAAATAGGATGATGAATCTAAACTATGGCTCAAGTTACGTTCAACTGGGTTTACTAAGTTATTTACAGATGGGCATGATAGCATGTTCCTAGGATGTATTCCACTACTTCCAATACTCTCAACTAACAAATTAAAAGGTTGAATATCATCACATGCAGAATGTTTTCTGACCAAAGCAATATGATAATCTGTTTGGGATTGAGGTAGCTTGACATTCATGCATTGTGGGTAGGAATCCAAAGCAATTGAACAGGAATTTTTAACTTCTACTGACAAAATGTGTGAACTGTGCCCTGAGGACTCAGAGGAGGCCCAGGAAAGGGAAGGTGAAGTTGAGGGTTGGTGTGCGACTGATGCACTCAAGGTGGAGTCTTCACCTCTTGAGCTGCTATCTGCGCCTGCGCCCTTGTTCGGTGCACGGGGCGACCCCCGGGGTGGCACGGGTGGTGGGGCCCCCCTCTGTCCAGGCGGGGGCCTCTGACGGGCCCCCTTCAGCACGGCTGGATACGACGGTGGAGCGGAACCGCCACCTTTCTGACTTTGGGCGGGAGCGTGGGCGTTCGCCGTCGGTTTCTTGTCAGACGTATTGGCCGCAGCAGGAGTGGGCTGGGCATCAGGACTTGCTGCATCGCCAGCAGCAGCAGGAACAGCAGCCACAGCAGTAGCAATAAGCACAGCACCATACATTAGAAGTTGGCACATTGTGGGCCTTCACCCATCCAATTGCATTTACGGTTAAGCATAGATCACAATGCCAGAGTTGAATAAATTAGAGACAAAATCAGCTAACTCACGTAGCCATTAAATTATGGAAGTTGATGTTGACCAATTTCCAAAAGCACAACACACACACATTCACACACATCCCAAAAGATCAAATTTCCTTGGGCTTATTTGTGTTGAGCTCACACAAATTACTTTAAACCCAACACAAAATGAATTAGGTTTAACAAAGTCACCCTCTCTTACTTACCAGGTTTACTCGGAGAGGGTGCAGATTGTGAGCCTTCCATAGCAGCAAAAAAAATGGTAAACAAGTATAGAAATTAGACTAAGATTACATATTAACAGAAATTAAATAAAGAGTTTCAGTACAATAAATATTCTCAGCTTAAAACCCTTAAGCTAAAACACCATTAGTACATACTAAAAATGACCTACAGTGCATATGACTACTTGAACAATTACACATGTGTATTTGATGGGAAAAAAAGGACCCTTATCAGTAAATACAAAGAGACAGCATGGAGAGTAGGGGCAGGGAGACAAAAACTAAATTAGAACTTCACTACATAATTAAGACTATAAAAACTGTATGTGTACATGATGACAATGTCTTTCAGAATTTTTTTCCACCATTTTCTCAACAGTATTATGTTATACAGTAATACAAAAATATGTTACATCTAAATGATTCTTTTTGTTTATCTTAATTTTCAATCGTTATGGACAGGAACCAAAGAAACCACCGTTCCCCACTGCCCCTCTGGTTTTTGTCCAGCAAGAATGAGGATTCCAATAAAATTAAAAATTCATTAGGTAAATATGATTTACTTACCAGGCATGTCAACTTCAGACTCCAATGCTCGCACGGGCCTTGACAAGCTCTTGCGTTTTGAAGGCGAATGTTTGAGAGCTAAAACAAAGAAAAGTCTATATTTGCCACATTATCCAAATGGAAATGAGAAACAAAATAAAACGCATACAATTCAAACCACATTGACACAAGTTTGAAAAAGTATCATGCATGAAATTAGATAGAAAACAGGGCTACAAAAAATGTTAACACAACCATGCCTAGGGGAATAAAGGTAGTTGCGATGAGTGACATTGCCTAATAATGGGTAGTTATTTTCTGTTAGGAGTTACAGCAAAATAAGAAGTGATAAGCTGGAAAAAATTGTACAAAAATGATATGGGAGGAGTGCCTCAACGCCTTATCTAAAATTTACCACAATATACGGTGAAATTTTAACAGCACAACGGTTGAAATATTAAATCAGCATTAGCACAAAGCACAGGAAAGTCATTATACACTGAAAACCTTAAAGACAGGATCATTCTACATTTTACAGCCATTGCATGAACAAGCATATGAGTCTAAAACTGTGTTTGAGCATGCAACCATGGAAATGAAGTATCATCTATCTAAAACCACAAACAATTAAATAAATAAATAGATAGATAGATAAATAAACAAATGAATAAATAAATACATAAATAAATAAATAAGAAAAAAGTTTGAAAAGAAGACAGGTTTAAAAGACAAACCAGCATAGCAACAAAGAACGGAATATATGTAATAGCAAAAAACTTGACAGCCACATAAAAATTCTAGATGGTAAGTAAAACAGCACACCTCACACGAAATATAATTCAGAAAACAGCTAAGCAAAAAAGCAGTTCTAGGTATTTGTTGTGGGAAGAACTAAAATTAACACAAGCTTATTTTTCTTTAAATTAGTATACTTTCTACATAGAACTGTTTCCCATAACAAATATCTCTGCGGCTAAAAATTCCAGTTCGATAGTTTATCAAGAACTGAGCAATACGGTACCTATATAGCTCGTGACGAGAGTTCGGAATTTGCGATGATTGCCTTTAATTTCAGGCAGGTCCACTAAGGCAGGGCAGGGCAGGGAACAAACACACATACAGATACAGACAAATGTGCAAAAGAACACAAAATTATCTGTACAAAATTAACCCAATGATCCAAAATACTCCTATTTCAGTTTCTTTTTGTAAAGAATTTATGGTAATTACTCAATATTTTGATAAACATATAACACATTAACAATGAAGAAAAAAGTAATAGGGAGACAATTAGCATGACACAATAATTATGAGTTAATACACGAGTTTTCAAAGCATAAAAACAAACATGGCCCTCTGAAAGGTTCCAATAGTCCATTGGGTTAATTCAGCACAATTAATTTAAAGGAAGAAGACAAAGTCAGTAAAGAGAATACAATATTCCCTACTCCAAACTGCAATACAACAAAAGGAAGAGACATTATTGAAAACATACAAAGAGTTAGATAGAATTTAAATAGAAACCAGTAATTTACTTCCACCAATAAAAGGTAAAGAATTACTAGATAGTATTGTATCAGGGTCACTTTCTTCAGAAACAAAGGCATGGGGAAGGGTGCATAAGGTTTTAACTACCAGAGAGGCTGAATAGTCTTACAAGTAATGATGCATTTTTCATTTTCAAACCACCTGATAAATAAAATCTGACGCCATACCTACACGGCAATTTCACCATTTGTGAAATATCTCATGCAATTAGTTTCCATTGAACTGAGTCATACTGTACACCAAGTTTGATTTAACCCACTCCTCAGAAAGATTTCATTAATAACCCACTTCATGCAATTAGTTCTCTGGGAGCCCAATCATCCTGTACACCGCAGTTTATGAGACCTCAAGAGTGGAAGACTATATGTACCAGACATTTCGTAACAAGAACTCAATAGGGAAGAGAACATCATAGATTTCTCCCCTCCCAAATAAGCAAAAATCACTTTTTTGAGGTTGGAATATGCATTATTTAAGTGATACTTGACATGTTGTTACTTTTGTGATAATACAGTCTTCCTAACAAAGGTATGAATTTTACTGGCCACATATGCTGATGTATGATACTTACGTGAAACAATCTTTTTGAACACAGTTTTGGACATGAAGTCGAGGAATCTCTGGGCATAAAAGCTTGGTCGGTGTACTGACACAGTGTCCTGTAAATAACAAGTCAATGTATTTTCTGAAAGACCTCTCTAACTAGCAAATGAAATTGCCAAATTCAGTTAAATACTTACACCATCAGTCAAAATTGACTTAAACCCATGCTCTAACTTTTTCTTAAGGCGGTAGCTTTGCAGAATGTCTATTATACCAATAAACAATAGAAGTCTCTCACCAGCTGCATTTCTGGCAGGAATTCCTCCAGGACTGCCAAAATGATACTTAGTCTTAGTTTCATTCTTTGCTTTATGATCTACATAGAAACATGACAGGGGAAATACTCACGGAACATCCTCCTCCTCATCAATTGGGTCACTTTCAGCTTGGATACTTTCCATAGCAGTAGAATGAGCTACCAGTCTTTGTCGATTTATGGAGCGTGAGCGATTGAGAGCAGTTGCACCAGAAGAACTACAGCCAGCACCCCCATCATCGGATCCATTGCCGCCAGCAGCACTAGCTCCTGCCCCATCTCCATAATCATCTTGTCGCAGGTTGCTATTTTGCTGAGAACGTTTTTCCTGTAAATCCAAACAAGTACGTATTAGGATGTGAGTTCATCAATACAACACTACAGCAAGCTTTATGTAAACTAGTCATTGAAATTCAAATTACCGCTTTTTCACGGGCAGCTTGATCCAAATTGTGTATTCCTAACAATAGAGAGTAGTCCATAATTTTGAAACTCTCTAAAACCCGACAATCTCTCTGCATCGTCTTGACCAATGCATTATATGTATCAGCTTCAAGAAGTATACCCTCAGGGTGCTGTTCCATCCAATCTAAATCTTTATACGTAGGTGACTTCTTTTGACGTTCCGACTTTGATGCCTAGACAAAATGAGGTGAGATATACCTAACTATCGTACTAAGACAGGTAGTGCAGCTAGTGAAAAAATGCCAGAATCTATATTAATGAGAACTACAAACTCTCACAAAAGGGTTTTTACCTTTCTTTTATAAGTTGAGCCTTTCAGATCATATTTTTGATGGAGCTTAACACCAGATGGCAGTAGATTGTTCATTGCAATCAAACGAACATTTTTTGCATTACACTAAAAAAAAAAATATATATTTAGAAGAAAAAAAAGTAAAAACAACAACTTAGACTAAATAAAAATAATCTGAAAAGATTGGTACTGCAGCATAACAATTATTCTGTCCAAAAAAGTTAAGAAAGCCATTAAATGTTTACCTGATAACAATACAAGCCAAAAAATTTGGGTAAGAGAGTTCTTGGATTTTGGTTGAGGTTCTGTAATGATAATTAATCATTAATACATTGCAAATCACATAGAAAAAAATATAGGTATCTTTATTTGATTTTTTTTAAAGCTTACCATATAATAACCAGGGAGTAACTTCTGGAGAAATTCTCCCTCTTTATGCTGAACTGTTTTAATAATGAATTCATCATCTTCAGTGAGATAAAATATGCTACCACTTGCTCCAGGGTTGGAGAGCTCACGTAAAGGAGCACTACACATCGATATCTGTTGCCATAGAATTAACACACACATACAGACCCACAAAGAAGAAAGAAGACTTTATAACAGATCTTTTAATACAAGGATAAGTGCAATACTTTTCTGAGCTACCATAACTCACCAAATAGTCATCTGGTTGGATACCAAACAAATCACGAAAATGACGAAAGGCAATTGGAGCATAAGTTTTGAAAATAAAATCTATATAGTGATGTGCAGGTGTGAGATTGGATCCAGTGGGTGGGAAGTTTGTTGTTTCAACAGTCATAAAATCTTGCATCAATAAGTCACGTTCTGGTTTTGATGCAAGACCTCCAACAGCATGCTGGATTCCCAACTGAATAGATCCCATGATTTGAGTAGTTTGAATCTATAACGCAGAGAGGGGTCAGAGATGTCTTTCAGAAAAGCAATTATCTGTGGCTAGAAAGTAGAGGATCACCTTTTTGTACGTGATCTCTCCACCAAGGCCAACACGTCTATGTCCAATTTTTTTCTCTTTTTCTGATTTATGCCTTGATATAGAGGTTGGGGTTTTAGGACCACTGGAGCCATTTTGACCAGATGCTGTAGAAATCTGCAAATGATTTATAATAAGGGTAAGTAAATATCAAAATTTTGTAGCAAAGTCAATGGTTTAAATAAACTCACATCAAGAGGAGGTAATCTGTGTTTCCCATCTGTAACCAGAGAATAAATATTAGAAAGCAAACCAAACACTGAATTCCAAAAGTTACCCTATAGAAGATGTTGCATGTACAGGGAAACAGTTAACATTAGATAAATAATATTGTTGATAGGAACTTAAAAAATAACAATAACCTGCAAAATAATACAAAAGAGTTAACTTGGGACTCGTACAACCACAGTCGAGACAAACAAATAGGAAAGCTGACAAAAGTATGGAGTGATATTTTGAGTTCTAGACAGGCAAAAGTATGGTTCGGTGACTTAGTTAAGTCTATTAATCACTGTTTGAGCTGGTTGAATGAGCTTGACAGTGGCACTCCCTCCTTCACCCCAAAGTCTTTACAAAGCCTCACCATTTTCTCAAGATTATAATGACAGAATGAAAGATACAGCCGGTGAAACAACTAAAAGAAACATTTACTCTCAGCAGGATTAGTAAAAGATATCGAAAGATTTTTGAGAGCGAAGAGGTTGGGACTTAACCTCCCCTTGTCATTCAGGCCTTTATTCCCATGAAATTTTAGATCAGGAAGAAGTGATACACATTAGCTGAAATATCTCATTTACCTTCACTGTCGCTCTCATCGTCCTGATCTCTACTGTCTTCGTCAGTGATGCGCATGTTACGAGTTTTGGTAAAAGTACTTTCTGCTAGTTCTATTACATCGACGCCGTCTTGAGTAGCCATGTTGATCAATTACAGTAAA
Source organism: Frankliniella intonsa (assembly GCA_033675135.1). Classification (NCBI taxonomy): domain Eukaryota; kingdom Metazoa; phylum Arthropoda; class Insecta; order Thysanoptera; family Thripidae; genus Frankliniella; species Frankliniella intonsa. Next base: position 11,066,461 of record CM066250.1, read on the forward strand.
ATGTAAATAGCCTCTTGTTTCCAACGACGAAACGCACATGTCTTAAATGTACAGCTCTTTCGGCATATTAAAAACTCATCAGGAAATATACAAAATATCCGAACGTTAGTTGACAAATTAAAATTACGGAGGGTGCTAGGAATCAGATCACTTCATCACTGCACCATGATCCACGAAGAGTTGTGTCAAGAAAAGAGGTTTTACACATGGATTGACACTCGCCCTATGGGCACGTACAGCACCGCACACTACTGGTCTGCTAATTTTTCTTGAAGTAATAATAAATAATTACAACTTCATCGACAATTTTAAACAAAAATTAGTTTGGTTTCCTTCTTATTACCACACTGTTGAATTTTCACTGTAATGAAGTTTAAGTGGTGTTTGCACATTGCACATTGTACGAACAGACCTTTTACGAAGGGTGATTTTTTTCGAGGGGATTGTGGTGACTTGAGATGCTTCAGACCAAAATATGGAAAAAGGCTTGTCATCCGACTAACCATATTTCAAGCACAAAAAAAAGTCAAGATTGCGAGTGCATTTGCATGGCCTGAAGTGAAGCTGGGAGAGCTTTAGTGTTATCTCTTATCTAGGCCGGTAGGATTTGCATTCCCTGATAATATTCATAAGATGCCCAATTTGGTCAAAAACTTCCTAATGATGCGTTGTATTGGTCCACATAGATTTTTTTTTTTTTTTAAATACAGCTTAACTATATTTTTTCCTATTGTAGTTTGAAACGCTAAAAACCGCCAAATTTTGGAGTTGGATCAGACATCCGTTTCCGCCGCTCGGGATCCCGAGATCACACATCCGCGTCTAGCAGAAGCAGTGATGATGGTTTCGACTTCTGATTGATGTCTTTGCTTATTGCTTATCAAAGTATTACATAGTTTACACTAATAATTGTATTTCACGCCACTACACAAGATTTCCAGTGAGAGGATGTTTTTTGTTTCACTTTTTCCATTCGATATTTCCCTAATACTTTGTATTTACCTTCTTTACATTTCAGTCAGCATGTCCCTAAATGTGGTATGTTATGCACTGCTCAGAGTTCAAACCAAAAGGATTTGCACAGGACCTGTATCTCTCAAATACAAGACAAAGTTTACTTCGTGTAGACAAAGTACTTTGGGTATTCAGAGACTGTTGTCAACTGAAGCAAATTATTACAGCAAAGACTCAAGAGAAATCACTTCTGAGTTTGGACCTAAGGAAAATTTTATCACAGTATATAAGTTAGTAGCAATTTTTGTTGTTACCAGATTAGTCATTTGTGATTTGCTTTTAAGAACATTGTCTTATTTTTAAAATTTTCTGCCTGCAGGTATCCTTATATTAAATATGTTTCTCTGGTAAACAGAAGTAAGCAGATATACTTAAATAAATTTTTACCCATCGCTCTTCCTATTTCATTTGGAATATATTGTTTTGATCTAACTTCTTCGGCCTCATTTTATTCATTAATACTAATGGGCAAGTATCCAGGATAAGATTCCTGTGTATTATATTTTCTTTCTAGTTAAGGAAGTTTTCGTCATTTGTAGGAATGGTGTATGGAGTAAACCTTCACGTGTTGGCCCATTACGCACAAAATACAGTGGGCTTTGTGTACGCCAGCCAAGATACAGCGACTGTCCAGATTGCCTACGTGGACTCTGAGGGTAGGCGCAAGGATGAAGTAGTTCCATCTAATGATATTATACCACTGTCAGAAATTCCATCAAGTTTTTCAGACAAATTCTATTCTAAAGTAATGAGGCACTCGAAACCTAAGACTGAAATTCTCAAACTAGATTTAGTCCATGGTGAAATTTTAGATACAGATCGCTTTCAAAAAATATTTGGGACTGTTTAAAATATTGCAGAACATTAACAATATGCTATAGTGAGTGAACTAAATTCTCTTACATTAATAAATGGTAAATAAAAATGTAGTTACAAACCTAAGACGTTTATTTACACATGACACCATTCTCCACACATTAATATTTTACAAGAGTCATACGAAACAAAATTTATTTTCCCCACCTGTAATGAGCGAATGCTTTGTTAGCTTCACACAGTTTATGAAGTTCAACCTTCTTCTTGATAGTTTTTCCCTATTCAACAAAATAAATACAGTTACTTATATGAGGGCCAAGTGACAAAATCAGTGTTTGCATAAGGTAGTTGAAATACTCTGTAGAGGTCTTACAGTGTTATCTGACGCATCCATGAGTTCTTTGGCTAGTCTGTCAGAGAAGAATTCCCCTGTATGATCTCTACGTGGCTCATGCTCTCTCGATGTTTCCACTAACCACTTGAATGCCATTCTTGTTGCTTTACGATCATCCACAGAAACAGGAACCTAAAGTTGGTTATAACATGAAGCTCATTAATAGATATTTTTACCCACTCTCCTCTTACTTTATGTGTAAGGATAAAGACTTACCTTATAAATAACTCCGCCCCTCTTTACTGGAACAACAGTGAGAACAGGTTTGCAGTTCTGTACTGCTTGGTGAAAAATCTCCAGTGGATTTGTGGGTATCTTTGACTTTGAAGATTCCTTAGCTAAATGATATTTTCTTATTTGAGCCCTCTTTATCTTTTCAAATGCCTGAAGAAAAAAAAATTTGAAGAACCTAAAGATATACTTTAAAGAGATTTACTCTTGTCAAATGCCCAGCCAGTCAACATTTGTCGTCAAATGATGTATTCCTACTCTTTTTCATGCTCTACACAATGTGTATCCCAAAGTGCCAGGAAGTTTATTAATATGCAATCATCCAAATGTTATCTTTATGTTAAATGTAACAAGCAATGGCTCCATAATAACTTTAGAGTGACTCTTCGTGTGATTTGCATTTACATACCTCCTCGATAATTTCCCTTGCTTTTGCTTTTCTCCCACCTTTCATGACATAATTCACTAGCTTCCTGAAAAAAAAAATCTTGTTTATCAGTAAAAGTGAAACAAACTTATTTATTAGTAATTTATTAGTTATAATATTACACTCACTCTAGGTGTGGGTCATGGAACACCGATGCAGTCTGACTTATGGTAGGGGGTTTGACATTCTTGTGCATAAGCTCCCTAAGTTCTTCTGGATCAAGTTTTTTAAATTTATCAGGATGATAAACTGGTTCTACGAATGAGGAAGGCAATATGCTATAGTTCATGAACTGGTATATCTTGTGGCTAGAAACACAAAAAGTCTATAAGTTGTAGGTTATGCGCTGAAACGTTTCCATCGGTTTCCATGATAAAGAATCTACCAATTTGTTAATCCTAAGCAGGAGACATTGCTAAGTAATGAAGTTCTCTGAAGAAATTTAAATGACATGGCTAAACAACAAAGCGATAGGCTGAAGTTGTTATCGGCGTATTACGCAGGACTTGCTTGCAGGCTTGCAGGACAAAAGCAGAAAACGCTGCTCTGCTGCGAATAGTAAACATGATGAAAGGGAGGGGGGAGGGGGGGGATGATTGATGAATTTCGTTGCGTCTGCAAATGAGTACTAGGAATTAAAAAAAAATATTTATTTGTTCACTCATTAACTCGCATAACCACCTTCATTCTTTAAAAAGAAATCACATAAGATAAGTCATATTAAGTTACTCTGCTTCCAAAGATAACAGTTAAAACTCACTCATGGTAGACAGTAATCAGTCAACTAGTAGTAATAATTGTAAAATGTCCCTTTTCATTACTCACAGAATATGGCACGCTCAATAGCAAATTTGCGGTAAAAGAAGCTGCTCTAAAAAACTGTCACCAGTCCTTTTTGTATTTTGGGGGAGATTCAAGTATTGACATATTTACTGCTACACTGGTATCAGGGAAGTAAAAGTTTCAACACAATTGACAATACTCTTCCCCAGGTAAAACTTCATAATACATCAGGATAAAAGGAAGTCAGACAGTTGGTCTTTTAATTTTTTACTCGTTCTTTACACACCAACTTTTAAAAGCTACTGTGTTCAGAACGAGTATTGTGCTCAGCACTGTAATCGTGTGATAAGGTTCATCTCCAAATGTACAATACCTACACTAAAACCAATTACATATTTGAAAAGATCATTGAAAACTGAGTAGAAATACTATGAAGATTTTTTCGACTTTATATTTAAAATTTTGAGAAAATAACGATTTAAGGTTATAGGTTATAGGTTAGGATACCTATTATAAAAATCCCTTAATATTGAAATGTTCATAATAAATTTAAAGCTCACATATCAGTAATCAAATTTTGCAAAAAAGATTTCAACGTTTATGATTATGAAATGGTGTCTTTCTCCTCCTCTTCTTTACGCTTCAGTACTGTATTGAGATGAACCCCCACAACAATGTAAAGAACGAGTTGTAGATTTTAATATCAAACACATTTGATGTTAATAAGGCTTTCTTTTTTCACTTTTGCCTTCACTTCTTGTTTTTTTTTTTTTTTTTTTTTTTTTTTTTTAAGGAAATGGAATGTATAAAATTTTATAATTGGTGCACTTTTTTTTAACACAACATATGGCACCCTGTTTTCTTTGAAGTCACAAATATCAAAACTTTTTGTCATTTTTTTAAAAGTACAGTACTAAATTTCTGTGATACATCATTCTCTACTTCTCTTGCTCTCGCTAACACTCCCCCTCCCCCCCAAGGCATTTGCTTTAAAGCACAAAAGACTTGTTGTGGCGACAAATATGAGAAAAGAAAGTAAAAATAAAACTTGATATTATCGTCATTACATATACATACCAAACATTGCAGATAAAAATCATTTACAGTTGGATAAATATCACAAGCACTTCCAGATTTGTAGATAAACAAAGTACGTAAAAAAACAAACAAGTAAAATAAATAGTATAGATAAAAATCTAAGTTTGCAAGAGGTTTAGAAAATAATATGCACAGCTATCAGTTATGAGCAAAACAGAATTTGATTTTAATAGAATATTCAAAGCTGTACCTCATATAAACATTCAAAGGTTGGTGTATACACCTGTATATATACTATTTGACTTACTCTAAATGAAAGAGACTACTGATATCACATACATTTGGCTGTTCACACAAGTTATCCGCCTTAACTGTCAGATAAAATAAAATATGAGTGCAGCAGAATAAACAGAAAATAAGTTTGGTAGATGGTCATTTTAACTTTTAAGCATCTGGCAATGAACCATTATTTATTTTCTCTCCGTGTGTTTTTAGATGTTCTAAGAATTCTAACATCACATTTGTGAAAGCAGAATCCACAACATATTGGGGAAGCCAACCTTTCAGATTTGTATTCATAAGCCATTGAAAAACGCACCAGTTGTCCTCTCCCGGAATAGGTTTCATGACCCAGCAACCAGGATAATTTTCTCCCCTGTAATAGGACAATTGTTTTGAAAAGCTACATTTTTGACACTTGTAAAAAACAACTAGTGGCATTAAAGATAAGATCAATCTCACCTTATGTATTTCTTTGTTGGAGGTCTGCTTGGGTGGGGTATTGACACATTTGCAGAGACATATGAACCATCTCTGATCTCCCAATGACGAAGAACCACAAAATCTCGGCTAGCAACAACACCACCACCACCAGCAGCACTAACTTGATATGTTATGTCAGTGTGTTGATCAATTACCTAAGAACCAACAGATTAATTGCATTTGCCTGGTCCATAAATATCAGCGAAGCACTAGAGAGTGGTAGGAAAGTACTCACCTCTAGACGCTCTGACTCAATGACAGTGGGATTCCAGGAGGGCATTTCTCCAACATGGTCAAACAATTGATTGAGTAGAAGTGGAGCTGATAAATTAATTTTAGCAGTAAGACGGAAAACTTTGGAGCCTTTTGGTATTGTCTTTGAATGCACCGTCGCACCCTCAACTGTTTCTTTCTCAAGTTGCCAGTCTGAGCTAGTTATTAGAACCCAGGCTGCTTCCAAAATCTCCTTACCACGACTGTGATAGTCCACAGGCTACAGAAAATAACATAAGATAAATCTAATAAAAAGAAATTTTTTACAGGAGCTTTTAAAATTTGTGTCTCTAATACCTTGCTTTTACTGGTGGATGGTACACCTTGATTGTTGCTACATGCTTCATCATCAGAATCTGAAAACCAGAAACTACTGGTAAAGGAACCAGATTAAAACCTCTGAAAATTCACAAATATGACTTACATACCTTGAGGAGATTCTAAAGGTGAGTAAAAGTTAGCTATGGATTCAGGATTGTCCCTTGAGCCAGGAAGGTTATTAATAAAATTTCTAACAATTGGATTCCTTTCGCTTTCTTGATACATGGTTGATGCTGGGAAAACAAATTTGTTTACTCATCTCCAAAAAAAAAAAAAAAGGGGGTAAATAAGATAAATGTGTTATTGACTCAGTCCAGTGCTAGACACAGACTTTTACCAACACCCATCAGAAAAAGTTGATGTTTTTATAAATTATTTTTTTTATAAAAGTAACAGCAAATGTTCTTTTCCCTATTCTCCCCCCCCCCCCCCCCCCCCAGGTTTTTTCTTATTTACTCTTCTCTTTTAAAATTAAAAATTATTATTGATTGAAATGCTAATAGCACACAAAAAGCAAAGCTATACTCACAAAGTAAACATTCTTTGGCTTTCATTTCTTGGGAAAGAACCCTGAAGTCCAAAAACCATGCTTCACCCCAAGCCAGAACAAATGAAACCAGAATCAACATTACTTGAAATGTTGGTTGGCTGGCCTTTGCCCACTGAAACAGAATACAGTATTATAGTGTAACATTTAGACAGAAAATAAAATGAGATGTTAAGGTTGATAGAAAGCTACCCTATTACATACTTACATCAAAAACAAAAACTTTTGCAATCAAAAATATGCAAGTACCAGCAGTGGAAATCTATAAAATTACACACGTAATACTCAAATTACATACTTCTACTAGAAACTTAATGATACAATAAAGATACTTTTATTAATTATTTACCGCTACAGCACACCAGTGGCTGCTTCTAAGTAATCCATAAAACAATAGAAGAACTGTGAACCTTGATATAGCTGCCATCTAAATAAAAGACAGAATTTGTCCTAAAATGAAGTAAAAATAATCTTCTTGAAATATTAGGATTGCAAATATAGAAAACTTACCACAATGTCAAAAAGCGATGATTGTATATGATAGTGCACAACTTGTGAAGTGAATGACACAATTATGTCTCCTCCACTAACCAACTGGGGTGAGAAAAAGCAATGCTTCTTAGAATAATACCACAATAATAAAAAATTGGTAGAGTAGTTAGTCATACTCACCATCATACACATTAGCCACATGAGACCAGTTAACAAGAGATCAAATGTTACCAGGAGGCAGAAGAATCTTCTAACAACAGACATTTTGTTGTTATGGCTGATTCCCACATAAATATCCACATCATGTAAGTAACTAGGATCTGCAGAAAAAGAAGGAGAGAAAACAATATCAAGATAATAAACATTTTATGTAAAGTATAAAATTGCTACAAAATTAACCCAAATCTGTGGAATAATAGAGTCAAATCTGGCAGTCTTTCTGGGTGGAGACTGCGAAAATCTAGAAAATAACAACTTACAAAAGTGATAAGGGGAAGGCTGACTGTGGCTGTGCAGCTGACTTGAATAACTTCCAGTAAGCAGAACTTCAGCGGCATTTCTGATCTCTCTCTCAGTTACACTCATTTTCCAACAAGAAAAGAGTAGGAACTAACCCTGTGCAACACCTTTAATTGTTGCGAATCTAGGGTAAATCTACCACGAACATTTGCCGAGACATTGGCGGGATGGAACAGGCCAAAGAGTCGAGGCGAAAAAGGCTTGAACGAAAACAAAACAAATGGCCAGACAAAGATCTGTCATCCAACAACAGCATTTACAGGTTAGAAAGACAAATTTTTCGAATCCCTCAAGTTTTGGTCCGTAATAAGATTTCGAATGTCAAAGTAGTTTTCGGGCGTGAACAAATCTCTAACAACTAATCTACGCCCTAGCATTTACAAAAATAATCGTAAACTAACAACAACCCATATTTTGATACATCTAACAAATGACAGATGACGATGGCTCATGGGCCTCAGGGGTCGCTCAATAGCTACCAATAGGTGGGAAATACGAAACAGAGTTTCGTCCGTGTCGTCACTGTTCTTGTATTTCTTACTCAACTGAGAATTTATATGCATCATACCTTTTCCACAATACCTGAATAACTTTCAGTGATTGAAAGTGATATTATCACTAATATTATCACTAATTAAAAAATCCCCCCCCCCCTCCCCATTTTTTTTTAAAAGGGGAGTTTATGCCGTTTATGCCTTTTTTTAGGAGGGTGGGGGGGTTAATATTTGAGTTGGTCACACCCTCAAATACAGAAATTATATTTGAATACACATTCTTTTAATTTTATTTTGTTTACAAGTCTGTACATAGTAATATGATTACTTATGATTACTTATGATCTAGTTCCATAGAAAATTGGCTGAAATTGTAAGGTAGTGAGACCAAGAAGAAAATCCTTCATTAAGCTCTTAAATTAACAATCATTGTTCTGAATTTTTTTTTTTTGAAATGGTATCAACTACGCTCTTTACTAAACAACGCTGGGCAATTGGGTAAATTTCTTCGCATGACTGAATCAGATGTGTTAGTGACTCAGAAACACATGTGGTTGTCATAGATCCAGTCTGCCACACTTGAGTAATTTGTGTGTGTGCACCCATTAATGACACAGTTATTAATCCATGGTTCTGGTTACTTCCCTCAAGCTCTTCATTACAAAGCTTTTCTTCCTCTTCTGTTGGATCTTTTAATGATACATCCCGTGCAACACCCTGCAATTTAAATTATAATGGTTGAATTCAGATGAGAAATTACTTTTCAACTACATATTAAAAAAAGAGAAAACGATAATCAGAGCAGAAACTTGCACCCCCTAGGCCCCTTCTTATTTCTTTTAATAAATATATGTAGGAAAGTACCATAACTATTCAACATACCAAAGATGCAGCAGTCACAAGATCATACATTGGCACATGGGCATCTGCCAAAGCAAGTCCTGCGCATGTAATCGACGCTGCCAGAGCACCTCCATCACTTTCCAAAACCAAAACATAAATGTCAACTTGAAAATTCGGGAATTCATGCTGAAAACAGGAAAGTTAGAGGAGAAATCATCTATTGGGAATGGTAATAAAGACTTGGTGAACATCAATCAACAATAATTACACGACAAACGGCTGGTTCCAAAGCTCGTTTCAGATTAAGGCTTAGTTCCTTTTCTTCTGAATCTTGCTGATGAGCCCTTCTCGTAGTGCAAGAAAATGGTGCAAACTTCAATACACAGTACAATTCACCATGTTGGCTGTATTCAACACGATTAGGAATTTCTCTTGGATCGAATACAGAGCAGATAACTTTCGTGTTATTGAGTTCAATGTAGGCAGAACCCTTAGCTTGACTAACAACACCAGTCTTCATATCTGAAAAAAAATCAAATTTGGAATTTATTCACACATATAACACATAAGTAGCCTGAAAGCAAAGTGAAGAAGCAGGCCTTACATATTTTTCTATGCTCCAGCAAAGCTCTGCCATCCTTTCTTGTTGATAGAAAGTCAAGGCTGGAGGATTTACAGGACACAGGTTTACCCTGATTTTCAGTGGAACTCCGAAATAAACAATAGGGAGTTGATATCTCAGGTCCTTGAATTCTGCGGTTATCAGTTGGCATTTTCTTACAAATCTAAGTGGAAGAAATTTTACATAGATATAGTTCGGGAGTTTTCAAGAGGACACAAAACTTTATATTATTATCATTACTATTATTTTATTATTCAACTAAAAATCAAAATACAAACGTGGGTTTCTAACCGCACCGATTCTAACCAATTTTAAGCATGGGTCACAAGCACAAGTATCAGAAGCAGACAACAGACAACAACTTCTCTACAGCAGCGCTCCTGTGGTCACTACGAAAACTAATTGTACTAGCCGAAGAGCCGAAGTCAAAAAACTTAGAAGGCTGATTGCCCGGCGGTTGATTAATAGCTATACGTCGTGATTGTTCTTGTTTTCCTGGAGATGCGCACCTTACGGTGCAGAACAATTCTTACTGATAATGTGCAAAAGTTAGTTTTTGGGTAGTTTTCGATTTCAACATTTGGTACACAACGTTACTTGAAAGAAGTGCTGACAACATTCTAGAGGTCAATAAAATGCTTTTCTCTCATAAATATGTTGAATTGTTTAAAACTTAAGTAAAGTTTGGCGCATAACAATGATAAACTTGAAACCAAGGTGCTTGAAACAGTTTCGATTTCGACGAACATGACCGATGACATGAAATATTTATTTTTTATGGCGTCCCCACAATGGACGTTACCGAGGCGGAGCGGGCGGAGCCAATCAGAGCGCCTGCGACAGACTGGGTAGGCCAGCCCGCCGAGCACTGGTGCGAAGGTGGCGGCCTACCCGGAGAGCCCAAGCTCAGGTGGGAGCAGGAATTAAATTCCTGGTACCCAAATTTTCGTGCCGTCACCTCCCGAAGAGTTCATTGTGGGGGCACCTTTACAGTTGGTAAAGGGCTAATATTTTACAGATTCCTCAAGTCCAACTTAAGAAAGAATAACAATGGACATCATTAAGTCACCTGCATCACTCACCCCAGATGATAAATATATTTTGTTGTCATTATTTTTTAAAACCTATCATCCCATCTGTCTCGTCTCCGTACATCACGACGGATTGTCAGAACTCTTCATTATGTGCACTACGATAAGCAATAATAATAATACTCTTGTGACAAGTCATGGATCAGTACTGCAGGGTGCCCCATTTACTCCGTCGTAGGTGCAAGTAGGCAATACTCATTCTACTTCAGCTGAGCGAGGGCGAGAGGAGAGGTGGAGATCTGGAGGGGTCGCTCCCGACGCTCCCCTTCTCACCTCTTGCCCTCGCTTAGCTGAAGTAGAATGAGTTGCCTACTTACACCTATGACGGAGTAAATGGACCATCCTGTATGGGCCTTCCCCTGCCCGATGTCTGCGTGCGTGTGCGTGATTTAAAAGGTGAAAATTGTGTGCGGTCATCTTTCTTAAAAAATCGAATCATTTATTCATCAATCGGCTCGGCTTTCTTAATAGAAAAAAATAGAATAATTTATTTATCAACCGGCTCGGCTGACGAACTTGCGAGATCCATCACCCTTTTTCTGCATTTTAGTAATAACAGTGTTGTCCGACACTTCTTTCAAATCGTAGGCCCAGCCTATTTTAGCAAAGAAATCGATGAGGCCCGTCGTTGAGTTAAATGGCATGCCAAATTCAGAAGCCTTGTAGTCCGATGGGAAGGCGTGGTGATAGTTGTGCCACCCTTCTCCGAACGCAAAGACGGACAACCATGGGAGCTGCACCGGCCGGATACTCCTGGAACACGCAAATAAACATGATGGTGTGTGTGACTCGACTCAGAACAGTACTCGTTAAGTGACATCGGCCATCCTTACGTGTCGTATGGTTTATTCCCGAGGTAGTGTGCAAAGCTGTTGACGGACCAAGTCACGTTATACATGACTGTTGTGCGGAGAACCCAGGTGATCATAAAGGCGTTCCATGCCGTCTCATTCCAGGCATACATAGGGACCAGCATTAATGCGAGGTTACAGGCGGCATACAGTGGGTAGTAGTACCTGAAAAGCGTGGATTAAATTAGTGACTGCAAATAAAGACGTTCCCCATAAAGTAAAGGTGGGGGACTGAACACACTTTTTCTGAAACATGACGAGGGGGTCTGCCGTCAAATCAGTGACGTCGGCCTCCCGGGTTCTCTTGATCACCTCTGGGAGCTTGCGCATCATGAGCCAGCCCATGTGCGAGAAAAAGAGCCCGCGTGACGCGTCGTGGGGGTCGGCGTCCGTGTCCGAGTACTTGTGGTGGACGCGGTGGTCGCGCACCCACACCCACATGCAGTTCTGCACAACAGATACACGAGCGAGGGTTCGCCAACAAGCCTACAGTCGTAATAAGATGTCTTTTCCTTCTAAATCGACGCGGCATACCTGGCCGGTGAGTGTATTGCAGAACATCATGAACAGCCGCAGTGGTTCTGTCGCTTTGAACGCTCTGTGCGAGTAGTACCTGTGGGCGCCGAGGAGGATACCCTGCGCCGCCAACCAGTAGCACACCACGGCTAAAATATGAAAAACATGCCGGGCTTAAGGCGTGCACTAAGCGCACTTAAAGGCAAAGTCACCCTCCTCTCCTACTCACCATAGAGTTTCGTCATCCAGGAGACCTCATAAATGTACATGTAAGCAGCATATACCGATACGATATGAAGTACGAGGAAGCCGATCGCATTGGTCCACACGATTTCTGTCTTGAAGAACCCACTCCTCGGCACGGCCTCTTCCGGCTTCGGCTGCAGCAGCGGCCCCTGGTCTTCACCGAGCACCGGCTCTTCGGCACCGCGGACGACCGTCTCTGCGTCGCCGTGGTTGGGCTCCATGGCTGTGGGCAAGCTCGGCGGTAAGGAAGAGCGCACATTGGCGTCAGCTGGAGGGAAGCTCCCCGCGACAGTCTCGAACGGGCTTCTTCCGGCGTCGAGTCCCATTTAAAATACACATGACTCGAACTCGAATCGACCCGGGAGTAGCCTGGTCCGGGGAGCAGTGTTGCCCGAAAAATAGGTAATAAGTAGCCCAATTACAGGGAAGTAAAGTGGGCTGCACCTGCGCCTGCCTACTAGGCAACACCTCGGCACAGGTGCGTGTATGTTGCCTAGCAGGCAGGCGCAGATGCAGCCCGCTTCACTCCACTGTGTTTGGGCTACTTATTGCTTACTTTTCTGGCAACACTGCCGGGGAGCTCCCTAATGACCTTCCAGCACTGAGCGGGACATTTAGAGGTAATGGAGTGTGGCTTGTACCGGCGAGGTGGTGCGCTAGGGCGCGATGCACAAGATGTGATCCTGGACAGTGGCACACTCGGGAACTCCTCGGGCAGGGTCTCTACTGGGGTGGTGAAGGAGTAGCGGTCCGGTGGACTGACCAGGCGTGACTGACTTCCTGAGTAGGGAGTCCCTTCGATTTATATGCTCCCGATCAAGGCGGTGGGGTGATTCCGCGCGTGGCCCGACACGACACGGGGGGCGCACGCGCAGTACTCAGGGCCGATGCCCACTTGCCCACTTGCCCACTTGTGAAGCGACTTCCTGCCAGCCACAGACTGGGGGTCCCGGAAAATTACCTACATCACAGGGGCAAAGCGATTTTTTCAAGTTAAATTGACATCATATGACATTTTTTCCTGATTAGGGCCTAAAGGCGTCCTTTGGGGTCCCTTGTGGGTACCTTGGGGACCTTTTGCTCTGGGGCCCAGGCGGATTTTCCCGCCTAACCCGACCGGGCCAGTGCGTGGCTGCTTCCTGTGCGTACCTGACATGAGTCTACCGAATAATTGTACCATTTGCGCTAGGGGGCCGGTCCCTAAGCGGGCAGCCCGCGGGTTTGCCGTGCTCCTCAGTGATTTGTGCCCAATTGCGATGCACCCGAAGGGAAGAGGGAGGGCGCCAAGTATTTGGAGCTCCGGGCTGGGCTGGGCAGCGGTGGGCAGCAATGAGTCTTTGGGTGTTCGGGCAGGGCCCTAATCCATACACTCGCTGTTCCTGCGACGAACAGTTTGTACGCAATCAGGGTAGCCTATCCTCGACTTTGCAGGCGCTCCGAGACACCCGGCGCGCCAACAAAGTCAAAGACAGGCAACCCCACTCGCACTCACCACTGTATTCGCATTTTCTCCGAGGTTTTAGCAAATAAATCTTGAAATAACTAAACAAAGTTAAATAGGGAATGGATCGTTTCTTAGTCATACAGTTGATCAAAAATTATTTATCTTTGTTTAAATTTAATTTTGGATTAACTGATTAGTTATTTCCGGCCAAATCTCGCTATACAATAATTTTAAAAATATTTTTTTACATAAGGGAAATGTTAATTTTTTTGATCAAAAGTTTAGTTTTAAAACAATGCCACTGCAATAAAATTAATACAAAAATTAAAGTCATACAATTAATAAATAATTAATTAATAATTCATAATTAATCATTATTAATTATTAATTAATTAATTTATGTATTCATTTATTAATTACAAAAAAATATTAATTTTCGGTTTGGAAAACTCTGTGCTGCTCAGCGCCCATCGACTCATCCATCCTCGCGTGAGAAGCCGCGAGTAATTTTGGTCGTGTACACACGAGTATCGAGGTGGGGGACCCCTCGGCGACCGCACCAAGCACCAAGGCCCGTGACCCGCAGGCGCGTATCGTGGTCCGCGAGTCCTTCACCACAGTGTTGTGCATCCCTTTCGCGGCTGTTCTAAAGGCGCGAAACCCCCAAGCGGAAGGCGCCGAGTGGGGGAGAGTTCGGGTTCGGGAGCAGCTGGACCAAGTTACCAAGTTGGACCTCTGCTAGCACTTCGCACAACAGCATTCTTCGGCTGGGAAGCTCGGGAATTCTAGAAACACTAAAACTGCGAGCTCGATCTTGCGCGCGGCATCGTCTATGGTCAGTGCTGTCTATCAGTCGGATATCCGCCGTTGCGCTTGCAGCTGCTTGAAGCGCAACGAGCTACCGATAGCCTGAATAGCACTACAGTAACTATATTGCCAGCAGAGAGCGACAAGCGAGCGAGCGAGGCAGGCACGCTGGACCGGACTCTCCCAATAGTTCGGACTACTGCTACGACGTCTTAAATAACGGCGGCAAAAAGCGAGCGCATGTGAATGAGAAATTGCTCATGAAGCAGTCGTGAATCGCAGCTCCGATCTGAATGTGATGAGCCCACTCCTCTTTAAAATGTCATATTGCTGTTCGTGTTTCCGGTCGATGGAGTCGATGGGCGCTGAGCAGCACAGAGTTTTCCAAACCGAAAATTAATATTTTTTTGTAATTAATAAATGAATACATAAATTAATTAATTAATAATTAATAATGATTAATTATGAATTATTTATTAATTATTTATTAATTTTTAATTTTTGTATTAATTTTATTGCAGTGGCATTGTTTTAAAACTAAACTTTTGATCAAAAAAATTAACGTTTCCCTTATGTAAAAAAATATTTTTTAAATCATTGTATAGTGAGGTTTGGCCGGAAATAACTAATCAGTTAATCCAAAATTAAAGTTAAACAAAGATAAATAATTTTTGATCAACTGTATGACTAAGAAACGATGCCATCTCGTTAAATATTGTTTTCAGAAATAAAAATAGACGATCAAGAATATGAATAGACCTTTGGAATCGGTGGAGTACGTGTACCGGGTAACTTTCCGACTGTCCCCACCGCGTCTTAGCCCCAGCCTAAGCTAAGTGCCGCCTGCCTACCCCGTCACACGGTGGGGCGTGCACGGGGACCTACGCCCCACGCCTCTACCAACGTACCATAAATATATCAACATGACTGGCCAAATACACTGCTAACAGAGTCTGTCCCAATTGTGCCGATTCATCGCTAGCATATGTCACTCTTGCAGCCCCCCTCTCTCTTCGCCCCCCCCCCCTCCCGCCCTATCACTCCTCGTCTCCAAAACTGACCTTGACTATCCATTTAATACAGGCGGACTGCGTTTGGATCTCCCCCCACCCCCTGTCCCCATGGTCCGACCGGTGAGACTGAAGCATACAGGCGCTTGGCCTGGACTACTCGCTCTTCAGACACATTTGCGTAGACCAGCGGGCGCGAACAGCTAAAAATATTTCATTACACTGTCATTACTTTGTCCTGGAGCGCCGCTGCGCACTAGGTCAGCAGTTCCCAACCTTTTCCGGGTCGCGACTCCAAAATGGTCCTTAAACATTTTCGCGACCCCACAGATTCGTTTCCCCCCCCCCCCCCCCCCACACACACACACACACAAAATAGTTAGACATGATAATATGATGTAAAAGTGTTGTGTTTTTACTACATATTTAATTGGCTGCCTTGCGCTTGTGCCACAAGTTTACATATTCATTTAGTTCCCGCCGTATTTGGGGTTTTCTGTTCAACACGCGTGGCGTGCCGGGGGTTCTACCTGCCTAGGTTCTACCTGGGAACAGCTGCACTAGGTGTACACTGTTAAAAATGTTTCATTATATTTTCATTTTTTGGAACTATTATTCATTTTGTTTTCTGAATGTTTAATAAAATATTTTAGCAGTGTATGCCTAATGCTCAGCGGCGCGCCACGCCCCGCCACGCCCAGCCACTTCCCACCCAGGAGCTTGATGGCCGCGGCCGCGACAGGAGAGGAGCGAGGGGACGGGACGGGCAGATAGCGGCGGGGCGGGGCGGGGCGGGGCGGGGCGGGGCGGGCGCGTTGAAGCTGCGGCCAGCGAGGAGCTGCTGCGCCATTGGGTCAGTCGTACCGTGCTGCCGCTCCGAAACAGAACACTATGATCGAGGTGACATGGCTGTCGCTGGGCGCAGCGGCGCTGGCCGCCCTCCTCGCCTATGTCCTGTGGGCGCAGACCTACTGGAGGAGGCGCGGCGTGGTCCAGGTAGGCCCCGCGGGTGGACAGGAGGGTCCCGACGCCCCGACTGTTTTTGGCGAGCCTAACTGAGCGGGACTGCCGCCGTGCTAGTTGCCTAACCTCGGGCTCGGGGTCACGGGTGCCATCAGGCGCCGCGTGTACACTGTTAAATTTTAAGTCGTCACATTACGACAAAGTCAGTGCTAAATTTTACTTTTGAAAGGTTCGTCACATGACAAATGGTTCATCACGGTGTGACGAAAGATTCATGTCATGTGACGAAAAATTCATGTCAAGTGACGAAAGATTCACGTCATGTGACGAAAAATTCATGTCAAGTGACGAAATGTATGTCATGTGACGACTGTTTCATCACAGTGCTTGTGATGAAATATTCGTAGCAATATTTATTGTCACATGACAATTCGGTTTAACAGTGTAGTAGGCAAACCCGCAGCACAGTATGACGGGTCCGCCTACTCGCCTCGGCTGGAAGGCGCCACGTGCCCCGTTCCCGCGTGCCCCTGGTGTGGGCGAGGTGTAGGCACAACACGAGGAGACGAGGGGCACTTCCGTCTTAGGCGATAGGCCTACTGTACAATGGAACAGGGATGGCCACGTGGATGGCATGGCGAGTGAAAAGTTTGCAATTGAATCAAGGTGGGGTGCATGACCGTGGGTGCATGGAATAATATTGCCACAATGTGGGTTCGAGGAGGGCAAAACTAAATTCAACGGACACGCATGTTCATTGTTCACCTCGACTCCCAGTTGTAGTGACCTCAATAACGTAAGCACCAGGCCTTTCGATTACCATTCACTCGCCATCCAAAGTAACAACGTTCTACCCACGCGAATCCAACGGGTGCCTTCCCATGGGGAGCTTTCAAAAATCGAACTTTATTCTAATTTTTGCGTGAAGCGCTTATTATAGTGATATCTGGTATACTGTCAAGACACAACCCAGGTTCTTCGTCGGGGACATGTGGGAGGCCGTGAGATGGAGAAAGACGCTAGGAGAAGTCCTGCAGACGATCTGCCGGTTCGTAAACAAAGATAGCGATAAGATGGCGAACTCTATTGATGTGAAGGTCTACTATCATTACATTGACGTTCCACAGGAAAAACGGAAAAGAACCATTCATTGGCGTCTACAAGTTCCTGAAACCTATCCTCGTCGTTAAGGATCCCGAACTCGTTGCCGAAGTTCTGGTGAAGAACTTTAGCAGTTTCGCGAACAACGAGGTTACCTTCGCTGGCGGCGCTGATGAAGTGCTCAGTGAGAATCCGTTTGGTGCAGGAGTCGACAGGTTTGGATAAGACAGAGTTTATTGTAATTGTACGCATTTTTCTGCCGTCTCATTCGATTAAAGTGCCATTGCGGTACTGTGAATTTTTTTTTTCAGGTGGAAGGAGCTGCGCTCCAAAGTGTCGCAAGCGTTCAGCCCGTCCCGCGTTAAGATAGCGTTCGACGACTTCTCGACGAGCAGCCGGTGCCTCGCCGACTTCGTCGCGGCGGCCGGCGCCGACGCGAGCCAGGACGGGGTGCTGCTGTGCAAGCGGTTCACAGCGCACACCTCCGCCCGCGTCCTCTTCGGCATCGAGTCTCACAGCCTTGAGGTAGGTCCGGCTTGGGCCCGGCCCGGCCAGGCCAGGCCCCGGTCTGGTGCCCCTAGACCAAGGTGCCCCCGACAAAATTACAGGGAAACGCGTGGCAATTAAACCATACTCCGTGTGACGGCGACGTGACGCCCGCGACCTCGTATGCTGTTGCAGGTCGGGTCCGACCCCGGCGTGTTCTACGACATGGGCCACCGAGTGTTCAACGGCAACTTGCTCCAGTCGTTGCGGTTCATGGCCTTCGCCTTCTGCCCGCCGCTGCTTCACATAGTCGGACACCAGTAAGGGCGATAATTATTAGCCAACTCACTCCGAGAGCGCGACGCAATAATACTGTACCCTTATCCTCTCGTATTCAGAATCATCGAGTGGAGCGTCGTAAACTTCTTCCGAAAGCTGATTCGAGACAGCATCGAATACCGGCTAAAGGAGGGGGTGGTGCGGGACGACTTTGTGCAGCACGCCGCGAAGATCCTCGTGGTTGACGGCAAAGTCGGTGAGTGAGCGGTGTCTCAACAAGAGTAGCCGCGCAGTGTCATAAAATTTCGCACCGAGGGGAGCCCGTTCATTTTGCGTTCATTTTTTTTTCCGCACTCTAACGCCGCCTTCCTGCGCTGTTCAGACGAGGCGGCACTCAAGAAGGCGACCTGCCAGGCCATCAACGCGTACATCGAGACATTCGAGACGAGCGCGCTGGGCCTCGGGTCGGCGCTGCTGCTGCTGGCCACCCACCCCAAGGAGCAGGAGCGTCTGCGTGCCGAGCTCCGTGAGCACGTCAAGCCTGGCCAGGCCCTGGACTACGAGACCGTGACCACGCTGCCGTTCCTGGACAAACTTTTGAAAGGTACGTGGTGTAACATCACCGCCCGGCCCTATGCGGAAGAAGGGGCCTAAGAAGCAGCCCGAAGGATTAAAACTTCTAAATTTTTGCACACCGCATAATACAGCAATATTTTAAAAAATAAGAAAAATTGAAAAAATTACCATTTTTGAAAATAAATATAAAAACTAATTCGTACATCAAAACTTAGAATGGTTACCCCCTCAGCTAGGCCGATTTGATCCAGCAATTTTCTACAATCCGACTCTACCCCGACAGAAACGATGCGGCTTTTCCCGCCGGGCGACACCATCCGCCGGTGTTGCACAAAGATCACGAAGCTCCAATCTGCGGCCGGCCCCAGCGTCATCGTAGAGCCCGGCACGCCGGTGTACATCCCCGTGGACGCCGTGCACCACGACCCCGCCCACTACTCGCACCCGGACGAGTTCTGGCCGGACCACTTCTCGGCCGAGGAGATCGAGAGCCGGCCCAAAGGCACGTTCCTGGGCTGGGGCGACGGTCCCCGCCACTGTCCCGGCATGAAGTACGCCTCCCTCAAGATCAAGACGGCCCTGGCGACCCTGATCCAGCGCTTCGAGGTGACGCCCGGCGACCAGCAGGTGCTGCCCTTAAAGCGCGACCCCACGGCCGTCATCATCAACTACGAGGGCGGCATTTGGCTCAAGTTCAGGCCGGTCCCATAAGGATGCGGGCCGAAAGAAGGGGGCAGACAACTTTTAAATTGCTTGCGGAGATTTTCTACCGCGTTTAATGAATCGCCGAAGTATCATATGAGCTGGAGTGAAAGACAAAACGAGTGGACAAAGCTCTATTTTTTTACGCAGGTCCTCTCATTTGTAAGTTAATAGTTCTAAACAATTACAGATTGAATTATTCATGGCAGTACTATTTTCGTTGTGATTAATATCGTACCGAGTTGTATTGTTTGGAGATAAAAAACGCCGTGCGTTTGAAAGTTATACTGTTCCGCGCGGCATGCATGTGGCCTGGTTGCCTACTCACACGGCGCCCGCACCGGTTGCGGCAAATCACCATGTCCACCAATTATTTCGCAATGTTGTCGCCGCGCCGCTCCACCGTGCACTAGAGCGCCCGCTGCGCCTGCTGGCGCCGCAGGTTGTTGGGGATGGTGAGGGTGAAGGCCGCGCCCACCACGAGGGCGGCCATCATGCAGCAGCAGGTCCACAGCCAGCCGCGCGCCTCCTCGAGCAGGCGGTTGCACGCGAGCGTGAACACGATGGCCAGGAGCATCCCCGCCGCGCTCAGCAGGCCGCTCGACGTGCCCTCCGGGGCCGGGTACGTCAGCTCGGCCGCGAACTCGAAGCCCACCGGGATGTAGCCGGCCAGGGTCGCCCTGCGGGAGGCGACGCACGGCAGAGGAATGTAGAGACACGCAGGGCAGGGCTGTGCCCTCGATCCCGAAAAATTGATATGTCACACTCACCCTGCAAAGGCCCCCGCCACATAGACAGTCCAAATTTTTCCGGAGAAGAGACATCCAGTGAAGACCGCCATCGCAACCAGCGAGAGGGCATAGACAACAACCGTCAGCTCTCTGCAATTATTTTTTTTTTGTTATTTACAGGGCCCTTTCTGTCTATAAAAGTTGGGCGTAAATTTCACTTTTCTAGATATTTACTTGAACTTGGCCGTGGCGTCCAGTAGGAGTCCGCAGAGCACCGAGCCGACGAGGCCGGACAACACCATGGTGAGGGCGATGAGGCCGGCGTCCGTCTCACTGTCCTTAAGCAGGCCAGGTCAGTCGTTCGCCTCTACTTCACCTCTACTCCTCCCCTCCTGCGGAGAACGCACCTCAAAGACGCTGAGGATCAGGCCGTTGAGGACGGTACCCGCCGCCGACGTCACCCCGTTGCTGATCCCGTAGGCCACGAGCAGCTGCGGGAAGCCCGGGCTCGCGACTAGGGCCTTGAGAGAGGACAGGTACTGCGAGAGGGACTCGGTGTGCGCGTCGCCGCCGCTCTGCTGCACCGCGGCCATCGCGCGGCTAGGGGGGCAGGGCGGCGCGGCCTGGAAGGCTGAGGGCAGAGCGCGTTGTGAGCGGTAGGCCGCGAGCGCCGCGCGAGTAGGCAACACTTCCGACACCCCTACGGTACAGTACAGCTCGGGAGAAGCGAGAGGTTTCCTCGCATTCGCCCTTGTGCTGGATCCAGCACGGTCAACACTCACTTGGGAAAAAAAGGAGGGCAGGATTTAGTCACCTGTTCGCACCTAGCACCACAAGCAGGAGGCTGGTCGTGCAGACGCCTGCGACGATGTAGCCCACGAGGGCCATGTCGTCGCCGATGTCGTCGAGGGACGCGCCGCCCGCGCCGCCCGGTGGCGGCCGCACCAGCACTGATGGCACCGCGAACCCGAGAGCGTTGCCCAGCTGTCAACCAAGTGCAGACAGTACAGTAGTCCTATCTCGCAGCCGCCCCAGAGCAGCAGCGCAGAGAAAGACCCACTTGCCCCTGCGTTTGTGTAAGTAGGATTGAACTTCAGCTGAGCGAGGGCAAGAGGTGAGGCGAGGAGCTAGAGGGGCCGCTTACCTCCTCACATCTTGCCCTCGCTCAGCTGAAGTACAATGGGTTGCCTACTTACACAAACGCAGGGGCAAGTGGGCCACCCGGTACAGTGAGAAAGCTAGAAAAACGCGCACCTGGTTGCCGATGACGCCTATCGCGGTGGCCGTCGACACCTCGTGGTCCCCAAACCAGACGGCGGCCAGGCGCGGTGGTATGCTCAGCACGAAGCAGTTGACGGCGGCGGCGACGGCCTGGCCGGCGAACAGCAGCCCCAGCAGGTCCGGCCGCACCGCCAGCACCTTGAGCCACGCCGCCAGGGCGTTGCCCGCGGCCGCCAGCAGCACGGTCCAGCGCAGGCCCTGGGGAAGCACATACGGAAATCTAACTGTACGAATGTCGACGATTTGATTCTTTTTCCACACACTTCTTGGAGGTGATTGAATGCCCATCCGTATACACTTGCAAGTGTACGACGCCACTCACCTCAGGTGCGTGAATAATTTGTCGCACACGTATAAGTGAGTGAATAAATTGTCCCTCCTTAACATGGGCGACATTTATTCACTCGGAATTCCAGCGCAGATATTTGCGTTTAGCACAATCGGAATGGATCTGGACGCGCGTCGTTCGCAAAACTCACCGTCTTGTCGAGGAACCAAGCGGCGGGCAGCATGCCCGCGAGGTAGGTGATCATGAAGAGCAGGGAGGTCCAGTCCACGACGTCCCGCGAGGTGCCGTAGTACGCGGCCACCGAGTCGTCGATGATCGCGAACTGGACCCACTGGAAGCCGTTGGTCAGCGTCACGAGGCAGAACATGGTGAGCATGGCCCAGCGGCGCGCCAGTGGGAGCGGCCGCATGTCGTCGCCCGAGCCAGGGCAGCCGGGGCCCGGACCCGCCTCCATCGCCGCAGGGCTGAGGGCGGAAGCCAACCGCCCGAGGATAGGCAACCCGCCGCGCGTCGCGGATCTTCCTCGTGGAGAAGAAGAGTGTCCGGGCGAGGAGCGCCTCCGGGCTGAGACTGGCGGCGGCCTGCAGCTGGGAGGAGGGAGGCGGGACTGGCGGCGTTATCTCAGTCGAGGGGAGAGATAGCCGGACAGCTGATTAGCCTTTCGGTTCAACTCGAAAATGAAAGGTGATTCCGTTTAAAAGGCACTGTTAAAAATAGTTATAAACTTACGACATTTTCGAAAACAATAATGTCGTTTTTTGAACAAGACTTCCTAGTTACGACCTTTGTCGACGAATTGATCGCTAATTTTCATAACGAGACAGTTCGTTTCAAAACGAATAAAGTCGAAAATTTACGACAGATCGTAAATTTTTGGCGCAAGATGTCGAAAAGTTACAACTTGATTCGTAATTTTACGACTTCAGTCGTAAATTTACAACTTAGGTCGTAAATCTGCGACTTTGGTCGTTTATGTACGACTTTGATCGTTCAGTTACGAAACAATTCGTCACGGCGAAGCGACTCAAATCGCCACGTTATACGAACTTTTCAAGTCTTCAGTGTTTAAAAAAAAATACGACAATGTCGTGGAGAAATGACATTTTTGTCGTTGAGCTACGACAAAATCGTTTCAGAGTGACGAATGTCGCTATGAAAATTAGCGACTTTTCTGTCTTTAATTTACGACAAAATTTCTAACAGTGCGGCGGAGTGATATGTGGCACATATTTGAATTTTTGTTTCTCGAGGAAATGGAGAAAAAAGGAAATCAGTGTACGCATTGTAGGGTAAGCGCTGGTTTGTATTTCTTAAACCAAAGGACTACAGCTCTTAAGAAACAATTGTTTAATTTACAAAAGCATGCAAGCCCAACAGGTTTGAATAAACCATGAGATCAGTTTGTATAAGGCACGTCGACGAGTGAATGTAGACCCCCTTTCTTTCGTAGGTATCCGTAGGTGGAGCCCATGCATAGGAAGACAGCTATGAAATGACCTCAGTTAAGCTTTCTTCTTTTTGATGTAAGCGTGATAGTAGTAGTTGGAAAAGAGGACAGTCATGATTACGCTCTGTATCATGAGGTACACCATGTTGCTACGCGACACCGGGCAGGATGGCTGGAGGAACACCTGCGCCGAGTGGACAAATACGCAGAAAAACTGGAACTAGAAAGAGAGAAAGAAGAGTTATGGACTATTTCGGCGGGAGCGCGGAGAAAACTCCACGGAAGAACAAACGGGCCCGTAATTGGTTGATCGGTCTCCCGCTTCTAGATTTAAATGTTTACGGGAGGAAAATGAAGAGGTACTTACGATCTGCATTCTAGTAATCCATTTTTTGAGGAAAAGGAACCGCCGCATGTCAAAGAGCAGCGTTGCCAAGTAATATCCATACATCACGGTATGCACGAATGTGTTGAGGAATCCAACAAATGTTACGTGACCTCCTAAAAATAAATTCGTTAAATATTAATATAAACATAATCACTGCTTTATGGCAAAGCAAGAAGACCATCCGTATACGTAGCTTCGCGTGTCAATTTTCTTTCTGTTTGCCCCCATGGCATGCCTGACGGGATGCCTACAAACAGGCGCACGTTCCCTTGTCATTTTATCCAAGCCTTCTCCCTTTACTTATTTGATCTCCACTTACCCGGCGTATAAGCTATGCCATACCACACCCCCAAGACCATGACTGCGTGGTGATATACGTGTAAGAAAGAAAGTTGCTTGTTGTTCTTTCTCAAGACGATGAAAAACTAAAGAGAAGGAAATATCTTTATTAGCAATCTAAAAATACCCCATTTGCATTTTAAGATGGTAGAGACGCCATGCGACAAATGGTCGCTCAATAGTGGGAAATTTCTTACCGTGTCTACCAAATCAATAATTTTACTGAAGAAGTACAAGTACGAACATCGAGCGGCCTGTGAAAAAAAATCACATTTTCGCAATAAAATTCAGATACATGGCAGGAACATCAAGTTCACATTTACGCACTCGAATATCCATCGGCGTGTAGTCCTCCGGTCCCAGAGGCTGGCAAAACCAGTTGTAACGACCACCCCAGCCAGCAACCCACGCCTGGAAGTACAAAACGCTTACTTACTAATCCACAGTTAAAGCATCTTCGCCCACAAAGCATATGGTATGCTTCGTTTTACTGTACCTCATAAAAGGTGTACCCGGAGAATAAAACCTGCATAGCGTTGTATGCTATCATCACATTACGTAGCTTGTATGGCTGCCTATTTTGCATGAGCCGCGGACCTAAAAACTTGACAAAGTAGACGTAGAGGGCAACGACCCCGAAGAGTCCCCATGGCGGACCGAGACCGAGCGATTGGCCGAAGAGCGGGTAGATAGCTATGCGCGGATCTGAGCAAGGGGAGAGGGCCACTGTGATATTTGCTCAAAGAATAGTGTGAAAAACTTAAAACTTGATCGGTTGTCCCGGTGTAATCATGGGGTCTACCCGACTTACCGACTCTCTCGACGAAGTGGAGGTGCTGCCATTCCCACAGCCGCTGCAGGGCGCTCATGTTGCTCGCGGCGAAGCACTCCGACGACTGCTGCGGCCTGAACGCCGCCTCGGTCAGCAAGCCGCCGCAGTTGCGCAAAATTGAATTGCTTAAGGGGGCAGTCCCCTCGTTGACAATTCACGGAAGCATAGAAACCGAGCGGAAGAGTGCAATTGGAGGGTGGCAGGTGGTCGGCCAGAAAGAGAAAGGTCACCCAAAGGGCTACGGCTCGGTGGGTGCGGCGCACGGGAGTGTACTGCGTGTACTCGGTGCTGGTAAAACCAAGCACTACCTGAAATTAACTGACATAGCGTGTTTGTTCCAAATGGCCAGAATAAAATTGTTCATCTTAAATATTAATTTATTAGCAATATTTTTGAAGTGTATCACAAAAAGTATGCAGAAAAATAATATACATAATCCGGAAAATCAAACACGTTTCTAGGTAGGACGTAATCTTTAAAAAAAAATATGTACATAGGGCATGTCTAATTATGGAAGCGGAAACTCAGCTTTGAGTTCCTTCGCGCTTGCGCGCACACACACATACACACACACAGGAAAACACTCACTCACTCACTCACTCACTCACTCACTCACTCACTCACTCACTCACTCACTCACGCATTAGGAAGATTTCTTCTTAACAATATAAGCCTTATAGTAGAAGTCAGCAAACAAAATAAATATAAAGAAGTTCTGGGGAATGACTATGATTTGCCCGAACCATCCAAATTTGCATGGATTATGGAACACAGTCTGGCCAAAATGTATGGTAAAGTACAAGAACTGTATCTGAAAACATAAAATATGCAACTCTTAGAGAAATACATTATCCACATTTAGTCGTCCAGTACTTCATTGTAAAACATACCAGCTGTACGGTAGTGAGGTATTTTTTCCACCACGCGCTACTGAACTCCGAAGACAAGGAAGTCAAGAAATAATAAAGGTAGAGAAGGGTGTGCACTGCCGAGTTGAGCATCATAATCATAGAACCGTGCCCAGCTAAATGAAATTATAAATACATTTAATGTAATATCATGCGCGAAGATGCGATCTTAAATCAAGATGGTACAACTATGGCTTACTTGTAAACCATTTGACGGTTCCCCAGCTAAGTGCGATCATTCCGGCATGATGGTAAACATGAAGGAATGAAATTTGATTCCACTTTTTCCTTAAAGTGAAAAAAACCTAGAAAGAACGTATACAAATTTGAAATAAAAAGGCTGCATGAATCTAAAAGACTGAAAGCTACGATCGATGAATAACTTACTGTGTCTAATAAGTCAACTATTTTCGTCAGATGGTACAAGTGAACCATTGATGCGACCTTTAAAATAAAAAATAGAGACAAAATAGTCACACGACCCAGAAAAAATTCTAATTTTTATTTTCAAACTTACGATTAAGTCCTCAGGATCATCTAACTCGAAGATAGTGGGCTGGCATCTCCAGTTATATCGTGAGAACCACGCATGCTTCATTAACTGTTCACAAAATTACATGAAACTTTATACTTTGAACAAAAACGCAAATCCCAAGACATAATTCCACAAAAGAGCCCATTGTGGTCTTATATCACAAAAGAACTCATTAAGTCTTACTTTATAACACGTGTAACCCGACAAAAGAACTTGTATTAAGTTATAAACTTGAATCACTCGTTTCAAATCGTACGCTGGCCTATTTTGCATCATTTTTGGCCCATAGTCCTTTACAAACCACAGGTATAGTCCTATAATCGCTAACCCCGGGAAAGGCGAGGACATAAGGAACCAATCCCTTATGTGTGGATCTGCAATTTAATAATGAATGATAAATATTATTAGAAATGATTTAACAGCTTTCCAACGCAGTGACAGAAGAACAATAGAAAAGTTCAGGCTTGAACAGAAACCTACTAGCTAGCTCTTCAAATAGATATGTGTAAGTCGTGACGACCGATTTAATAAGAGCCGCCATTGTCACTTTGACAATATATTTGTCCCTGTCTTATTGACTGAGCGACCTGTAAAAAAAAATCCATGTTATCCTCCAGGGCTATCACGTTGCCCTTCAACTGGAGTCCGGACCCCTAGATGAATGGAATTGGTTTGGTTCGATATGAATAGGCCTTCGGGCTTCATTTAGCTTAAAGAAACCTAGGTTGTCTTACCTGCTCTTCAGGGTTTTGAAGAGAGAAGAACGTTGGGCGGGATGGGGCGGGTGTCACCAGACACCTCAACCTCGGGCCGGTGACGAGGGAGTGCCCATGTGTAAGCCGCGAGAACTAATGGAGGCAAACGAGCGGCAACTTGTACCGCCCCTGCCCCACCACGTTGTCGCTGTGTCCCCCTCCGCGCTAACTTGTCCACCCCCTACCACGCGACTACACGTGGGCCGAAGTGACGG
The DNA here is from genome assembly GCA_033675135.1 of Frankliniella intonsa. NCBI lineage: Eukaryota > Metazoa > Arthropoda > Insecta > Thysanoptera > Thripidae > Frankliniella > Frankliniella intonsa. Next base: position 11,093,829 of record CM066250.1, read on the forward strand.
AGTGCACGGGAACGTCCATACCAGGGAAGGCCTGAATGGCTTGCAAGGCCACAGTGTGTGTACGTCAGAGGTGAACGTACAGCGGTGCATGGCGCTTCAGAAACAGTGCACTGCAGGCGTGGGTTAAGGGGAAGGCAGTGGGAGGGGGGCGATCGCCCACCTCTGTAGGGCTATCGTAAACCACCTGAAAGATAGGCAAGCTGCAAACCTCTGTCTGTATAGGCCTGTAAAGTTAAAGCCGGCAGCCTGTCCGGTAGCTATAGGAGGAGATTTTGGTTTCCATCAGGCCAAGTTGAAGTTGATGCGCTTCGCTCGCTCGCTCAGCAATACGCTCAGAAGGTCTACTAGGCCGGATTTAGATGGTAAACTAACATTTCTATTGGCACGGCTGACACGCGGCCGGCCGGACAGGACTCGACGCCGGAAGTAGCCCGTTCGAGACTATCGCGGGGAGCTCCCGAATGACCCTCCAGAAACACTGTCGATATTCTAAGGGGGGTACTAATTTTTTGGCCGATTAATACCCCCTCTCCCCCGGGATTAATCGCCTAGGGGTCTTGTGCCTCCCTCCTTATACAGGGGGATAAGGACCAAACACCCACCCGCGACTGCTTACAGATGTTGATGTTGGTATTAAGAAAATAGACAGATCAAATAAGTGAATACGCTATATTTTTCTAGGAATGTGTAGACTTTTAAATTTTCTCAAAAACGTAACAAGTTTAGCATTAATAGATAAAACTAGTATATGTGGTAAGTTTCATGGAAATTACATAAGTTTAATAAACTGAAGACTTTTGTACATTATATAATAGAAACGACAGAAGTATAATCCTACGAGAGTAATTTCGCATAGTTTGGTAATTGATCAAATTTTAAAGGATCACAATAGAACATTGGAGAGGTAAACGTTTGTGTCAAACATTCAAGTCATTTACCTGAATCTTAGGAAGCTAAAAAGTCACAATTTGTATTGTGGTACCTAGATGTAGCAAAGAACTGTTGTCCTGTAGTGAGATGTGATTCCCATTAACAGTAAGTTGTTCTATACGGCGCAAACATTTGCGGCATAAAGATATGCGGCAGCGTCACCCTCATAACGCACTGAGACGTGGAGGGTGTAAAGGAGATCAGGAAAGTATTGACAACGCTACTATTCAAGAAGTTAGTCTAGAAGATTAACGTAAATGAAAGAATTAAAAGATAGGGGGTTAAAATAGGAGGCATTGAGCACCGCTTGACACAAAGTTTACCACGCAACAACCAGGAAATACCTATTACTACAAAATAGACTAAGAAGATTTAACAATGCAACCAGTGCACCCGGCAAACAAGAGACAAAAACAATGGCGCCACTTGGTGCATTGAGGTGGTCATTGGTTATTTGGCGAATTCAATTCTCAATTTACATTTTAAAAAGAAAGTAGAAATATGCTATATAAGAATTAAGAATATCTAAAACGTTTACTAAGTCAGTATAATGCATCGATTTTATAATACCCCACTACTGTGTTGCTCATTTCGTATATGATTAGCTATACCCAAGCAGATGTTTTACTTTACGTTAAAACTCATGGGGCCATGTCGTAATAGAAACGCAGGAGGGACGAGGATTTTTTTCAAACTCTAGACAGCAATAAGGAGGGCTGTTGGGTTTTCCATAACGACCGAAATGCGTTTCCTTTACGACACAACCAATGCAATGTACCCGTAAGTCATGGCAGAGTGTTGTGATGACATAAGGCGCGTGGGTCGCCAAATACCATTAAATACATCCACGAGAGTAAAAGCACAGTCGAGTATTTATACCCGCCGGTGTTTAAAACGTTCAGGCACATGTGTTACTTTATAGGTGACGATGTCCTTATGGCTACATACAGCATAGAAGAAAAATGCCAACCACTCGAGAGATGAACCACTCATATCCTGGACTACACAGGTGTAGAATAAAGAGAAAACGGGTTAGAGAGCTACTTTACTGCGCGAAATACTTCGTAAATAAAATACTTAAGAAATATTTAATTTAAAAAAAAGCGGATATAAAAGCAGTCCTCGTCATACACATGTGTTATAGAGTAGTTCACCTCTCGAGAAACTGAAAAGAAATGGCCATATAAACGTATTCAATTATCACCACGTGCGAGGTACTCTTAATTAGTTACAAAATTACCATATATAATTTTTTTCAATTGTGCCGGAGCAACATCTCTGCGCCATTAATGAAATGATAGGAGTAAAATGCAAGGAAAATATGGAATATAGAGTTTGGGAAAGTACTCATCTAGGACTAGTTACTATTCCTCTACATAATATTTCACTTTGTCGGCATCACAGTGGGCAGTATGGCCCGACATAAAATCTAAATCAAGCTATAATAAGCCATTCCCGTTATTAGCCTGTACTTCTTGGCTAAAATATAAGATTAATAAATGCAATCGTGACTATAACAATGACGACAGTGTTCATTCCGTTCAGATAAACGATGCTTGTCCGGCCCACGTACCCGCAAAATTTAAGTGAAACTTTCACTTTAAAGTATCACAAACTCACGACTACCTCAGGAATGTATTTCAATTTCAAACGTAAAAATTTAACTTGTCAATTAGACTTCTTCTACCAGGCGTAGAGGGCGAGATTTCAAATTTCTCATTTTTTTAAATTTAATAATTGTATCTTAAAACATACCCAGGCGCGGATCCAGAACGGATTGGGCAGCAGCGGCCCCCCTTGAACCCCATAGATACCGCCTGATGGGTAGGCATTTTGCTTAACAATTTACCTGAATTAACGCTTAAGGCATGGCTCTGCCTTGGTCAGAGGTGGGTCGGGCTGGATTCGCGCCTGAATACATCTCGCCCACCTATCAACACATTCAGACGACGCTATTCCACCGTAATGGTTATATGTCTAAAAATATATGTACATTACAAAGTAATTCTGATGAAGAAACGATGAATGGATCTTACGTAGTAATGTGATATGGCGCTTAGAAATTATACAAAATAGTGACGATCCTTTAAACTACCTGAATTAGAGAAATGAGGCTACTATAAAATTAATACGCGCGCTGCGCGTAGAAATTGTATACATAATACATGTGTGTATTTAGATAGTTTCTAGGCTATTTAGGTCAAGTACAATAATACTTAATATAAATTTGTAAACACCAATTGGTTCGTTGAAGGAAGTGAATCATCGTAACCAGAAGCCTGTGATATGTTCGGAAGTGTGACGTTTCTGACACAGATTTGAGGCTTTCGACATCAAAGCCGTCATTGCGGAATTGATTGTGTAAGTTATAAGGATATCGTGTCCGAAGATTAACCCGGGAATTCAAACAAATGCAAAAATGTTCAAAGGCCGTCAACGTTTTAAATTTTCAATTGATCGTCTGACTTTTTTTTGCGCACTGCTTTCGGCAATCTTTAAATTGTTTACATAAAGCATTTAAAACAAAAGATCAAGAATATAATAAAATTTTGCGCTAGGCTACATAAAGATTCAATCCATAAGATTCTTTAAAGTGAGGAATTTTATTGCTATAGCGATCTGTAGCTCGTCTTATAGTTAGCCTACACAACGTGCTTTTGGCCCCGATACTTTTAATTTAAAATGCATCACAAACGCTATCAAAACACCGTCCGGTAGCCAATGACAAGGTAAAAGTGACGTCCAGGTTCCCTATCAGACACAAGACGCTCGTAAGTATTTTCTCCTAGGAGCTGTTTGGCTGCTTGAAGGCCCGCGTCGTTTTTACCGTGTATTGGACATATGGGCCACATCCTGGAGGCACAAAGCTTATGTAATTTTACCTGACCAGTGTAAGCTCTGACTACTTTTTTAAGGGTACATCAGATCAATATAAGGAACAAATCCTCGTTCGTCGCAGTACGGTACTGCACATTTTAGATTTATTCAAGCTGAGCAGTATTTTTCATTGCCCTAGAAGGGTTTGAAACAATTTAAAGGTATAGTAAACAACTGCATCATAGCAGAAGGAAAAATAGAGGAACATTTCAAACTTTTTGCTGGGTAAGCATAAGCCTGTACCATTACGAAAGCGTGATTTTGATACAAAATTACTCTGTCCCCTTTAATTTGTATCAATTGAGTTTACAAGCGTGATGCACAGCAATCAATTTATTGTCAATGCGAAAAGGTGCCACTGACTGAAAGGGCCCCACTCATAGGTACTAATGAGGCAGCATTAGTCATCAACCTTCACATCACACACGCAGCAAAAGACGCGTGGCATGGGTTAAAAAAAATAATTGTGTGAAGCTAACTACGCGAACTAAGCCCGGCCATTTTAATATGTTAAGTATCGCACATACAGAATAAGGTTTAGCTAGTTTGCCTTTTTCAAAATCTTATTACTCGCCTGACACGCTTCGGAAGCGTTTCGCCTTTCCGAGCAAACCCCAGACGAGCATCGAGTAAACATTGTTTCGTGTTTTAGAATTCTAAAACCACGGATTAATGAAAACATTTAGTTAAAATTTAATCACAGAGGCTACTTTATCGTGGGCCATAACGCAACTGATGTCACAGCAGAAAATGCCGTTTATCATTATTAAATTAAAATTATTATCATAATCACCATTTAAATTTTTAAAATAATTATAACAATTTCAATTTTATCAAATTTTACACAGGAAAATTGAAAACACAGCCTGAGCAAATAGTTTTCTCACCATGCAACACATATCCAATATCTGCAACAATGCACAAAATATCACAAATTTGGCACTGCAATCGATTCCAAACCCATCCTCAAAGGAAGACAATCCGTGATGACACCGTCCATCGCCGATCCATCCGAAAAACCAATTTACTTGCCATGAACGCAATTAGTTTCCGCAAACTAGCAGCACACATATTATTTAACACAATGACTGAGAATTCTTATACTCTGACCCCTTTTTAGGGGGCTAAAGAACATTCGACGTACTGTACACGGCTGAACGATTCGCCAAACTAGTAGTATCCATATAGGAGCCAGTAACAGCTAGTCTCGACAAATTACATACCCGCAGAGAGGAAAAACGAGAGGGGGATGGATGAGGCGCGGGGTGGAGGGCGGGTGAGATCCTAACGTGCATCGGGCACCGACAAAAAAAAAATTAGTCCGTTGCCTAAAAAATAGATGCCTGCCAAACGGCGTACCGGGCCGGCTCCCTCTACTGGATAGACTTGGAAGACGAGAGACTTTGCTACACAGAGAGGAGAGGGAGAGGAGAGAGTGGAAGGGGTGCGGGCGACAGGGCGGAGCCTATGGCAATGAGAGGGGGAAGACCATGAAGGGAGAGATGGTGTCCGGGTCGCTCACTGCTCGCCCGGCGCACCGCCGTTGCGCAGCCCGGCCTTCCGCTCGGGCGGCACCAGCTTCCGGAAGCAGTCGTCCATGAAGTTGGCCATGGAGCGGTACAGGTGCCGCTTCACCCCAAACAGGCTGTGGTTCTCGTCGGGGTAGATCTGAAGAAAAACGCCACAATCGCAAATTGTATGATCGCGTGCCTTTTTCCACGCCTTGAAAATGCAAGTGCAGCACGTGCGCAGCGCAGCGCAGGTACCTGCTGTCGGAAGAGCACGCCCGAGGCGGTGAGCGCGCGCGACAGCATCATGGAGTGCTGGAAGTGCACGTTGTCGTCGGCCGAGCCGTGCACCAGGTAGAACATCTTGTCGCTGCCGCGGAAACCGTCGCCGCGCCTCGTCAGGTCCGCGTCGTTGTAGCCCTTGTAGTTGCCCGTCACGTTGGGCACGCCCATGTAACGCTCTGCGTACGCCGAGTCTGCAAGAAGCGTTACCATCATCCCCCGTGTCGTGACGTGACGGTGACGATCCGTGACCGAACGCACGGCGGCGTCGAAAGCCACGTGCTGCGCGATGCAGGGAATGAAGGGTTCTGTGACGTCACATCGGAGCCGAGCCGGCTGCGGCATTAATTCAGACATGCTCTACAGGACAGGTTTCGCTGGGAGCGCGGAATTAATTCCGAGTAGTTGCCAACATCGCAAAACAAACACGAAGGGCCGGCGCCCGTTGGACGGACTGCGTCACGCACGGGGATACACTACACACACACCTGCGTGTACAGCCACGGACGAGGACGCGCCGTGCGTCACGGGGAGATACGGGGCCGGCATGAGGGGCGCGGACGCTAAGCCCAGCAGTTGGACAGTAGAACAGGTAATTGGGGCGCGCCCCGGGACGGGGCGGGGTGGGGCGGCGCTCTGACACATATTTTGACGAAACGAATACGAGGGGAAGCGTTTTGTCGCGGCCATGTTACGGCGAGTTATAAGAACGGCCGCTTGTCCCGGGCCGTGGAGATTGCGCTTTATTGCAGACACGCACACCATCATGTCGCTTTAACAGGGTCGGTACGACTAGAGGCCTGTAAAGTTAATGCCGGCCGGTCGGCCGTTCGTTAGTGCCGCAACAGACCCTACACGGCCACCGGCGCACCGCACCGCACCGCGCCCGGGCGGGCCGGGCGGCGCCTGCTGCCAGGTGACCCGGGTCCCCGCGGGTTCACAGGGGGCCGAAGTCCGCGCCCGAGCTGCCCCGGCCTGCGAGCCGGGTGACCGCCGCCCGGGCCTGAGGTGGGGCGGGGCGGGGCGGGGCGGGGTCCGTAGACTGATTCCTTGGGGCTTTTCGTGTGGGTTTCCTCGTCGCTCATAGAGGCGGTGCCGCACGGGAACGACAAGGATAGAAACACTCCTGGGAAGGCCTGCACTCACTCACCGTACAGCTTCCACGAGGTGACGGGCGCCACGCTGATGCCGCAGCGGAACACGTCCTGCTCCTTGGCCAGCAGCATGGCCGACACGAAGCCGCCGTAGCTCCAGCCCCACACGCCCACGCGCCGCTTGTCCACGAAGTGCAGCGTGTCGCGCAGGTACCTGCGGCACGCCACGCCCAGGGCATCCACATTGCAATCCCACTTTCTTTTTTTTTCAACACATTTGAGCTCCTCTCTAAACCTGTGCCTGTCGCTGTAAAAATGGGCCAGCGCGGCGCGGCGCGGCGGGGTTACTCACTCGGTGACCTCGAGCTGGTCGTTGACCTCGACGGTGCCCAGCTGCTGGTACACCTCGTGCATCATCTTGTAGCCCTGGCCGCCCGAGCCCCGGCCGTCGATCTGCGCCACGATGAAGTCCCTGTTGGAGGCCAGGTACGTGCTCCAGTCCACGCGCCACTTCTCCGTCACCAGCTGCGTGCCGGGGCCGCCGTACCTGAGAGGGGAGGGGAGCGAAACGTCATCACACCATGCAACATTTTTTTTACCAAACTCCAACTTTGAAGTTGATTCAAAAGAAAGCATTGCCTCAGCTGAGAGACGTTACTCTCTTACACTTGGACGACGAGCGGGTAGCGGGTGATCTCCTCCTCGCGCAGGCCGGGCGGCAGGTGCAGGCGCACCTGCGCGTAGTAGCCGCCAGAGATCTGCACGGGGAACGTCTTGACCTGCGGCAGCGCCATCTTGGACGCCAGCTCCTGGAGCCGCGTGTTGTTCTGCAGCGTGGTGATCAAGAGCGGCGCGTGGTCGTACTCCTCCTGGCCGGCGGGCTGGTGGGCTTGGTGGCCCTGGCCCTGGTGGCCCTGGTGGCCTTGGTGGCCCTGGTGGCCCTGGCCGTGCGCCGGCCCCTGGCCCTGGCCGTGTCCCGGCCCCGGCCCCGGCCCCAGCCCCGAGCGCTCGGTGCGATTGTACGGCGCCCGCGTGCGGAAGAGGCGTGCGTTGGGGATGCCGGGGCCCTTGCACTCCAGCACGAAGTACGTCAGCTTGGGGCTGAACACGGCGTTGTGGTACAGGCACGGCCGCACCAGGATCTCCTCGACGCGTGGCACCGGCGCTGTAAGAGTGGATATACCTGACAATTCTTTCCTAATTATTTTTGTTTTGGGAGGGAAGGGGGGGCGGGGAATAAAACAGCTATACCCCGCGTCCACCCACCCCCATAGCCAAGCGGGGGTGGCGAGGCGCGCGCCCGCGATACCCCACGCTGAGAAACAGGGAAGAGAAAGGGCAATCTTTTCCACCAGTACTGTAGTTTCGCAAGGAGTATTGGCTTGGTGCTGCAGGGTGCAGAGATGTAGCGTAAACTTTTGTTGTTATTTTTTTTTTAGAGTGGGCGCGTAAGAGCGGTCGATACTCTCTCCCGCAGGGACAGGGAAGGGAGCGGGAGGGGCTGTAAGGTCGGTCAGGGGAGAATGGTCCAGGCCTAAAAAATAAAATAATAACAAAATAAGGGCAGTTCTGATCGGAAATCCGGCGCCGCTCAGTGAGTGAATTGTGGCGCCGTTTAACGAGTCAGTCCTCACAGTGTATTGCGGGGGACAACGAAGAGGAGGACGGTGAGGGTGAGGACGACGAGGCGGAGGAAGAGGAGGACGAGGAGTACTCACCCGCCTTCTCCTTCTTCCTGGCGGGCTGTTGCGTGGTGACGGGCGGCTCGGTCGAGTGCTCCACGTCGTCCCAGTCCTCCTGGCCCGCCTCCTCGGTCCTGGCCGTGTCCGTGGCGGCCTGGTTGTAGTAGCTGCTGGCCAGCGTGGCGCCGGCGCCGGCGTCGCCCTTGGCCGGGTCGGGCGAGCACGTGAGGCAGCGGGGCACGGGCGCCGGCTCGCCCTGGCCCTGCGCCGCCGAGCTCACCATGTACAGGTGCAGCTGGCCCGGCCGGCCCTCCGGCACGCCCAGGTAGTACACCTGCTGGTGCGTGTGGTCCCAGGCGACGATGCGCGCCACCTCGAACTTGCCGTGCGTCAGCGGCACGACGCGCTTGCGCGTGATGTTGACGTGCACGATGTGGCGGAAGAAGCCGGCCGCGCCGTCGCGCACCGGCGCCATCGTCACGTAGTTGTTGCCGTCGGGCGCGAACAGCGGCGGCGGCTGCGCGTCCACCCAGCCGCGCGCCTCGTTGGACACGCGCTGCGTCTGCAGCACACCGGAAGGGAATATTGATTCTCGTACGGATCGACAAGTTTTTTTTTTGTTTTGTTCTGAAAGTATTTAGCAGCAGCCCCGCGTATTGCTGGAGACATTGAAAGCTCTTACCTCGACGCACGCCCAGGTCGGGCTCTTGCAGATGGAGATGATGGACAGGTTCTGCGGCCGGTTCATCCACACGACGGACACCTCCGTGGCGCTGAGCCAGGTGGCGGCCGACAAGTAGAAGTCCCTGTGGCGGTGCGGCAGTGTTGTAGAGGAGGGGTTGTAGGAGGCGGAGGGAGAATAAAGTGGGTGCCCTGCCGTGCTGGGCTGGGCGGGCTGGGCCCGCTCGTGCTGAACGCGCTCCATCCCTCCTCCCTCACGACCTTGTTCTCAGCGGGCGCGGCGCGGCGCGGCGCCGCCGCCAGTACCGCCCCGCCCCGCCCCGCCCCGCTCCGGGACCAGCACCCTCGCCCCCTCACCTCTGACCATTTCGATTACCGCGCAGCCATCAATAAAGGCCATATCACACCGTCGCTCGCTGTTTACGACTTTCGGAACGGAGCGGTGCCGTGCCGGCAACGGGGCGGGCGTGGTGCGGCGGAGTGAAGAAAGCTCTAAACCTTTAATTTCACGCCGCCGTTACACACAGAGTGCAACCGCCGCGACGTTCATGTCGAAATAAAATTAACTCTTTTATAGATGGCTGAGTTAGAGAACAGTTGCTGTGAAAATTAATGTGACGGCCGACTCGGCGACATCGCGTATATGCGAATGCGGAAGGTATCGAGCCCCTGGAGGTGCTCCCTGCGCCCCTGAGCGCGGCGCGGCGCGGGGGCGCGACCGCGACCTCCCCAGCACCATTCACTCACTCACTCACTCACCTATTGAAGCCGAACGCCAGCGGCGGCTCCAGGTCCCTGGTGCGGATGTCCGACGGCACAGTCAAGTTGGCGACCCTGAGCGTAACGATCGGGTTCGGCGTGCCGGGCTGCAACAAATGGCGATCATTTCGCAGCACATGCGAGGATAGCAGTGGATGGGGCGAGGAGCAGGGGGCGAGGCGAGTAGGAGAGATTCGCCAAGTTAAGTTTTAGTCCGGCGAGTCATGGCGCAGCACCAGCAACAGCAGCACATAACGAGGAAAGTTTATACGTCTCGCCGGGAGTCTCAGAAAATGCACTCTAATTAATTTCCGAGCTCCCCGCCGCCACCACCGCCCTCTATAGCCGCTGGGGTCCGGGCCGGGCCGGGGTGCGACGGGGCGCAGACGTGGAGGGAGCCCTTCCCCCGCCCCCGCCCCGCCCCGCCCCGCGCGTAACGTTGCGCAGAGCCATCAGAATTTATTTCTCGAGCTCAAAGTTTGGCGGGGCGGTCGTCCAGTTGCCGGACAGGCGGCAGCGGCAGCGGCAGCGCCTCCCCGGGGGGCCGGAGCAGACGGACAGCCGCGACGGACAGCCGCCGAACAGGGAACGGACAGCAGCAGGGTGAGGGGGCCGGGGGCCCAGGGGGGCGGGCGCCCTCGCATTAACGATTTATCAATCGTCCGGACCGGACGCGCCCCGGGGGGCTGCCCACCCCGGCCCCACCCGGCCCCGCCCGTACGCACCGGGGCGCAGCGCAGCGCAGGACTCACCTTGGGGTAGCGCAGGCTGCGGATGTCCGGGTACTGGCGGTCGTCCTCCACCGTGCCATACCAGGGGATCTTCATCTCCTCCACCAGCGTGTCGTTGAAGGTGGCGAACAGCACCGAGTGGCCCCCCTCGGACATCCACATGGCCGTGCGCCCGCGCAGGATCTCCTCTGCGAGCAAAGAGAGACGGACGGGTCGGGTCAGCGGGGCGCGCAGCGCAGCGCAGCTTCCACTGGGAGGGCCCGGGGCGCGGGGCGGGCCGGCCGCCCGACACGGCTGCGCGGCGGGCCTGCCTACCCTGCCGCCCGCAGGCGCCCTGCTCCGCCCTGCTCCGCACAGCATCCTCACCCTCGTACAGCCAGTCGGGCACGCCGTTGCAGATGACGCCCGGCACGGCCGTGCTCGTGATGCGGTACGAGCGCGTCGCGTTGGCGCTCGGCTTGTAGTAGATGTCGTAGTCGTAGACCATGAGCAGCGCGCTGCCGCGGCCCGCCCAGGCCGCGTCCAGGAGGAAGGGCGGGCCCGGCGCCAGCCCCGCGCCCGGCGGCCCCGGCGGCCCCACGGGGCCCAGCGGGCCGGGGGCGTGCGCGGGGGGCGGCGGGGGCGGCGCCTCCGTGGGCGACAGCGGCACCAGGTCCCCGGTCGCAATGTTGTAGATGGTGTACTGCGCCAGGAAGGAGTACCGGAACAGCTGCGGAGAGAAACAACGACAAAGCAAAATCAGGAAACGGAAGATAGAAGAGATAATTTAACATGGAAAAAGGAACCGACGACTGCATTGGATCTTACCTTCTGAACGTTGTACCCGAGCAAAACATACTTGTGGTCCGGGGAGACGTGTATCTTCGATGGATTCAGCCTTTTCTGTAGGGGAGCGAGTTAAACCAGTCAGTCACCGGCGCGGCGCACAGAAATGCCTCGTGCTCGCTTTACTTGAGCAGAGCAGTCACCCACTCACCAGAGTCGTGTTGCTGATGAGGGTGACGGTGGTGAGGTTGCGGGCGTGCAGGACGCTGAGCCCACCCCACTGGTCGAGCAGCACCAGCTCGTCATCTGCAACGGACAGGACGGTCAGCACCACGACAGGGCAGTGCAGGGCAAAGTATCCCACTACAGACAGGACCCGGGGGAGCAGGGGGAGGGGCACCCCTCTTAAATCGCCCGTGAAGGACACGCGCTCGATGGCGTGGTGGCGCCCCCCCCCCCCCTAATAGCAGTCGGGGTATATTACATCATACACTCACGGGCGCCGCTAAATGGCGGGGAGCTGCCGACTGATTCCGAGTATCGCATACCTCTGTCCTTGTCGCACTCCCGGGGCACTGCCATGCTCGACATAGGGCACCGCCATGGGTGCGACAAGCACGGAGGCACCACCAGAACGGTCCTGTGAATCAGCCGGCTGATGGCTCTCCTCAAGACAACACATCAGCCGGGTGACAGCGCGGGGGTTCGGGGTGCGGGTGGGGGCCTCTGGGGTGAATGGAATGCCTGGCTCCGCACAGCGGAAGTGCCGGGCCGGGGCGACCCCCCCCCCCCCCCCTACCCCTCGGCTCCGTTCACACTACATTATTCTCCAGCCAGCTCGGCAGACAGAGGGAGGAGTACGATTCTCCGCAGCCGCACAAAAGCCATGATTCATAGGCCCGAACGTCCGGGCTGGTGCCTTGCGTGTGAGGCGGGGCGGGGGTAGTGGCTTGACCGGCCTGCTGCGCCTGGGGCGGGGCGATCTAGTTGAATCGAGTTGAACAACTCCAACGGCGCCAGCCGCTCACTCGTGCAGAGCACACCTACACGACCGCCCCACCCCGCCCCACCCCGCCCCGCCCCACCCCGCCCCGCCCCGCCCCGCCCCGCCCCTTCATCAAGGCAATGAGGGACGCGCAGCGTACCGTTAAGAGCGGAAGCCGCGCCGAGGCTGAGGCGGCCGAACTTGAGGTGTCTCGTACACGTGGCGGCGGCATTAGAGGAGGTGGGGCGGGGCGGGGCGGGGCGGGGCGGGGCGGGGCGGGGCGGGGCGGGGCGGGGCACACTCGGTACACTCACGGGTCTTCGTTTTCCTATATACACAACACTCCGATGTGTAACGCTGCTACGGGCGCGCCCCGCCACGCCACGCCACGCCACGCCACGCCATGACACCGAGTCACCTGGAGCCAGCTTAATTAACGTCGTATTCCGCGGCCCATAACCACGACTAGTGCCGAGCGAGGGGGAGAGGAGGAGGGGATGGGCGCTGGCACCTGACAGCGTCAAGTCGAGCGCCCCGCCCCGCCCCGCCCCGCCCCGCCCCGCCCCGCCGCGCCGTGGCGGGCGGGAGATAGATGAGAGGATGGAGTGTAATTGGAGGGATGGGGCACCAGGCACCGCGCTGGCACCACCGGAGCGACACACGAGGAGGAAAAAGAGGACGCGGGGCAGGAAAAAACTAGAGAGGGAGAGGGAAAAGGCAAGGTAAAAAACGGTCGTGTAAAAGGGGAAGGAGACGCAGCTGGGTGAGGAGGGGAAAGGCTAAGCAGCATGGGCCGCCCAGGTCGGCGTGGGCCAGTGTAAAATGGCAAAGGCGTCGTTACGTGGGTATTCATGGGCAGAGCGAGGCGTGGCGAGGCGTGGCGAGGCGTGGCGTGGCGTGGCGTAGGGGCGCGAAACGCAGAGCCTGGGTCGCATCAAAGTGAGCAGCTTCAGCTTTCACGCCGGCGCCGGCACGGCCTGGCAGCCGACTTTCAGCCGGCACGCGCGCCTGAGCAAGGCGAGGGCGTAGTGTCACACCGACTCACCCTGCCGCCTGATGACGACATCTCTCTCACTTTTTTTTCTCCTTATTTTCAGCCGCTGAGAAAATAGCTAAAGCAAGCTGAAAAGAAATAGTCCAACCATGTCGGACATGGGTGCTTCCCAACGTTCTGCATCAGTAAAAAGCCGATGGTAGTTATTCCGTTCGGCATTTGTGTCGTATTCATTATAGCCAGTGTAAAACAGGATGTGGGACATAGTGGCCAGCAGAGAGGCGTTCCATGTTCGACTCGATGTGAGGACGGGAAGGAGGGCGCTCCACCCCGCGCCGCGCCGCGCCACGCTGCCCCCGGAAGGGCATGACGCTGCACCTTCCAGGTGGGGGCCGCACCGCCGCCGTCGCCGCCTCCGCCTCCACGAATCCGCTGGGGGCAAAGTTCAGCGTGCCGGTCGCCCTGGGCCCGTGCCACGCCACGCTACGCCACGCCACGCCACGCCACGCCACGCCACGCTAGACCACGTCGCGCCACGCCACGCCGCGCCGCAGCTGACAGAGGACAGACCCCGACCCGAACGCATTCAGCCCGGCCTCGCCCACGTTAATTTCCTCGCGATGTTTTCGTTTGTTTCAATGTGCTCGTTGGAAGCCTTTACTGTACAGCGGCCCGTTCTATAAAATTAACATACAAATTTGTAGGAAAGGTATTTGCTGGCAGTGTAAGAGGGACTTGCAGAGTGAGTGAGACAGTCTGGTCTGCTGCCGCGGGGTCGTGCAATACATCCGAGCGGAGTGGGTTACCCCGCGCGGCGCGGCGCGGCGCCGGCGTCGCGCCAGAGGGTGTGTCTTATCAGCATCCCTGGATCCGCGTGAGGCGGGGCGGGGCGGGGCGGGGCGGGGCGGGGCGGGCGGGGCGGGGCGCCACCAGCCAGGCTGTGTGTCGGCACGTTCAACAGGCGCCTTTTAGTTTGGTGCATAATAAGGAAGGGGAGCAGTGTGGCGGGCGGGGCGGGGCGGGGCGGGGCAGGGGTGCCAAAAAAGGGGAGAGGGGGACTCGGCTGCGGCCCGAAGGACAAGGAGCGCCCAGGCTGGGCGGGCCGGGCCGGGCCGGGCCGGGGCCGCAGGTGAAAACGAACACCGAACACAAACAGTCTGTCTGTTTGTACGGCGAGAAAGCCCACGACGGGCCGGGCGGGCCAGGCAGGGCAGAGTGGAGGCGCCGACCTCGTTTGCAATCGCGGGGCGGGGCGGGGCGGGGCGGGGCGGGGTGGCGGTCTCCGTGAAGTGCGTGGCGGGGCGGTCCGGGGCGGTCCGGGGCGGTCCGGGGCGGGGCGGGCGGACCACGAGCTCATCGGAAACATCCACCACTACGAGCCGAGGTGCAGGTCGCCATCGACAATAACATGATTACGAGGATTCCGCAAAGGCTTCGAGTCGAATCGCCCAATGCCGCATTGTGACCTTTACAGACTTGCGGGGCGGGGGCGTTGTGGTGGACAACAGCGACTATTTCCGGACCTCTTTTCAGGATAAAACTTTTGAAAATTTTAACAGTGTCTCTCACCGTTGTGTGTGCCTAGCCTAGACCGTCGTGGCCGTGCGGCGCTATGCATAGCCAGCCAGGTCAGGCCCGACCTGGCACTGTACTGCGAGAGCTGCCCTGCCCAGCCCACACAATTATTAATGAAATGGAAATGAACCGGCGCGTGCGCTCCCCCCCCCTCTCCCTCTCCCTCTCTCTCTCACATGAGTTGTAGTTCGCATGAGCACAGCGCCACACAGCTTTGCCATGATTGCTCTTTGGTGTGGAAGGTAGAGAGGCCCTTAAGAGAGAGGGGGAGGGGGAGAGAGGGGGGGAGAGAGAGAGAGAGAGAGAGAGAGAGAGAGAGAGAGAGAGAGAGAGAGAGAGAGAGAGAGAGAGAGAGAGAGAGAGGTGGAAAAGAGGCGTTCAGGGAGGGCCAGACTGAGACACTCCGCTCCTCTCCTCTCCTTGGCGAGTTGTCAACACGCCACGTCGCCCTCCCCTCCGCTCTCATGTCTTTGGTGGTCTCTCGCTCACTCGCTCGCGCGCCTCCGCGACAACCTCCTCTCCTCTCCTCCCCTCTCAACAGCTCTCCCACTCTCCCGGCCACCTCTCGCTCTCCCTCTCCCCCGCACGCTCCCCACCCCACGCGCTGTTTGTAAAAACGATCACGCCGTCCTTTACACGCTGCCTCCTCTCCCCGCGCCGCGCCGCGCCGGGCCATGGCGCGTCGCTCTCTCCTCTCCTCTCGCTCTCGCGTAAGGTCTCGTGCCTCCTCTCCCCACGCCGCGCCGGTCCATGGCGCGTCGCTCTCTCCTCTCCTCTCGCTCTCGCGTAAGGTCTCGTGCCTCCTCTCCCCACGCCGCGCCGGGCCATGGCGCGTCGCTCTCTCCTCTCCTCTCGCTCTCGCGTAAGGTCTCGTGCCTCCTCTCCCCACGCCGCGCCGGTCCATGGCGCGTCGCTCTCTCCTCTCCTCTCGCTCTCGCGTAAGGTCTCGTGCCTCCTCTCCCCACGCCGCGCCGGGCCATGGCGCGTCGCTCTCTCCTCTCCTCTCGCTCTCGCGTAAGGTCTCGTGCCTCCTCTCCCCACGCCGCGCCGGTCCATGGCGCGTCGCTCTCTCCTCTCCTCTCGCTCTCGCGTAAGGTCTCGTGCCTCCTCTCCCCACGCCGCGCCGGTCCATGGCGCGTCGCTCTCTCCTCTCCTCTCGCTCTCGCGTAAGGTCTCGTGCCTCCTCTCCCCACGCCGCGCCGGTCCATGGCGCGTCGCTCTCCTCTCCTCTCGCTCTCGCGTAAGGTCTCGTGCCTCCTCTCCCCACGCCGCGCCGGTCCGCGGCGCGTCGCTCTCTCCTCTCCTCTCTCGCTCTCGCAGGTCTCGTGCCTCCTCTCCCCACGCCGCGCCGGGCCGCGTCGCTCTCTCTCTCCTCTCGCTCTCGCGTAAGGTCTCGTGCCTCCTCTCCCACGCCGCGCCGGTCCATGGCGCGTCGCTCTCTCCTCCTCTCGCTCTCGCGTAGGTCTCGTGCCTCCTCTCCCCACGCCGCGCCGGTCGCGGCGCGTCGCTCTCCTCTCCTCTCGCTCGCGTAAGGTCTCGTGCCTCCTCTCCCACGCCGCGCCGGTCCATGGCGCGTCGCTCTCCTCTCCTCTCGCTCTCGCGTAGGTCTCGTGCCTCCTCTCCCACGCCGCGCCGGTCCATGGCGCGTCGCTCTCTCCTCTCCTCTCGCTCTCGCGTAAGGTCTCGTGCCTCCTCTCCCCACCGCGCCGGTCCATGGCGCCGGCTCTCGCGTAAGGTCTCTCCGCGGCGCGTCGCTCTCTCCTCTCCTCTCGCTCTCGCGTAAGGTCTCGTGCCTCCTCTCCCCACGCCGCGCCGGGCCATGGCGCGTCGCTCTCTCCTCTCCTCTCGCTCTCGCGTAAGGTCTCGTGCCGGCCTGGCCTGGCCCTTAGCATTCTGCCAGCGGCCCTATCTGTCGCTGGCGTCATCTGTTAGCGGGGAGGTTGGGCGGGGTGAGGCGGGGTGGGGCGGGGTGGGGCGGGGTGGGGCGGGGTGGGGCGAGGCACGGGGACACGTTCATCCACTCACAAACAGGTTGCCGACTGAGATGTGTCGAGCCGCAAACCGCTGCCTGCCCCCCCCCCCCCTCCACCCCTCCCCCCCTCCGCCCCGGTACTTCGTGACGAGGTTAACGCCACTACTCGTTGTAGTAAAATAAAACTGAATGAATACAACTAGCGTCCGTGACAACTAGTCGCGGTGGTGTGGCACTGCGCGGGCAGGGGGCGAAACAGATAGAGGGTTAATTCGTAACGTGAGACAGGAGAGTATAAGAGAGACAGATCGTCGAGGGGAGAGAGGGAGAGCGGGAGAGGGAGAGGGAGCGAGAGAGAGAGAGAGAGAGAGAGAGAGAGAGAGAGAGAGAGAGAGAGAGAGAGAGAGAGAGAGAGAGAGAGAGAGAGGTGGGGAAATGTGGGAGGTGCTGCTGGAAGGAGGCTGCAACTGAAAGTGGGCTAGTGTGTATCGATCCAGGCAGACCGCGGCAGGGCAGGGCGGCAGGGCAGGGCTGGGGAAGAGCACGGACCCCACCCCCACCCCACCCCCACCCGCACCTCCAAAACCCCGCAACACCCCCTCCCAGCACCCCTGCCCCCAACCACCCCTGGCGCGGCGCGCGGGCCAAGTCTACGAAAGACTTTAAAGGCCGGGCGGGGGCGGCGGGGGCGGCGGCGGCGGCGGCGGCGGGGGCGGGGGCGGCGGCGGCGGCGGGGGAGGTTGTAATTGTTGAACGGAGACAGTGCAGTGCGGCCAGGACGGTGGTCCCCTGCTCCGGCTGGTCCCCAGGACCGCCCAGGCGTGCTTGTGCTCCTCACGGCTGGCCGGAGCGCTATACATATACGTAAGGGAGGCCGCGGCCACGTGGGCTGAAGGGGGAGGGGGCGCTGGGGACGGAGGACGGGATCAGGTGGACCGGGCGGCAGGAGGGGGCAGGGCGGGGGGCAGAGAGGAGAGGAGCGCAATACATATGCGTAAGGGAGGCCGGGGCCACGGGGGGTGAAGGGGGGGGGGGCGCGGGGGACGGAGGAGGGGATCAGGTGGACCGGGCGGCAGCAGGAGGCAGGGCGGGGGGCAGAGAGGAGAGGAGCGCTATACATATACGTAAGGAGGCCGCGGCCACGTGGGCTGAAGGGGGCGCTGGGGACGGAGGACGGGATCAGGTGGACCGGGCGGCAGGAGGAGGCGGCGGCAGGAGGCAGAGGGCAGAGAGGAGAGGAGCGCTATACATATACGTAAGGGAGGCCGCGGCCACGTGGGCTGAAGGGGGGCGCTGGGGACGGAGGACGGGATCAGGTGGACCGGGCGGCAGGAGGAGGCAGGGCGGGGGCAGAGAGGAGAGGAGCGCTATACATATACGTAAGGAGGCCGCGGCCACGTGGGCTGAAGGGGGGCGCTGGGGACGGAGGACGGGATCAGGTGGACCGGGCGGCAGCAGGAGGCAGGGCGGGGGGCAGAGAGGAGAGGAGCGCTATACATATACGTAAGGGAGGCCGCGGCCACGTGGGCTGAAGGGGGGGGGGGCGCTGGGGACGGAGGACGGGATCAGGTGCACCGGGCGGCAGCAGGAGGCAGGGCGGGGGGCAGAGAGGAGAGGAACCCGGCGTGGCCGGCGGCCACGTGTCGCCACGTGGGTAGGGACGAGGAGGATGAGGACAGGGGTGGTGCGCCCCGCCCCGCCCCGCCCCGCACAGTGGTCGTAGGGCAAGGACGAAAATGGAGATCAGTTTGGCCCCGAGACAAAGGCGTGGATGAGAATGGGCGGGCCGGGAACACGGAGGAAGGCGGAGAAAGCGTGGAGAATGAGGACTGTGGTCAGAGAAGGGAGACGTGGCGGTAGGCGACGGGGACGGCACAGAGGGAAGAGGGAGGAGAGGGAGGAGAGAGAGTTAAGGAGAGGGAGGAGAGGGAGGAGAGGGAGGGAGAGGAGAGGGAGGAGGGGGCGTCGAGGCAAAGCGCAGGCTCGGCTCGGCTCCTCAGTGTTAGCTTAAGGAGGGAGGGTGGAGCGGCCAGCAGCAGCCGACCCGGCACGGAGAGCAGGCCTGCCGGACGGAGAGAGAGAGAGAGGGGGGTGGGAAGAGGGAGAGAGAGGGCGGGAGACAGAGGGAGAGAGAGAGAGAGAGAGGGAGAGAGAGAGGGGGGGAGAGAGAGAAGAACGCACGGAGCGACGCATCGCGCCCGTGCCCTGCCCGCCCGCACAGGTGCGCGCCGATAGAGATCGCAGCCGGATGTACGTGGATGGGATTGGAACACCTCGCCCCGCCCCACCCCACCCCGCCCGTGATGGTGGTAGGGGGACCCCCTCCCCCTCCCCAAAAAAAAAAAAAAAACGAGATGGAAAAGGAAACAGGAAAGTCGAGAGCAGCGCGTTATTGCGCGGGACGCGGGGCGGGCGTGGTGCAAAGTAGAGGAAAAGAGAAAATAAACCGATAGAGAAGAGGAAAAGGGCAAAGCTATATGCAGAGTTATCGGCCAAGGGAAAATAAAATGCGTGCGGTCCAACGGGCTGCGAAACCTTCCCGCAGCGACCCCGTCCAATGTTTTCCGACATACCAATAGTCTTTTTCAAAACTGTTGAAGAACAGTCGACCCAGTTCACAGTCCTTTTCTCCACGGTTCTGTTCCGTTTCCTCTCGGTACTTGTGGACCGGCGCGCCCCGAGCAGCGCGCCCCGCCCCCAGAGGCCCCGTGCAGGGGCACTATCGCACTCTCCACTAATAATTTATATCTGCAGGTGGGGCTGTGGGGTGGGGCCCGGAGGGGGCGCGGGCGGGGCGGGGTGGGACGGGGCGGGGCGGGGTGGGGTGGGGCCCGGAGGGGGCGCGGGCGGGGCGGGGTGGGACGGGGCGGGGTGGGGCCCGGAGGGGGCGCGGGCGGGGCGGGGTGGGACGGGGCGAGGCGCACTGGGGACGCCAAACATAACCGGCGGGTCCTGGAAACTCAAACGTGACCGGCCACCGCGTCGCACCGCACCGCACCGCGCGTGAAGTTGGTCAAAGTCCCGCCTCGCCCACACCACCGCCCCGCCCCCGCCGGGCCCCGCCGGGCCACAGGTCGGGCCCGGCCCACGCGAAGCACGTGGCAAATTGAAAAAGAAACAGAAAGGGAGGGGGGAGGGGGGGCGTTCGCCAAAGGGATGCATAAACCCGCACATCCGAGGGCACGGCACGGCACGGCTCTACCCCGCCCGCCCGGGCCCACCACATCCGCCGCCCGCAAAGGCAAAAGAGTTTTGCACGCGGCCCACGCCCCACCCCGCCCCGCCCCGCCCCGCCCCCCCCCGCCCCACCACGCCCCACCCCGCCCCGCCCCGCCCCACCACGCCCCACCACGCACACCACCACATCATCATCCACTGGCCCTGGCGCGCACCCATCACCAGCTCGGCGTTAAGAGCGATTCGGAACCTCTCTGTTCGGAGCGGAGGAGGAGGAGAAGGAGGAGGGACTTGTTGTTCGTAACATGAATCACATCGCTTCGAGGGGCGGCGGGTGAGATGGCCCCCACTGGCGTGGAGAGGGGACACTGAAGTGTCCAGACAGGACTGAGGGCCGGGCCGGGCCGGGCCGGGGCAGAGAGGGGGCGGGAGTGGGGCGGGGGTGAGAAGGCGCGGGGGAGAACTGAGTAAATAGTGCAGCCGATAGGACGACAGGCACTCTAAGCGGGGTCCGGATAAGAATCGGCCGGCGAGCGACCGGGAGGGCAGTGGGAGGGCGGGTGGGCGTGGCGGGGCGGGGCGGGGCGGGGAGGGGAGGGGGGCGCCAGCCATGCAAGGTCCCCGCCCCGCCGGAGAGTCCCGTCCCATCCCCGGGGAGCTCTTGAGCCGCGCCGGGCCGGGCCGGCCGGAGGGCTTAAGGGCGTTAATGTACTGCATGGCCGGGACGGGACGGGACGGGACGGGCTGCTGCAAGGCCAAGGCCGCGGGGAGCGCAAGGACGGCGTGCTCGTGACATGGCAGACGGCACGCGCGCGCACAGACACACATGCAGACGCAAAAAGGACATGCGGGCGCTACTGCTACCAGAGAGCGCTGCGGGGACGCACATGTAGTCCATTACTGTTCTCAAGGGCGCCGCCGGGCCGTGCCGGACCCCGGGTCTACCCCCTGCCCTGGTCTCAGAGTCCAAGGCGACACCCAGAACCGTCCGAGCAGAGCGCAATCTCAATGTAAATTGCACGTCCAGCAGCAGCAGCGGACCGTACATATATATCGTGGGGCCGCATGGGCGCCCCTGCGTCTGGAGCCGCGCTGCGGGGCGTCCGGCCCTGTGCTGGGCGGGGTGGGGTGGGGTGGGGCGGGGCGGGGCGGGGCGGGGCGTTCAGGGCCATTAGCAAGGGCGTCGAATTATAACAACAACCATACCGCAGTCCAGTACAGTCCAGCCGAGGCCTGGGCCTGGCGCGGCCACGCCATCCGCCCATCAGGGGGCCGCCCGGCCCGCCCTGCGCTGCTAGTTCGCTGCGCTTGATGGGGAGGAAAGGGATTTGAAGCCCCCCCCCCCCCAACTCACCCCATGGCCCCCCGGTCCCGGTCCCACCCCATGCACTTTACGTGCAGATCATTCTTCCCGCACGACAGAGAGCTTTACCGCAGAATGGACCAGGCGCCCCCTACCCCCCTTCCGCTCTAGGCTCACATCCCCGAAATCTCTCCCCCGGGGGAATGGATTACCGTCGTGCCGTCCGGTCCAAATCTCCATCAACCACCCCCACTGCACCCCCCCCCCAATCCCCCCCCCCCCTGACGCCTACCACCCCACCTCTCCTATCGGTTCCGCACCTTTCTCTTCCTCGTCCTCCTCCTCGTCGTCTTCCTCGTCCTCCCCACCACATCGCTTTCGCTTTCACACGCGTGAACCCCGCTCGTTCAGCAAACAGGTGCGGGGGGGGGGGGGAGGGGAGTGAGGTGCGGGTAGCGGCGCACAGAGCGTGAGCGGGCGTTTTGTAGTCTTGAGTAATGACACCTCTGGGCCGACAGACAGACGAGGGGCGGGGTGGGGCGGGGCGGGGCGGGGCGGGGCGGGGCGGGGGCGGGGCGGGGCGGGGCGGGGCGGGAGGTGCCTATCCCGGCTGCTCAACAGTTGTGGAGGAGCCCCAGGCCCAGGACCCCCAGTCACGTCCACCTCACTGCACCCAGAGCGCGGCGCGGCGCACCCCAGGACGAGTCAAGTCAGGTGAAAAGCTTCTGATCGCCAGGCTCAAACGCGTTTCAGATTTCAGAACGGCAATATTTTTCGAATTTTCCCCATACGACCCCACAAGGAACGATAAAAACAGCATGCAGCAAACGAAAGATATGTCTTTATATATATCTAGGTCGTCCGGCCTCCGGGCTCGGCCCGTAACATATATTGAAGGCTGGGGCGGCATCAATGAGTCAGAAGACTACTACCGTCTACTGTCTCCTTGACTGCACGTAGGATAAATCTTTAGCAAGTGTAATTTCTCATGACCTTCCCTCGGCGTTCTCGTGCTGCCCTTTCCCCCTGTGCGCTCGCTGTCACAGCTGACGAGTACACGACAGGTCAAGAGAAAGGCCGGCTCGCTCTGTCCTTTCTCCCGGGCGGGGCGGGGCGGGGCGGGGCGGGGCGGGGCGGGGCGGGGCGCGGTGGGCGTGTGACTGACTGACGTGACGGCGGCGTGGTCGAGCGGTGCGGCGCGGCGCGGCGCAGAGGGGAGCGGAGCGGAGCACGTCTCAGAACTCCGCGAGGAATACATTCATACTTATGTATGTATGTATGCCCCACCCGGCCCAGCCCGGCCCGACCGCCCTTCTCCGGGGGTCGTTGATGAATAGGGGGAGACCGATAGAAAAATGCCCTTTCATTGCGGAAAAGCCGATTTAGAAACGGCTCGGCGACGACGCGGTCGTGGAATATTCCGCCTCCTCGTCCTGCCTCACAGAAACCCCACTCCCCTCCCCCAAACCTCTCCCTCTCCCTGAGCTGCTGGCGGCGGGGCGGCGGCGGTGGCCGACTGCCCATGAAGACCGCTCATATTTCAACATCATTTCGCCGCGAATTCGGCTGCGGCGACCTACATCGCAAAAGCGTAAGAGCGAGGGTTGGCTCTCTCCTCTCTTCTCCATAAGCCCTCAGCTCCGGGGCTCTCCCGCACTGGGTCTTCACGCCTAGGCAGCGGCTGGGCTGCAGCGCTCTCACCGGACAGCCTCACCTGGGCCTGGGCCCTCCTTCCACCCAGCCCGCGCGCTTTTCGACCGAGAATTGAGGCGCGTAATTTTCGTTTGGGTTTCGGATCAGGTAGCGTAACAGGATTACAAACCAAAGCTCTGCGCGCCCCGCCCCGGGCACTGACCAGATCGTCGGATAGCGGGAAAGAGATAGAGAGGGAGAAATGGAGGGAGGGAAAGGGAGAGAGAGAAGAGAAAGGGAGGGAGGGAGGGAGGGAGGGAGGGAGATGGGGAGAAAGAATGAAAGAAAGAAGGAGAGAGCGACTTGGGAGGCAAACAGTTTTAAACTACTTTCCCTGGCGGTACACACACCCGGAGGCCGGAGGGCTCGCGGCGGGGCGCGCCCTACCCTGCCCCGCCCCGCCGAGTACACTGTGCTGCGGCCCCACTTGTCTGGAGAGAGCAGAGAGAGTAGAGAGAGCCGAGAGAGCGAGAGAGAGAGCAAAACATAGGGAGAGAGGGGAGGTGGGCGGGAGCGGCTGCTTCTGTGAGAGTGACCCGACGACCCGATAGACCCGCGGCGGGGCGGCGGGTACATTGGCATGTCTGTCTGTCTGTATGTCTGTCTGATCTACCTGCCGTACGTCAAACCTGTCCTCGACCCCACACGTGTTGCCCGGGTCGGGTCGGATCGGGTCGGGTCGGACGGGGTCAGATCCACGAGATCGGCCGAAAACGCCGAAAACACGACGTTCGCGATCAAACGGTCTAGAGGAGCGAACAGGCCCGGGGCGGGGCGGGGCAGGGAGAGCAGAACCGCTTGCTCGTTAGCATTGGGCCGACATCAGGCGGCTGAATGGGGAGAGAGCACTGAGCCAGGGCTGTTTGTCCCTCCATCGGCCCCGTGCCATCAGGGGGCCGGGGGCGGGCCGGGGGCGGGCCGGGGGCGGGCCGGGGGCGGGCCGGGGGCCGATGACAGCGGGGGACTGTGGGAACGTGTCCCTGCCACCATGATGAATGGGGTCCTTCCTGCCTGATAAAAGCGGCTCAGCCCCGCGCGGCCCACACCAAGGACCTCATCGGTGACGCCCTCCCCTCCCTCCCTCCCTCTCTCTCTCCCTCCCCCCTCCCTCCCTCCGGCCCTTCACGCCCACCCACACCCTTCAACCCCCCGTAGTCACTGTGCACACAGGACTGTTACCGAATCGACTAATCACCATTGATAGTCTTTGTAGCGGAAACTGTAACAAACGGATGGGGCTTACTGCGCCGCGAGATGGACGGACGCGCGGACGGTGCGGTGGAGGCCGGGGCCGGGCCGGGCCGGGCCGGGCCTGGGCGGGCTTCGTACTCGCGTGCAAGACTCGAAACATTGTTCACACAAGATATACTTTTTGGGGCGTTTTGAAGCCTGGGCAACAACATGTATTGTTCTTAAGGCGGGACTGAGCTCAGCATTCAAGCTGAAGACTTGCCTGGCTACTATCTAAGCTGTCGTTGGTAATGCTCGAGGTCAATGCAGCCGGGGTGTTGGAGAAAATCAAATGAAGCGGACAAGCGGGCCGCCGGGGCGGGGCGGGGCGGGGCGGGGCGGTGCGGTGCGGGGCGGGGCGGGGCGGGGCGGGGCGGGGCGCTGCTCGCGGTTTATTGTTTCGCGCGTCAGCTTCATTTCGTTTCATTCCCAAGCGCCGCGCCTCCCGCACGGCCCGATGAATCGCGAGACTTCGTGTCCAATATCGATATCGACCCCCCCCCCCCCCCCCCCGCCATGCCATGCTCCGCTAAAACCGAGAGAGTCGTGCCACGCTGTTCGGAGGGGCTGGGCGGGGCGGCGGGGGGGAGCAACGGGTAGAACGGGACCCTGTCGAGCCTCAGGTGCCCTGTGCCGGGCCGGGGCGGATCTCACACAAATGCCAAAGGGTTGAGCGCGCGAGGCGGGGCGGCTTTGACTCTTCCCCCGCCCCGCCCCGCCCCGCCCCGCCCCGATACGCCTCCGCTCCAAACCAAACCTCCCGCTAGGCGGCGACCTCACTGCCACCTCTTTCATGGAAAGCATAGCGCCGCACCGCACCACGCCGCAGCAGCCAGACTGTGCCGAGCCGACTCGCACCAAGGTCGTCCTCTCCCTCGCGTTGGGGAGCACAGTGGTGGGGTGGGGTGGGGTGGGGTGGGGGGAGGTGGGGCGAGGTGGGGTGGGTCGGTGCGCGGAGCCCCAAACCTCGACCCACCCCATCCCACCCCGCCCCCGCCCCGCCCACCCCCCGCACGGCGCGCAGTGGTGTCCTCGCAGCCCCCTCCGACCACTGTGCCCGCCCCGCCCCGCCCCACCCCACCCCACCCCACCCCGCCCCGCCCCGCAACGGCGCGCTACGCCACGCTCCGTATGTTGTTCAAAAGTGGAATACACTCTCGGGTTCGAAGAGGCACGCGCAGACAGACGAGTGAAATATGGTGGTCCTTGGGCCGGGCCGGGCTGGGCCCGGGGCGGCTGGCGTGGCGTGGCGTGGCGTGGCGTGGCGTGGCGTGGCGTGGCGACCTCGCGCGCGACCGCCGCCCGCCTTGCTTTTGCTCAAAAGAACGGGGGGCAAAGCCGTCCGGCAAGCAAAAACAAAATAAAATAGAAATAAATAAAAAGTCAACAGCCCTTCTCATTTCTTTTCTTTCCATTTTATTTTTTTCAGTTAGCGAAATGCGGCTGTGGGCCACCAAAGGGCGCGCGAGGTCAATTTTACGATGCCATCGCTCCCGCAGAGAGTCGTTCTTTTTACAGCCGAGTTAAAAAGCAGAGGCGGAGGTATCGCGACCGCCGTAGCGCCCCGCCCCGCCCCGCCCCGCCCCGCCCCGCCCCGCCCCGCCCCGCCCCGCCGCCACACGCACACCATTACACATTCAGCCCACTGGGAACTGCAGATGGGACCGCGCGATACACAAACGAGACGCTGGATCATTTTCAATTCAGCGGGGAGATTAAGCACGGAGTGCAGTCCGCCCGGCCCGGCCCGGCCCGGCCGGCCCCGCCGCTGTCGCCTGGCCTGGCCTGTCGCCCACTGCGACCCAACGCGGGGCCGCGCCGCCGCGCCGCGGGCCGCTGGAAGCTAGAGAACCATTTTTTTATGTTTTGCATAAAAAAGGGAGACAAAGCAAGGGGCAGAGAAAGGTCACAAGAGTGATTCAGGGAAATGTTTGACTTTACCGCATTAACATAAATCAATGTATTCCGCCCCACGCACACCGGCCCCGCTCCACCCCGCCCCACCCCGCTCCACACCGCGTGATGACAGCTCTGGGGCCGGCTAAACAGACACGCATTTCGGTAGCAAAACCGATTTAATCCCGCGGCGCGGTGCCCCAAAGCGAACAGCCGAGTAAAGAAAAAAAAAGAAAAAAGAAAAAAACAACAAAAACAACGTTTGCACCACCCACCTTTCTGAAAAATATTCTTGAAAAGTTACAATATATATTTTAATTTACTTTTTCTAAAAAAAATACGTTGGAAATTTACAACAGCTTATTAGAATGCTCGTAAGTGAAGTCCGATACGCACAGCTTGTAATTTTACAATTTTGAATTGTAAATTCACGAAACGCTTAATGGAAAGTGTATGTAAAACCTACAATAATTATTTCTCACTCTGGCCCAGCCCCGCCACCCGCCACTCTCCATTAGCTGTAAGGCGAGAGAGAGCATCTCCTCCAGCCTGCCTGCAGAGAGAGGAGAGGACGGCCTAGGCGAGGAAAAGAGAGATCAGGAGGACGAGGAGAGTGATGGGGCGGGGCGGGGCGGGGCGGGGCGGGGCGGGGCCTAGAGACAGCAGAGCAGAGCGGTGGGATGGAGCGGAGCGAGCAAACGGCGAGGTGAAGCAAGGTGAGCACGCAGGGAGTGGGGGGGGGGGGGGGGCACAAATGCGCAGGGAGTGCACAGGCAGGGCGGCTGGGGAACGAACGCGAAGTGCTGCTAGCGCGGGTAGAGCGGAGCTGTGGAGCCCAGCCGAGCCCAGCCCAGCCCTGTATTCCCCCGCGGCCCGGCCCGGAGCCTCTGAGCCCCCGCGCTCCAGCGAGGTAGGCCGCCCGGCGCACGGCGTCGTGAGCGTGTTGCCTACCCGCCGCTCTGCGGGCGCTCCGGCCGGCGGAGACGAGACAGGAGTGGACCGCGGGGCCTTTCAAGTCTGTGCACCTCAATACACATTTATTCCTGCCGCCGCCCCCCCCCCTCCACTACTGCCTGTGACCGCGCCCCCGCCAGCACGTGCAGCAGCAGCAGGGGTGTCCGCTCACTCCCCGTGTGCGACAAGGACCGAGACACCGAGACCACTCTACTCTCCAGCGCGCGGCGCGATATATAGCCGCATTACTCTCGAAGCGACCGCGCCGCCCCGCCCCGCCCCGCCCCGCCCCGCCCCGCCCCGACCGCCTCGGCCCTGCCGTCATCGACAGGGGGGAGAGTAGGGCCACGGCCTGCCGCTGTCTCTGGAGGAATCCATTACACTCCCGCAAACACACACACACACACACACACACAGGCGCGCTCAGACCAACATCAACAATGAATGACCCCATTCCAGAGCCGACCCTACTCGGGGCGGCGTGGGCCGGGCAGGGCGGGCAGGTCATTGTAGTCGTATCCGCGGTCATGTGCGGCGGGGCGGGGCGGGGCGGGGCGGGGCGGGGCGATCCCTCACGAGAAAAATGACGCGGGCGCGCCCCCGAAGCGTGTCCCCTCCCGATCAATGGCCCCCGCCCCGCCCCGCCCCGCCCCGCCCCGCCCTCTGAGGAACCCCATCCCGGGTGTCACCGCATGACAGGCCGCCAGCCGCGCGTGCGTGCGAGTGTTTGTTTGCACGCAAAATAAACGGATGACTACAGAAGGGGCCACTCTTCTGGGCGCGCTTCGGCTCGGCAGTGAGCGCGAGAGAGACAGACCTAGGTCTGTATACAGTAAGGTGTCCCAGTCTAAATTTTTGAGCACGACTTGCGCATGGTTCCCGGTCTGCGGTTGGAGCCGAACGCAGCCTGTTTGCAAGGTAGCCAAATTATCTTTCAATAACAAGCAAACGTTCTGGGGAAAATCCGGAATCATGAACGCAAGTTGTGCTCAAAGTTTCATTCTGGGACAAGCTAACGTGCAGCGCAGGGGCAGGTGATGAGATCTGGTCGGGGGACTCACCGGAGATCCAGGTGCCGTTGAAGCGCAGGGGCGTGAAGTCCTGGCCGAGCACCTGCGAGAGCTTGAAGCGCGCGCCGCGCACGCGCGGGCCCTCGTCCGGGGGCGTGAGCAGCACGACCGACGTGACGATGAGCGCCAGCACGGCCAGGATGACGAGCAGCGCGATGAGGATGCCGCGCCAGTTGCGCTGCGTCGGCGAGGACGACACGAGCTCCTGCGCAGCGCACACCAGCGTCACCCTCGTGTCACCTCCAACAAGTCTCTGTCACCGTCTCTCTCTTTTCTTTTACTTGATGAGGGAGAAAAAGAATTAGGGCGAGTGAGAAAAAAAGAAGCGTGCCCTGCTGCTTGTTTGTGCGTTTTACAACATTAAACCCCCCCGCTGCAGAGCTGCGCAGAGCATGTCTTACCCTCCCTCTATCCTATTTCCCTCTCCTAAGCCGGGGGCTTTGCCGGTGTTCCGCCCCCACCCTAACCTCGCCCCTATCCACCCCACCCCACCCCGCCCCGCCCCGCCCACGCCGGGCCGGAAATTGGGTCTTGACGGAGGACTCATCTGCACCGGCATCGGGCATCCGCCGCCGCCACCGCCTCCGTCAGTTTGTGCCGTTTGTGCCCCGCCCCGCCCCGCCCCGCCCCGCCCCGCCCCGCCCCGCCCCGCCCCTCCGTCAGCTCCCTGGCTGTAATAAAATGGCAACCCCAGCTCCCCCCCCCCTCCCCCCACTGGCCTTGATGCCCCAGCTCGGCTTATCGGAGACAGAAAGAAATGGCGAAAGACTTCTCGTCCAAGCAGGTACGTCAGACAACACGAGTCCCTCCCCTCTGCCCCGGGTAGAGGGGTGGTGAGGGGACGGGGCAGGTCAGGTCAGGTCAGACAGCGGGAAAAATGTTATCCGGACTAACCGCCGCGCCTCCAAGCCCCCTACCTCTATCGACACGCTGTGTGACGAATGACCTCGGCCCGTTCGCTCACGAGAACGCGATACACGAAATAAAGGCGGAGTGGTCATTAGCCCGCCGCGGGCCGCGGCCTGCCGGCTGTCACTGGGAGTCTCCAGCTCCGCCAGTGGCACCCCTCTCCTATCTTCTCCCCTCCTCTCTTTCTCCGACGGTGTGCATGCTCACCAGGGTCTGTCCCCCCTCGTTACTGCCCCGCCTCGCCTCGCGCCTAGCGTGCCCAGCGGAGGGCGACTTGATTGATTCAGCCGCCAAAGTCTGACGACTATACTTTAGGGAGCAATATCCCCCCCCCCCCCCCTTTCAGTCCGCTTGGCCGCGCGGGCCCCGTCCCGTCCCGCCCCGGTCCTTTCTTAGTCTCACCCTTGCCCCAGTTCCTGACTCCTGGACTCATAACATTCTATTTCTGCTCCCTCATCCCATAGGATTAGGATCCGCCACCCACTGTGTCGCAGGTGTCTGTGTGAATTTAAATTTTTACACTTGCCGCCCTACGAGGGTTCTAGTGTTGAATACATTTTTTTAAAATTTAAAATTCCGCGCAAGCAGTTTAACTCACCTCATCGTCGAAGTTGGCGTCGGGGTCGGACATAGCTCAGGTGAGGCTCCCCTCCCGCCGCTAGCGCCGCTCGCGCCCCGCTCAGCGCCGGTCTCAGGTGCGCCGCGGCGCAGCGCGCGCCCGGGGCCGGAGCGCCCTCAGCCCAGCGCCCATCCTCTGCAACACAAGGAACAAGTCAGCCGCCACAGAGATCACAGCCCAGAACCAGAGGAAACTTTACGTGATTTTAAAAAAAATGTTTTATGGTTTTATCGGTGGTGTGGGTGAGGCACGGCGCCCCTACAGACGGCTCTCCAGCGCTCTGCTGACTGGACGCTCCCCCCCCCCCCCCGCCTCTCGCCTCGCGCCGGCTGGCTATGGAGGGGGGGGGGCGTACTGGCGCTGCATGGTCGAGTATCCTGTAGACAGCCTGACCGAAGCGCATTTTTATTGAAGACCACAACAAGAGCGGCTATAGAGTCCATATTTTTGCAACCCTTTACCCCCTTCCCTTTTAAACCCTCCTACAGTCCCGGCGAAATGGACATTTGAGGACGTGCTCCGCCCCGCTCGCCCGCCAGGGGCAGGCCAGGGCGTGCGTATGCAAAGCGAGGTGCTGGACGCAGTCCAAGCCCATAACTTATATCTCTCGCCGAGTCCCGCCGAAGTGGGACTTACAAA
This sequence comes from Frankliniella intonsa, assembly GCA_033675135.1. Lineage (NCBI taxonomy): Eukaryota > Metazoa > Arthropoda > Insecta > Thysanoptera > Thripidae > Frankliniella > Frankliniella intonsa. The sequence continues at coordinate 11,124,153 of CM066250.1, forward strand.
TGTTTCCTCTTAAGAAATCTGAATAGCGGAGGAGGGTACATGCACACGACCCGGGGCGGGGCGCCGTGCGGGTAGGCAGCCCGCGCGCAGCCGAGTGTGGTGGGATGCCTACCTCGCCCCGGCGGCCCTGGCCCCGGCCCCGGCCCCCGCCTCCAGCGCGGCGCGGCCCGGCGGCAAGCATACTGAAAGCAATCGCACAGAGTACGTACTCCTCCCAGACAGGGACTAGTGCACTGCATCTCTCCTTGTTGCACTCGAAACCTCGCCCGTGAGAAAGAGATAGAGACGTGCATATGTGAATACTGTCAAAACTTTGAAAGAAAGTGGTCGACACTGTGTGCAACACCTGTAAGTGTGCGTCAGTTTAACACCTAGATGGCAGTGAACGCGTGCAACAACACAGAACACCGACCAGAGCTGGGCAACAGGGTCAACCTGTAACGATCTCAGCAAACGCCGCGCAGCAGCAAACAACACTGGACAAAATGCTAACAAGGCCGACTCGGCTGGCGATGTCGGCGTGTATCGGCTGGGGGGCTGGGGCGGGGCGCGGCGGGGTGCGGCGGGGTGCGGTGAGGCGCGGCGGCCTCCTTCATGAGCTGGGACATTTTATTTTCACAAAACGCCATGAAGAGGACTGGCTGGTCGCCCCCATCAAACATAAATGCAATGCCCGGGGTTCAAACTATTCAGCAATATTTGCTGCTGGTACTCAATGCTATTCAAGTGATTTTTGTCGTAGTCACAGTCCACGAGTTGGTGCCCCCCCCCCCTCCCCCCCCCCGTAATGCATTGAGGCACTCTCACTCCAAATGAGAGGAACAATTTTGTTCCCTATAACCTAGCCCACTTTCGCACACATCCAGACGGGACACAAATTTGCTCCTCACACAGGACAATATGTCCATAGTTTTACTCATTTCGTCTTCGTAGAAGAACAAATATGTGTCCGGTCTGAATGAACCCGAAAACATTCTAGTTAGAGGAACAAATTTGTTGCTTTCCATTTAGAGTACATTGTGCGGTGCAGGCACTCACAATCAACTCACAGTGTGGTGTCGGGGGTGGGGCGGGGCGGGGGTGTCCCCGCTGGGCCCAGGTCCAGGTAGGTGGCGAGGGGAGGTTAGGACCAGGTCCAGGTCCCCGCTGGCAATGTGTCTGCGAGCGGAGCGGCGCGGCGCGGCGCGGCGCGGGGCGCAACGGGCCGGTGCAGCACGGCTGTGCGCGGGGCGGGCGCGGGGCGGGCCGGGGGAGTGCTCCTCGCACACTGAGCGGAGCGGAGCGGACGGGACGGCAGCCGAGCCCGGGCCGGGCCGGGCCGGGGGTGGAGCCGCTAGCGCCCTCTCCTGGCTGGAGCCCGCAGCACGGTCCTATCTGGCTGGAAGGGATGGGGTGGTGGCACAGGGAATAGAAAGGTAAAGCCAGAGCCGTGCCGACCGATGCACCGCCCTGACCCAGACCCGTGGAAAATAAGGAGACCTGGATTCTGCATAGTGGGGGAGTAAGCGCGAGGGGAGGGGGAGGAGAACCGAGAGGAATGCTGCGGATCGCGTAAAACATAGTCTGGATTCGACATGAAATCTCAAATAGACAAACCAATCACTGGGTAGAATTATTTTGGAGGAAGTTCAGGTGAAATGAATGAACTAACACCGAATGAGTAATTATGCACACAATGCTCTTTATTCACTCTGTTTGCAACGCATGAACCATGGCACACCAAGCAACGGTTAAGAAAACTCTCACAATGCAATAACGTAAAATATTTTTTTTTGAAAAAGCCTTATGCAATAAATGCAACCGGCAGGATATCCTTGACACAATGCTTTCACATGTATCTTGTAAGACAATTTTAATTATGTAAAATGACAACACATACTGCAACAGTATAGAAATAACTATATCAGATAATGACATTTTGTTCAGAGAAGTCCTTCATCACATAAAAGTACAATAGGGACCAAATTGTAAAAGAAATTAAGGGAACTCCAGCCCACATCTTGGGCACTACAAAATTGTGGATACTTAGTATTTAGTCCTCAGCTTTTACTCCATTCTGGTAACATCTCATAACTTTATCATCACCAGAGATTCACAACAAGTATGTCATGAGAACTAAATAAAAACAAGAGCACATTGTAACAGAAGAAGCAATAAACCAGAGACCTTACAAAAACAATAGGTACGCAGGTCCATAGGTTGAAAACTTCACTGTCATGAAGTTATTGCAAAAACCCCAACCCCAATGTTTTTTTTCCTATTGCAACAGAAAACCCTCTTTGATCCTCCATAACAGCTTAATGCAATATCTTTTCCTAACAAAAAAAGTCAGTAAAATTCAATGGTGACAGTAAAAAATTGAAAAAGGAAAGCATTAACACAATCACCATTCAAACGAAGGAAGTTCATTTACACCTGGAAGTAATACCAGAGTCTCAAGTAAGTCTTCTGTTTTATCTCAAGGCTCCCTAAAGAGTTTCAACAGCATTTATCAACTTTTCAAACTTCAGTGAATTGAGGACGTCTCTTAGAAAGATGAATGACTGATGTGAATGTGATGACAAATAACAATGATAAAAAATAAAAGATATAATACTAATAATAACAAAGATGAGAATGATAATGAAGATGATAAAAATAACAATACAAACTTAAACGCAGACCTATAATGTTTGTGCTATAAATATTGACCTTTGGCATGAATCTGACAAAAGAGAAACTATTCCACAGGGCTGATAAAAATTCATTTCAACTTTATGATAGACAATAAATAAATTTAGTGTGATAAAAATCACATAAAGAATCTTATGAGACAATATACATTCTATCACATGAAACTTCACTTTTAGAAACGACTGAAATTCATTACAATGAAGGAAAAATGAAGTTTTCCAGGCACATGCTAATGTGAAGAACAAATGATTTTAGAAATTTTGCCCCAATTTCACTATGCAAACATCCATGAAATATAGGAAAGCTTGACAAGTTAAGCCCCTTGAAGCTCATGAATAACAGGGCTGACCTCACAAATGGAACCTAGACTGAAGACAATTCACATCAACGAGATAGTATAAGTAATACTAAGTACTGTACAGATTCACAACATGCAAGAGAATGGGATGAATCACTTTAGAAACATGAACTCTAACAGAAGGTACATGATTTGCATTATGAGTATGTTGTACAAATGCCACAAGTTTCACGTTCAAGCACAAGCCTTTCTGTTGAACTGGAATGTGTTGTGGCTCCACCTTAATCATATTAAGTTGCCAATTCAATGCACAGAATCATTCAACATCATTTCCTATAATTTTTAAAACCACCACAAAAACAGAAGAATCTGTTCTATAAAAAGTATACATTTTTGAAAGGATGTATTCCATGATGTATGTACTCTTAATACATAAACCCTCAGGATAGGGATAACAAAAATTCTGGGTAACACCTACTTCCTTATTTTCATAATCACAATCAACATTACAAGCACAGTGATCTGTAGGTAACTTTAAGAAAGAAAAGCAGACCAAATCTTCACAATATACATTGGAAGTCTGTAAGAGAAAATTGAAGAGGAGCAATTAGGATAAACATCAAGTTACGATCACTTCAACTACAAGATGCAATGACAAATGCATCAGTACTCAGAAGGGCTACAATTACAAATTTACAATTTGGATTTATAATTATTGCTAGTAGTTGCACCGAAGAGCATTACTCTCAATTAGACCTGAGTACTCATATTCTAGCACATATCAGAAGATACAATCCTTCAAAAAAAGTATAAACATTTTAAACAAAAAATACAGTATTTTCAACAATATCTTATTGAAAACTTGTCAATGAAAATGTCTCCTTATGTTCCTTCCCTCCCACATTGCAATAAATATTCATTGTTACACAGAAAGATAAAATGAATGCATCAGAATGAAAGATGGCTTATATCTCACACACACACAGACGACTTAAGGACGGAGAGAGTTCAGGCAACAAGAAAATCGCTTCTAAAACACAAACTGAAAATTTCATTGATTTTAGCTGAGTGGTTGTGACAAATGAAAAGGTTTCAGGGATAGAGGGAGAAAAAAAGGGAGCGAATGTTATGGTCTCAGAACTAGACAGTATACAAAGTTACGGTTGAACTATTTTGGTGAAAGCCAGAACAATGAGGTGTGCATTGTGGTCCACTCAGAACAAAATTATAAGGAAATAAAAACAATGACTGCAAAAATTTAAGATCAAACTGAGAATGCAGGTATGTAAAACCAAAAGCTCGAAGGTAAGAATAAGAACCTTCAGTTTGGCACTGATTGAGCTACTGTGCGATGCAGAAAACTGAAAAGTTAGTACTGCCTTGTTATATTGAGCTTTTATATACTACATGGAAGTTGAATTAGCACTGATTAACACACAGGAACAAACTGAATAATCTACAGCATCCATTTAAAGAAGAAAAATCATTCTGGACTACTGCAATTTTCAATACAATAAAGCAGGGTGACTAATAATAAAGATGTTACCTCAGAACAAGTTATTTAATGAAGTTTGGTCCAGCCTTGCTTCTCTGTTGTTAAATGGTAGCGAGTTACATCTTCACATTGATCTGACATTGAAACTACATCTCCATAAAATTAACATCAATAAATGAAGGATGGCACTAATACAAGCTGGCAAGTTTGAAAACAAAATCATTATCGTAAGTGATGCTGTGCTGGTTGGTTGTAAAATTAAAAATGATTAAAATTTAAATTTGTTTAAAATTAAAAGATGAAACAAACACACACCTCCAACAGATAACAATGCTTTGTCTGAATGACAACCATAAAACTGACCAGTCAGGTCAAAAGTCTTTGAAGTAAAAAATTATCTGCTCCATGTAAAAAACAGATGTTAGAATAATAAATCTTCAATTATTGCAAATCTTTGTTCAAACATCACTCCTTGAAGCATTAGTTGTGACTAAACCCCTGACAATATTAAAGGCAAACACAGTTCTTGACACCATAATCCAATAGAATTCACAAGTCATAAGTCAATGACAAAGATCAACAGCAACCAATGGAAAGAGTTAAAATGGCTCTTAAGTTTTGTGCTTGGCTGAGTTTCGTTGAGTTTTAGGTGCAAATACAAATGCATGTTTTTATTGGCAAAAAGAACCTTCAATTTTCTACCAGGTCAGACCTTTTGAATTGTTCATCAGCAGAGTCACTTTAAGAGGAAAAAAAAATAAAAAAAAATTAAAATGCATAAGCACCTTTCTGGCACAGATTCAAGACTACAGCTTGTGTTTATGCCACTCATGCTTTGACCACACAAATGCTTGCTATGTAGAACCCTGGCTAGTTATATCAAGGAACACTACTTCATTAAATATTTGTGATGTTTCAATTTTTGTGCAAGATAAAATAAATAGACATGAAAATTAAACATACAAATACAGATAACAAGAGAACAGTCCAGCCAATGTGCACACATTCACATTACAAGAGGTAAGACTTATATACACTTTGGTTCTTCCTATCGCTGCCTGCCAAAACATCAGGCCAGCCCATCTCTTCCTCTGCCTGTTTAAAATCTTTATACTCTCCATCGTAGGTTCATTCATTTCATATACAATTATCACTCATTCTGAAACTCAATACAAATTGTTCTTATATGTCACATTCACAAATATCAGTGTGACACAAGCAGACACAAAATACCATTTTACTTACACACATATTTAGATATACATTTACATGTATACTTATACCACAGTTTAAATGGTATATGAATACACATACATGTATAAATTGAATAGATACACATCAATTATTGGTTGATTCATCCTTACCCCTTCCCCAGAAAACATAAACAGTACTATTAACACTGTGACTAGAGAAAATGAAAAACAAGAAATAACTTTGATCAGGTATTAATTTTGAATTGATGACATCACATTTGTTCACGGTAACCTAAATTTTGAGAGAAATTGGGACAACAAAGTAAAACCATCAAGACACATGCATACGTACGTACATTCAGTTCACTAGCATTCACAGGCAGAACTGAGGTTGCGGGCCATCACAATAGCTCGTACTGACGTAGGTGCATACGTTGTATGATGTCGCGGCAGTCATTGAACACTCGGCGGATGTTCTCTGTATCTACAGCACAAGTGAAGTGAGGATAACAATAATGTTTTCCATCTCCACTAGCTGTGCTAATGCGCTGTAAAATAACATTTTTTTTTTTTTAAGAGAGAAAAAGGCAGGGTTATTTTGATACATCTTAAAAGGTAAATGCAGCCTCGCAACTGAAGATAGACTAACCAGAAATTCATCTCTGATGAAGTACTTAGCCCTAACCACCTCTGGGTGGTCTGAAGGCTCTGACGTTGCATCAACAGGAGTCTGATAACGGGAGAAATCTGCAAAATATTCCTCCAGGCGAGATTTCCCCGCTTTGATTTTTTCCGCCAGCAGATCTTGCTTATTGAGGAACAAAATTACAGAGATTGTCCGCAGCCACCTGAGAATTAGAAAAAACATGTAAGGCACCCTGATGAAATGTAACATAATGCAGATCTGCACTATGCTATGTACCTGTTATTCCAGATACTCTTAAAGAGATCTAAGGACTCCCTCAATCGATTCTGTGTTGGATCTTCTCGAAGAACCATATTGTATGAGCTGCATGCTGTTACGAAGATGATAGCAGTCACGTCATTGAAGCACTGAATCCATTTACGCCGTTCATCACGCTGGCCTCCAACATCAAACATGCTAAGACACAGGAAAAACAAAAGCGCTCAATGAGGCAAACAGTCGCAAAAGTGATCACAGAAGTAAGATTAAGAATTCAAATTACTTACTGAAAATTTACTTTGTCCACTTGAAACCTTGTCTCAAAGATACCAGAAGTGAGGACACGACACCTTAAAATATCCTACAAAATTTGAAACAATACAAAATTTTAGAAATACTGTAAAATCCAAACAGGGATTATAAATTGCTTGAAGTGAAATAAAGGATTTACCTGCTCTGAGGGAGTATAGTCAGGTTGTTTGATTATATGCACTTGGTCTAGGAAGCTAAAAAGCAAAGAAAACACTCATTAAATACATGTGTGAGGGAAAAGTATGAGCAGCAAATTAAGATTATGTAAACTTACTATTTTGCACAGTCAATGAGCTGATACTCATTAGATCGCTCAAAGCATGCTTGAACACCTCTGTCCTTCCATAAAATCTCAGTATGTTCATAAAATTCCTAGGATTCAAAAAAAATTATAGATTGAAATTTTTTTGTAAAGAACTAAAGACAAGGCACACATGGTCTGACTAGACTCATTTCTGAAGGTAGATCCAGTGAAAGCATAATCATTTACAATATTTGAGAAGGATGACGTTAGTCTAGTCTTTTTTTTTTTATCTAATTTGAACCAAAATTTCAGGGTATGTACAGACAAAACACTTACTGGTGGGTAGTCAAAATCATGCTGTGATGCGACATCTTGAATGTAGTCAACCCTGCTCTGATTTTCAGGTTTCTCCAAAGATATAGGTGGAGTTAGTGTGCTCATAGCACCTGTAATTGTCTAATAAAAGGAAAGGAAAAAAGAAATTAGATTCTCTGTAAACATTACTTTTAACAGGTCACACTGTTAATACTTACTAATATTGCATCTCGTATATTCTTTTTAATATCTTCTATTTTAAGCATTTTTTCCCTAAAAAAGAAAAAAAAAAGGAAGAGAGAAAGTAAAATCATGCATGAGAAAAATTTGACACCAGTTAAAAATTGTACAAGTAAAAAAAAAAGACTAAAAACAAAAATATTCTAAAAATGCAATCATCTTACTCTGGACTGAAGCCATTGACGTGAAGTATCCGCATCTGCTTTACAATAGTACTTTTACCTGACTCTCCTGCCCCTGAAATGAGCAAAATAAACATCCAAATTAATTACTGAAATGTTCCAGTGAATTATAACGGACTGATGACAGTTGAAACTGATATTTTACAAGAGAATTCATAGCTTCAAAATGGGCAAAAAATACAAGTCAATATCATAGCTCACATTTTAAACAGATAAAACTTCCATCATGGAGCTTAAGGTCAAATGAATTAAGTTCTACTTTGAATCAGTTAATGTCCTAGATAGTAATGATAAGTTGTACAAAAACTATCCCCAGTCATGACTTACAAAGGTGTTAAATTAAGTCATTAGGACACCATAATGCTTGAAACTGACATCCTGCAGTCAGAGTGAGGTTAAGAAATAGAGGGAACAAAACCAAAACAAAAATTTTAAAAATAAGAAAGTTTCATAATTTATCTTCTTAAAACGTTTACAAGCGTCAGCACAAGAGAAGTTCAGGAATTGATTAGAAGGGGACCGTGCTAGCCAAGGCACAGAGAACCGCCATAACCTCCGCGATGGAGATTGCAAATTGCCGTCAAGATAAGTGATACATTGTACATACACAAATTTGTATTGAGAGAGGTCCAAAATTTCATTATAACGGACTAATAAAACACCCTAAAATTGAAATAAATAGAGAACTGTCTTCCGTGTTTAGGAGCAAACTCTCCCCGCCCATAACAACCACACTTAGAGAGACAGCGAATTTCGCGAAACACAGATTAGGTAGCTTGCCCATAAGCTTCGGACAATTCAAATTGAAAGTTAAAAAATTATGAGGAAGACAATGGCTCTACAAGAACATAAATACCTCCACCGATAAACGCAAGTATTTAAATATAAACCAAATATGGCTGATGGGGTTGATCCTTACCCAGCAACAAGAGCCTGTGTGTGGCTCTGTACACCTGTTTATCCCTCTGAATTTGTTGGTTTATCCTTTTGTTGGCTTCCTTCCGTCGTTTACTTTCTTCTTGGTCCGCCTTTGAGCTCGCACTTCCAAAACAACCCATGACATCGGGCCCGATCTCAAGAAATATGGTGGCCAAGCAGCACTGATAAGGATCGCGCTGCCCGTCGCCCGCGGCCGAATTCCCTATTTTGTAGGCGATTTTATCACTAACAAGACACAACACTCCTATCTAATTAACGCGGCGCGAATCCCGAGTTTCCTTGCCATCGCCAAAGCATAGAAACTTGTTAGTTTATCGAGATGTCCCCCTCACCCTCAGCGAGAACGCTTGCATTTCACTGCCAAGGGTGTGCACAGGTGCACTATGGGTAGCCTACCGCCTTCTAGTTCGCCTTGATGGGCTCGCTGATTTGCAAGGGTTAGATACAGTTTCACGACGTTTAAAGAATGTGAAATCAGGCAACAGTCTACCAGTTTCGAAAAGTAAAGCTTCGCGATTGCAACGAATTAAATAGCGAAATGCGTTACATCCCCTATCGCGGACTCTACTAGATCGTGTCGGGTGCGATGGGTGGGGCTGCTGAGGGGGCGGGGCAGGGGCGGGGCCTCGGCCATTTCGAGATGAATGAAGATGCCTACAGGCGCCAGGCGCCGGTGACAAAACTTCAGAGCGCCAATTTTAAGATTGCCATTTAATGTCCTATTCAAAGCTGATCTCGAAACAAATGGGAATTCATGAGATGCGTGATACGCGAACCCAACCGATATCGTAGCAAGAGTGGACCGACGGATTTGACAGGGAAAACCACTGGAGGGGAGGGGTATCGGGAGCTGACCAAAGTGTCGCCAGAGCCTAGGTAGCAGAGTGGTGCTTTGGAATCGCTTTTTTGGCACTGCTGTAAATATGCTTCAAAAAACCGCTAATGGAAGCGCCTCTGAAGCACTTTTTCTTGGCGCCTGCCAAAAAAAGCGCCTTGGGAGCGCTAAAATCAGCGGGTTTTTGAAGCCGATTTATAGCAGTGCGAAAAGGCACTTCTAAAGCGCTTCTAAAGCACCAATCTGCTACCTGGGAGATAACTGTGTCGCTTACTTCCAGCATATTTTGACCCCAAACTCTAACTTCGTTGACTGAGCGCCAGCGAAAAATGAACGAAGAACAAGGCGAGATCTTGTGTAGGTGCCTCGCGAATATCCGTCACACGGAGACGTTACAGGGGAGCTACCAATATATTGGCGAGACGAGGTTCTTACATTGGGGAGCAGAGTGTACGCGTCCAAAAGTATACTTTCGGCCGAGGGGGGAGTTCTCCCCTTTTTTTCTTCCAGCCAACTTTTGGCCGATATCGCTGTCATAGTCTGGATGATGCTACCTGCCTTACATTTTGACTTCCCGCGCAAACTTTTCTTCATTTCTTCTGTAAACAGGTAACCAGGTAGCCTGCAGCCAGGCTTCAAGCCGCACAGAAAACAAGCTCTCTATGGGTGAATTAATTTTGATGTGTTCGGAATTCAAATGAAAATAAATTTTAAAATCACACTGAATAGAAAAAACAGTTTACGAACGCGTTAAATTTAAATTTTGGCATCTCGACTCATCTGCTGATTAGGATTGGAGGTTGTCAACCTGGACATGCGGATGAGCCTTGCAATACCCGTGTTGTGTTTGGAAGTGTATTTCCGGTGTGTTCTTCATGGAGGATTAAATGGCGGCTGATGAAAAGTGGTATTTTACTAAAGAACAATTAGCAAGTACACCGAGCACAAAATGTGGTTACGATGTAGACAGAGAATTATCATGTCGCCAGCAAGCAGCTCACCTTATCCAAGACATGGGGCAGCGTCTACAAGTGTATCCTTATGATTTGGTTTGAGGCTATGTGAATGTCGCTCATCGGATCTGAATGGACGAAAATTTAGCGTCCTTTCCGAAAATGACGGTTTTCTGTTCGTTTTCGACGACATTTCTAATTGCTCAGCATGACCTGTTCTATTTTGCGGCTCAATCTTCGCTCAAAAGTCAGGTGATGCAACTTCAATCCTCGGACCTTGAAAGTTACTCTAGCCCAGTACTGTGCCACGCCATTCCGATAAAAACAGAGGACTAGGCTTTCCCAAGCCACTTTCATTTACTTCGGCTGTTTCTCCTATTTGTCTCCAGAGTTGTAATTTCTCTCGCATTACACTTGTTTATGTAATTGACGATTAGATCTATGATAGGTTAGGGTCCTCGGTATCCATTTCTAGCTATGTTGTGATTAGCCTAACCTCAATGTACTGTTTCTACACGGATTGCGCAATAACTTTCTACTTCTCTGCTTTGGAATACAACGTTTGGATGGCTTTTTACTCTTCACTTGAAGTATCTTTAAGACTGTTTACATTCCATGGAGTTACATGTTTGTACTTCCTTAACTATTCCTCCAGTTCCCAGCTTTGCATCAATACAGCGATCGTGTATATGCACCGATTTTATGTATTCCACTCATTCACCCAATTTCATCTTGATGCTATGGCTGCTGCTTCTCTCTTCCTTGCTGCCAAGGTAGAGGAGCAGCCACGCAAACTAGAACATGTAATTAGAGTTAAACAAATTTGTCTACATAGAGATCAACCAGCCTTAGATGTGAAATCAGAGGTAAGTTACGGAATGACAATACCATGTTAATATTTCCCATTTACAATTCTTTTAAACTTTCACAATAATTTTAGGGGCAAAAAAAAATTTTTAGCCAAGGTTATTGGAAGATAGATTATTTTGGTCATGTAATCACTTGGTCCTTTCCTTGCAGCAATACTTGGAACAAGCACAGGATTTAGTCTTTAATGAAAATGTCCTGCTTCAAACATTGGGATTTGATGTTGCTATTGATCATCCTCATACATATGTTGTCCGCTGTTGCCACCTTGTGCGTGGTAAGTGCGGACTAAGTCCAATTTTTCTGTGCGGAAACCATATGGAACTTTCAATGTGCTGTGACCTATAGATTGTGTAGAAACTTTCACTTCCATGGTTGATAGTTCTACCCCAATGTACCACAAGTATGTTATAAATTTGTAATTTGTAACATATTTTTGAGTCTTGGTTCTATCATTGGCATTTTGATGGTTTCATGTACATTGCTGTACACTGTGATGTTCACTTTGTTTATGCAATGTTTACTGTTCACTCACAGCCAGTAAAGATCTTGCTCAGACGTCATACTTCATGGCATCTAACAGGTACACTTTAATTCAAATCTCAAAATTTGTAGATTAGGTAAAATATTATCTGAACAACTGTCTTATTTTCATTTTCAGTTTACACTTAACCACCATGTGCCTTCAATATAAACCTACTGTGGTGGCTTGCTTTTGTATTCACTTAGCTTGCAAATGGTCTAATTGGGAGGTAAGCTCCTCTCCAAATAATATTCCATATTCCTTTCAAACTTCTTCCTCTATTTTCTTTGGTGTTAAAAGGACTAATTTTCGTGTATTTATTTTCCTTTGTAACAGATCCCTCAATCTAATGAAGGACGATATTGGTTTTACTATGTGGACAAAACAGTTACTCAGGATTTATTAGAGCAGTTAACTGATGAATTTCTTGTAATCTTTGAAAAGTGCCCTTCAAGACTAAAGAAAAAAATCAAGTCAGCCAATCAGAATGCATCATCATACCAATTTGTGAGTTTTCTTATTTTATCATAGACCCTCTTGTTTAAGTGAATTTTTGTTTTTCACTATTCTTGATTTTGTACATCTTTTAAGCTGATGATTGTACACAAGATAATAGCTGCCTTTTTTTGCTGTTATGAATCTAATTATTATTTTAGTTGGTGTTATTTTTCTTTCATTATGTCTATATTTGTTTTAGGACAAGATGTCTCAAAGAGATGCTATGCATGAAGGAGTTAGCTTTAATGCTCATCAGAGACCTCAAGATCCTAATAAGCCTTGTATGTTCATGGGCTTTGTCAATGTTCTACTATTGTCTTATGCCTCGTATTCTAATTTATTGTTTGTTTGTGACTACCTTTCTCTAGCATCATCTCAAATTCCACAATCCTCCAGTCAACGGTCTGACTCCCGTGAGCACCAAGAGAAACGGGAAAGAGACCGTCAAATGGCTTCACAGGGCTCACATTCCCAAAACAGGTTTGTGTAATTTATTTTCGTCTGTTATAGATTCTATATAAGATTTGGAAGTTTGTAAGCCTTTCTATAATTTGTTAATTTTTGTAGGGATGGTCATCACCGTGGTAGTCATCACATGGGCCATCCCCATCCTCCATCCTCATCTGCTCTTCTGAAGCCCCACACTGGTGCTCCAGTTCCTAATAAGATGCCACATCCTGGTCAGCACCGGTCTTCAATGTCTCATCACCCACGGGCTGATCACCACGGTAGACCAGAGCATCTTCCAAGGCCAGACCACCAAGCACGTCCAGAACATCAACAAAGGTCAGATTACCAACAGAGGCAAGAGCGGCAATCAAGACCTGAGCATGGGGCTAGACCTGATCATCACCCTAGAAATGACCACCAAGTAAGACCTGATCAGGCTAGACCGGACCACCATCAAGCAAGACCAGACCATCCACGTGTTGAGCACCAAAATAGGCCGGATCATCCTCAGAGATCTGAACATCATCCTAGGCCAGACCATCAAAACCGTCCAGATCAAATTAGATCAGATCATTCTAGCAATCAGACTCGAAGTGATCATTCACAAAGGCCTGATCTTCCAGGAAGGCCAGATCAAACCAATCGTCAGGAACATTCTGGAAGATTAGAACACCAAGGTGGAATAGAAAGACATGATCGGCCAGATGGCTCTGAAAGACTAGGTCATCCTGAACAAAGGCATAGTGGTGTGACTGCAGCTAGAGATCAACTCAGAAGGGAGGCAGCTCTTCAAAGAGAGGCTTCCCGGCGAGATACTCTTCATAACATACCATCTACCATTATGAATCATTCACCAGCTCAAAGGACAACAAGTGGTGATAGTGCAATAAGTGTCAGTAGTTCAACTTCTTTAACACCCTCAAACCAAGATTGGTCTGGATTTGGAGTTACTTCTGCTGCTTCATCAGGGCCGTCACCAATTCCTCCTAAACATCCTGTACCTGCAGACCCAAGTCATAGACATTCTACTGGCTATGAAAAGCCCAAACCTTCTAATTCCTCAATGGATTCCTATCCAAGGCACAGAAGTAGTCTACCTTCAAATGATCGCAGACCTAGTAGTACATCAGTGTCATTAGACAGGAAAATGATGCAAGAAACAGAAAGGCGTCAGCTTGAATCATTCTTTGGCAAAACTGTTCAAGCTCCGACCTATAAAGAAGTTAAAAAAGAACCAGAGGCTATGCCAATGCCCTCCCAACCACTTGCTGTGCCTTCCACCATGCATATCAAGAAGGAGAAAGAATCACCAATTAGACAATCACTAAATGTTCCACCTCCAGTGGCAGATATGACAGTGCAACCAATGGGTATACGGCAGAACAGCTACAAGAGTGTTACTAATGATTATCCAATGGTTAAGAGCATTAAACCCGATCCAGATGCAGAGCCCCTTTCTGACACACGGAATGGGACCAGTCTTTCTGCTCCTCCTATACCTAAGGTGGAGAAAATAGAAACGGTTATTAAAGAAGAGAATTCAATATCAAGTAGACTTCCTAATCCAAATGACAATTCTCAAGTATTGTCTAATAGGAGTTTAGATACTAGACTTGCTCCACCAGTGCCTAAAGCAGAGTCCAAGCCAGCACATCATTTGCTCAATAGAATGTCAAGTTATCCTAATAGTGATAGTAAATCTATGCTTTATCCTCAGCATGTCAATCTTCAGAATACTCAGCATCAGGGAAGAAGTAATGCCAGTCTTTTAGATGACCGTGCCTTAGCATCATCTCCTCAGCTACCTACCTTGATTGGCGATGCTCGTCCTATGGTGCCTTTGAAGACAGCTGAAGTTAGAACAGCACTGCCAATTGCTCCAATTGAAGGTGATCTAGGGGCTGTAGCTTTCCCTGCTTCAGAGTCCAAGGATGTGACTCCTGCTCCTGCATCAGATGAAGGCTCAGCAGATCACCATCATCACAAGAGCAAAAAGAAAAAGGAGAAGAAAGAAAAGCACAAACATAAAGATAAGGACAAAGAGAAACATAGAGAAGAAAAGAAACACAAAAGTAAACATAAAGAGAAGGACAAGGAAAAGCGAAAAGTTGAGACAGCTCCTCCTGATATGGCCCAGACTTCAAGTCAAGTTAAGCCAGCGCTTACTTTAAAAATTAATAAGGCTAATATTACACCACCTCCAGTTCCACCTCTTGCTTCATCTGGTGGTGGATTGAAGCTGAAGATTAATTTGGCTCAGTTATCATCAACACCCAGCGGGTCATCATCTTCTAAAGAATCAAGAAAACGAGAACGTGATAAATCCAGTCCTGGGCTGGAAACCTCTTTTCCTAAAGCTCCTAAACTTGGCACTGATGTTGATACTCCAAAACGTGGTAGCCACAGTAGTACCAGCAAAAGTAGTAGCAGTAGCTATGCCCGTCAAAATGGTCTGGAGTCCCGAGGAGGGAATCGTCATCATATGCAACATCCACAGCACTACAGTGGCAGCAAGGTACGTAGGAGAGGTGGCATGCATAATAGGCCATACAGATACGAACCTCCCACTGTTAATCACATATCCATTTCTTTCAACAATGATGTGCCTTCATCTTATATGCACTCAGCTCCTGTAACATTACCAGACACTAGCATTCCTCCTCCCCCACTACTTCAGCCTTTAATGTACTACCCTCCTTATCACTACCCTTATTCTTACTATCCAGTGTCATACAACTCAAACTCAGTTTTCCCAGCTCCTGCTCCTCCTACTCCTCCACCACCTCCTCCTCCACTTCCAAAAGAACCTCCTCCCTCAGCCCCTCCACCCCCACCTCCACCACCCTCATAATACAAGCACATTTCTTGTAATATCTATCATAGTTTCTGTGAGGTGGTGTATTACAAATATGTTTCATTTTAATGGAAAGTTTGTAATATTAGTGATAACTTGCCAATTTTAAAGTGATTCTGGTTTCTTTAAACTGTTCCGATTTTCTTCATTATATCTATTTTTCTTGATTTAATGAAACTATTTGATCAAGGCTTGGCTTTTTTTGACCTTTAAGTATGGAAGTTAGATTACCCTCAGAATTCCGTATCTGATAGTCCGGACCTATTGACACTAAACTGTCCAATTCTATTAAATCTAGTCAGTATCAGCGCATGAGGCCATGTAGAATTACAACATGCTTGACATTATTTGTCTTTTTCAAATAATCAAAATTCTGAAGACTGTCTAAACATAAACTTTAAAACTGGAAGCTTTTTCTAGCAATCATATTCATACTAATACAGGTTCAGGCTGCCATCACTACAATATATTCTTAAAAGTCATATTTTCTGTTTAACAAAATTTGTTTTGTTATTGTGCCAGTAGATGGAATATTGATTTTGAACATTATTTGACATTATTTGACATTATTAAATTTGCACTGATAAAATTCATTTGGTCAAATTCAGTTGCCAATTTACTTTCAGCTCTCACTAAAGTTTAGTCAGAATATACATTTCAGCAGTGACTAATGGAAGCCTATCTGTTCTTTATCTTGCACATACTAGTGTTCAAGCCTTCAATAGCTCTTTTCTATTCTTCGTGTGACTTGTTTAGAACATTAATGAGCAGTAGCTAGAACATGAAATGTATTGCAGCCTCAATTCAGAGTAGTTTTATTTTGGAATTCTTGTGCATGTTCATTTATTAAAGTATTTGTGCAAACTTAGACTTGTCAGCCTTGTTTTGTTTTGTGTTTGATTGCTGCTTCTACAGCATTTGCAATATGGTGCATGAAATGTTATGCATGTGAGTAGACATCTAAAGTAGGACATGGGTTATGCATTACACATGGCGTCACACATAGTTTTGGGGAGTTTACAAATGTCCTTCTGTTTATTTGACTTAGATTTATATGGTGAACAACCAATGGTCTCCCATTTTTGCTGTTCCTCTGTCATACCCCATGTAGTACAGTTTAGTGAAACACACAGTCTGACAGTCTCAAACTTTTATTGAAAAGGGAAAAAAAACACCGGCTTCGAGGTAGTAATAGCATGCATGCAATATTCTAAAAGTCAAGTTAAAAATTGAGGAAAGAAAGTCGGAAACAATTTTTGTTTCTTCAGGGTGTCATTATTACCGTAACTCCTGCCATAATGGCTCTGTAATTTTTCTGTCCTTTATTCTTTTTTCCTTAAAGTAAAGAAAAAGATTTGATAGAGGATGGAAAATTATTCTCAGGACAAGGTTTTAGTGTTAAGTCAGTTTCACTTTTAAACATCGTCTTTTGTGAAGCTGCTTAAGTGGTCATATTTACATTTCCATTCTCATAAAGAAAAATGGGTTTAGTAATTTAAAAAATTGCATTAAGTCATTAGACTATTATTTTGTTGCTATATAAATCAGTGTAATCACATTACCATTTGTAAATATTGACTGAGAATTTTTATACAGGGTACTTACTGACAAGATTGCTAGCTCAATGTACAGTAATGACTGAAATCGTCAAAATGAGTTACAATAAGAGATTATATATTTACAATTAAAATTTGGGGAATTTTTGTTGTTTGGTTTATTTTTGGTTGAATAAAGCTGATTTATTTTTCATCCATGACAGTCTAATTTTTTCACCCTTTGACATAATTGGCCTTTTAAATTTCTATATTAGCAACAAGCATGTGTAGCAAAGTCAGTAATTGTAAAAGATAGATTATTTAGAATGATTTTATTTGGCATGCTGTAGTTCATTTTTTTCTCCTGTAGATTAGCTTGTATTAACAAAGTTTGCACGCATATGGTGTTATAATTTGAACTTATAGATTATTTTATTTCCCTTTTAATCTGGTTCCTATGTTACACTTGTGTATGAACTTCTATATTCTGTTATTTTTATGTTTTGCTTTATACCAGTGGTACCTCAATTAAGATGGTAGTCACATGTTATTCCAACAAGATCTTTTTGTAGATTTCTGTTCATTTCTGTAATTTTTTTAACACTGATCCCAAGTCGACAAAGTAATACGAGCCTTCTCTAAATGAGATCATGTGCTAATGTGTCTCTTTTCTGAATTTCTAGATGGTGATTGATGATGGTTCGTCTATGAAGCCCTCAGAGATTAGCAAGAATAGCTCCTCTCACTCTTCTACCTCATAGGAAAATTTGTTGAGTAAGTGAATTTTAAGTGTTTTTCACAGGATGGAACTGTGAAAATGTGACATGCTCTGTTTTTGACTTATTTAGAAGATTGTAATGATAACTTCAACTATTATCCAATACAGGTAGTTACTCTTGTACATTATTGTGATAAAACTACTTGTTTGAACATAATTTCTCTGTACATCTATAAGCAATTCATTGTTATTGTAAATGTTTGGCATTTAGTGACAGATTCTTTAATTTTTTATTAAATGAAGCTTTGCTAGCAGTTGAAGAATGTTGAGTAACATTTTCAGTACCTAATTGTTTCATATACCAAATATTCTAAGAGGCAGAAATTATTGTTATTATAATATGGCAAGTACTTGAAAGGGTGGCAGATCTTTATGGTTCGTTAGAGAACTATTGAAAAATAAACAAATCATGTAAACTTATCCTTTTATTGAAAGGAATTTAGGTGTTTGGAAGCAAAATCCTCATCTAAAAGTTTGTCCAGCACCCTAAAGTGTGTACACTTCTAGCTAAATAAATTTTACTGTTTGTAATTCTTTGTTAGGTACATTCATTGAAAGGGCACATTATAGTGCACTATTGGCTGAGACTGATCATTTTGTGAAGATGTAGCATCTGAAATCTTTTATTTTCTAACGTTGTTCATATTTGGCATTTGAAGGCTCTTGACATTTTTTAGGTATAAGGTGCTGTAGTGATCCTTTTGTCTAACATCCTCATTGGTAGCCTGACATTTCTTTAGCTCTGTTCTATTGTTACATTGTGCCCTCCTTTGTCCTGTATCACCATGAACTCTTCAATTTTGGATTTGTTGAATATTGCTTTAACCTTGGAAAATGTAGGGTCTGTGTACCGTTGTGCATTGTTAATGCACAAAGGCCACCAAAATGTTGCTACTTTTTCATTTTTTATTTTATTTATTTTTTATTTGATAAGGTTGGGAGCAAGTGGCTACTGTTTAGTCACTGTAAGCTGTCAATAAACAAGTTTGTTACATTCTTTGTGCAGATTTCTCTTTTGCCCACATCTAATATTTTTTTTTTTTTTAAGGCATTGGCATTGGTTGTTTTTGTCTTGCACATTTCATTTGTAAGTCAATGTGTCCCAAGCAGAAGGATGTGAATGATGAACATGAGAAACAATCACATGGAACAGAAACTGTATTTTTTTCACCAACAATACAATTTCTTAGCTGCTGTAGGTCATGGGCAACTACTCCTTTGAAAAATATATTACTTACAAATTTTCCCCAGAATATAGGCAGCATAACATCAATTGTGATTTACAATGTAAATACAATATATGGTTAATTAAAGAAATTTTACAAATAACAAACTTAAAGTAAGACTCGGTGATACCGCGAGTGGACATCTGTGCATTTTAGAGCACAGAATTTTCTAAATTAATGGCAGTATTTCATCGAAAGATGGCATGGCAAATCTAAAAAGTCCTGACCCAGGTGACAAGACAGGAGTGATAATCAGTTTAACTCCACTGGTACACCAGTCTACCGTGCTTCAAATACCATAAAATTAACAAGTGAGTTATTAACTTCACAATTTGAAGGCAAAAAATGGCACCTAATAGAAGACATGTAAGCAGAATAAGGGAGGTTTGTCATACCTTTGCACTTTTGAACTCAGAATCTATGAACTGCATTTTGAATAGATCCACAGCCAGGACAGAACTTGCTAAATTGCCAAAACAGTCTTCAAGTATGCACCTGATGATAAATCAGAGCAACACATACACACATCAATAATGTGAATGAGAGAAACTTCAAGCTTATGTACTAGAATGCTTATACACAAAGTCCCTGAAGATACAAAAATGAGAATGATAAATATTTCTAGTTCAGAAAAAGTCTTATTGAACTCAACATCTGCAACCAGTTATGCATAATTGTTTAAAAATAATCTTTATGAAGATGAAAATCAACAGGTGGCATGTGGCAAATGTAAAAAGAAAAAACATAACTGGAAAATGGGGATAGAACTAATGCGTAAGGCAACACTCATCCTGAACACAAGAGACCGTTCTTATCAGTGGCATAAGTACAATTTTTAATGCAATCAATTAGTAACATGAGACATGTCTACGGTGGCTGTATTTTGAAATAAGTTTAGTGAATTGATCAATCCACAGTGCTGTGGATTTTGTTTAGTAGATCTTATAACTTTCCCCAAAAAGTCCTAAATTTGGAAGCCAATGAATTAATCAGACCATGTCTATAATATGTTCAAGCTATACAAACTCACTTATGTAAGATTAAGAGATCATCGGGACTATTATGTAGCATTTCACTGATATGAAATTATATGTGCCTTAAGATTTGAGGGGAGGAATTAATTTTCACAATTTAAGGATATAAGAATTTAATCTACCTGAGGATTCATTGTAATAAATTTATTGCTCCTCACACATGTTGTAAATTCACGCAAGAATCTAGAACTGGTCTCTCACCATGCAATCTGCACCAAAATTTACATTCAAAATTTGTTTAACAGCAAACATGTGCACACACAAGTTGGAATACACGGAAGAATAACCTAATACACAGACCAGCACACAGATTCACCTCCTACAGTACACTTGAGCTATCATACAAAACTACAGCATTGGGAATGCTGCAATGAATAAATGAAATTAAAATTTGGAAACAATTCAATCATATAAAATTTGTTTAAAAACTGACATATAAACACATTTACAAAACATTTATTAATTACAGAACTGACAAGATACAGGATTGCTGCTGTTCTTTGGATTGATAAAATCTAATAAAATCAATATTATGAGAGTGACTGTAACAAGTAACTTTCCCTAAAATATTCATCTAAAAAAAAAGGTATTTAGGTTGCTACTAATAGATGTTAAACAATGAACTATAAAGTTGAAATTGGCAGTTACATCAAAGCTTCAAGACTAGGTGGCAGATAAGGGCATTCACAGACATACTACTGAACACATAATGGAGTAATATCTATGACATACAGATTTCATCTGGCCTTGGACCATCCTATTCTACGAACCTTCCTAGACTTCCCTTTTTTGGAGGGAACTGAAACTTCACCATCTTTTTCTATTTTGATCACATTTATTCGAGTTTGTCCAGGACCATTACTTTTGCGAGAAGAGTCAGTAATTGAAAGGGAACTACGAAGTTTACGTTTAATTCCACACTTTCTCTTGAAGCTTGGTGGAGAAGAAATACTATTTGGAACTTTGGCAACACTTGATTCACTGTCAGGTGAGACAAGTGCTGAATCTGGATCTTCTATGCTACCTTTACTAGATTGTTCTTTAAGAATATCTACTTCTTCAGGCACAGCACCAAGAACATCTCTTCGCAAAATACACCGGCGCTTTGGTTTATCCCACCCAGTCATATTTCTACGCTTGCGTTTCTTCTTCAAGCGCCTGTCAGCTTCACATGTGGATGAGGTTCCACACTCAGAACTGTTGCAGGAGGCATCAATACCATGATCAGTAGATGATTCCTCAACAATACAGCAACAATCAGAATAACTGTCGAGAAGGCTCATAAAGTCCATTGTAGGCCCACCTCTGGGATCAGAAACAACATCACAGGTGCATGACAACTCATCTAGAATAGCTGGGTCAATTAAATAGTGAAGAGAAGGGTCTCTATCCTTATCACTTTCTGGCACACACTCTGTTATACTAGGCAAACTAGATGGGATGGGCTTCACAGACTGTTTCTTCCGGCTGCGTCCCTTAACGTAAGACTTAGGCTGACTAACTTCTGCTTCCTTGTCAAGGTCACTTGATGAACCAGGGACAAGGCCAAGCATAGAATCAATATTTCTAGCTATTTCTTGGATTTCCTCTTCTCCATTAATGTGATCTGTACTTTTAGGTGCCTCAGAAGCCTGAGCTTGTGTGCCAGACTGAGGTTGTTTAGCTGTGGCATTCTTGGCCTCAGTAGTCACCACTTCATTAGGTACACACTCTGTAGTAGTTACAGTTTCCGGTTCTTTACTACAACGCCGTTTGACAACACTAGAAAGAATGGCAAGAGTTGATGCATGACAACGGGGGGACTTTCTAGGAAGGCGTACTGAATTTTTACTTCTTCTTTTTCCAACAGAACGCTGACCAATACCCATGTCTCTTCTAGGTAACTGATAAGGGAGAATTACAGCACTAGGTTCACCCACAACAGGGAAAACTAGTTCATCACCCTTATCTTGCCGTTGGAAAGTATGAAACCAAACTTCCGAGCTAGGCACAGACTCAAACGAGAAATGGAGATCATCCACAGGACATGGTGTCCCATCAACAATTTCCTTCAGAACCAATTCTTCAAGAACAGGAACCGTGATCTTCTCGGGATTTGTTTTATCATCATTTTCCCCAGATGCAGTAGGCGACACATGCACACGCAATCGAGAACCTGCTAGCTCAAATTTGTAATAATCAGAGTTGTCATTTATAAAGGCCTCTGCTTGGGTTCGGCGCTTCCGGCATTTGCGGTAACCGTTGGTTTCAGAACTATTTAGTTGACTTGAGCTACCACTTTCTCCAGCACTACAGCGCTTGTAATTACCATCACTGCCAACCTGGAAAAGAGCATTTATATTTTAATTTAAAGATCTCAAGTTAGAATTAACTAAAGCAAATACACATTATATAATTCAAGGGCAGTACAGAAAAGCTTACCTTTAGCCTTATGCGATTAGGTTGTTCTCTTCCACGACGGCTACTGCTACTTCTGCGCCCATTCCTTTGACTACTTCGACTGCGACTGCTATCAGTGCCATTTTCACTCAGCCCATTAGAATCAGTTCCACCACTTTCATCATCATCTTCACCCCCTTCTTCCTCTTCCTCCTCCTCCTCCTCTCCCTCTTCTTCTTCTTCATCAGACTCTGTTGAATTCTCAGAATTAGTTTCACTTCTGGTTTGTTCACCAAACATGAAGTTTTCTGCTTCATCACTGAGAACTGAGAGCTCAGAGCGTCTCACTTTCTTGAATCTTACTACAACTGGCTCTTTCTCTTCTTGAGATCCAGTACGGTTCTGAACATTAGAAGGACATCCACCATTAACAGTCCCATCTCCCTGGTTTGATTGAACAAAGTACCCTGTTGACCTCAATTTACTATTCAGAACCTCTACTTTGTAATAGCCACGATTGTCTTCTATCAGTTTTTCTTCAGCTGACAATCTCTTGCGTCTAATTGAACGGTTTCGACTATGCGCTCGAGGAGGTCTAAGTTCCCTTACATTAGTTTCATTCACTTCTTTCTCACTTTCCTCTTTTTGAGGAGCTGTTGAGGCAGTGAATTCATCTTGACTGCCAGGTTTTTCACTGACTTCAACTTTTTCAGATTTCTCTCCCTTTTCTGGACATTCCACCTTATCAATGAGTTTGTCAGGTTTGTGCAACTCCAAAGCAGTATTAGGTGTAGGTAGAGAATCCTCCTCAATTACATTATTCCATAGCTGGCTTCTAGTGCGTAAATTGTGTCCTCTTTCACTTAATGTCGGTGAAAGCAATGGCTGCTGGCTGTTACTATTTAGCAGGGGATGACTGTTGTCACTCAAAGCTGGTGACAGCTGAGATAGCTCACTTCTTGCAGGTCGCCCTGATCTCAGATAGTGAGTTCTTTCAGTCCCAGGAGCAATCTCAAGCAAGTCTTTACAGCTTACTGATATAGAACGTTTCTTTCTTAGTTGAGCAGCAGTCAATCTTTCATCAAGAAAGATGCCATTAATATTTTCTCGGTCACCTTTGTTACAGGTGAAGCGAGTCTGCACATGGTTTGAAATACCATTGCACTGAACCTACAAAATATTATCAGATTATTTCTATGTTTAATTGACTTTTGATAAATATGTGATTATTTAATTATTTCCTGTTCTGTACCTCTAGGGCTTCCTTTCTTCCAACCATTTTGGAAGGTAAATTCCTGTCATCAACTGGTTGTCTCATGATGCTTGCAGTACCATTTGTGTCTGCATCTTCACCTTCCTCGCCCAAAGGAGAAGTCTTGTCCTCAGGCTTGCTGCTCCTGTTGAAAACCAACAAATGGATAGGGTGTCAGAGACGGTGTCTCAGACAAATCCCTACCAACACCACAAATATTAAAACCCATCCATGCAACATAAACCTACATACACATTATCCAACACCATCAAAAATGAAGACTGAGCATTCTGCTCAATCAACATGCGAAAGATGTGACATTTACCTAGAGGCAGAAACAAGAAATAGTAAAACAGAAACATGAAAACATTAAGCTAGATATGTCATGTATGCCTTTCACATTAAGCCCATAACCAAAAAAGTTCACCAGTGAGAACTTTTTGATGGGAACATCAGGTCTCAAATTATAGTACACAGAAATACAAAACATACAGGCTTGAGAACACATGCAGTGCAGATTACCCGAGCCAGAAGACAAATTAGGTAGTGAACACTAGGAGAAGTTTCAGGCCCCCCATTATGATTAGATTTTTCCACCAATATACATGTAAAACAAAATTGACATACACCGAGTAGAATCGCCAAAAACACTTGCCATTACTAATTTAAAAATTAAATAATAAAGGACTTACAGTGCTTAGAAAGAGAAACAAATGATTACACATACGCTTACCTGGTATGTACTGGGAACAGAGAATAGTAAAATGCCTCCAAGTTCAGAGATTGTGAATTGATGCGACTGTCAAGTTGAGCATAGTTATCAACATTCAAAGAATATTCTTTATGGGCCTGTGTTTGACAATGCCTCCTCAAATCTTGGTAGTCAACTTTGCATATTTCACAATAGCCAGGCAAGGGCTCGTACAGATCAGTCTCCTTTTTAACCTCAGGAAAGAGAGATCTTTCAGGATGCCTTTTGGATGGGGGTCTAGGAGGCACTAGGTTGACACTGAAAAACAATACAATGGTCAACTACAAATTCCTTCTGTGCATTTACGTAATATTTTATTTTACTGACAGAAACTAACCTCTCAGAATCTTGGAATACGAAATTACTGCCTTTCCTGGGTGGGTGAACAGCACAAGCATTCCTTTTGAGAGGTGATTGCACCTTAGTAGGAGAATTTCTTTTCCTAGGGGATCGTCTCAAAACTGTCTTGGACCCTTTAGATTGAGAAGGGGCAGGTGTTTCTTTTTTATCTTTATTGACCTTTAACTCTGGTTTTGACTGATTTTTGCAATTACTTGCAGGCTTCAGAACAAACGGAGATGTTCCTGGCTCAGAATCTAGGTTTATAGAAGGCCAACAAGGAAGGTCCTTATATGAGGGGCGATGTTGTCTGAAAAGATAAAAGTTGTAATGAAGACAAACCAGATCATGTAACAGCATAGTTCACATTAGTTCATGGAAATCCACATTGTACTAAAATGAAACCTTACCTATCAGTAGCTTCTATCTTAATAAAAAATTTCCCAGTGCGTACTCTGACTTTATTAAAGCCACTGTCTGATTTACGCTTAGAGGAAGCTAGTGGAGAATCCGAGCAGATTTTTTTATGGACATGTGCAATTTTTAGCAAAAGTTTACTAATCTGAAAAAGTTTGTAATTTTTAAAAAATAAACAAGAATACAAAAAATGGCAAAGGAAGAGTAATTTTATGTTGACAGTCCAAGTACCTTTTCAACACACCAAATAGTTATTCCCCAATTTTGAGCATCAATTAAAGGATCCCTGGTTATAAATTGAGGTTGGGAGCGAACTCGCTCCAGCATAGCCTCAGCACGAGACTTCTAAAAAGTGAAAATTTAATAAACAGGATTTAGAACAAAATATGTTGCAAACCTTTGAGGTTTTTTTTAAAAAAAATGACACTTACTGGTTGACGTCGCCCTCCACCGTTGGATTCCCCAGGAGAATCAAGGGTGGCAGGAGAGAAATTAGACCCTCTGCTATTACCAGCTGGGGATGCAGCAGGTGAGAACAAATGGGGTAACGGTGATGGTGAGGGGGATGGTCTAGGGGTTCGACCAGCATAGAGAGGACTCCCAACAGCTCCTTTCTGCACAGCTCCACCCCATTCTGCTCGGTCAGTGATAACAAGGTCTATTTTATCATGAATGAAAGGGTTTACAACCTGCAACAGTAAGAAATCTAATTAGCACTCCACAAATTTTAAAAAGTATTAAGGCACCCTAAATAAGTATCTTTTAAAATTGTCTAAATTTGGAATATGGAATAAACCATTTAGCATGCAACTAAAATATAATAAAGTTGTGTAAATTTCATATTCTCCAACAAGCTATGCTAAAATAAGCATGGCATAGCAAGAGTTCCCAACAAAGGAAAAAATAAACAAACTGACAAATGTGTGTCACAGAGAAACATTGTTTACAAACAAAACTGTCTTCTGCCAAGATAGCAGTGGGGACAGAGAAACCGCCAAGGGGCACATGTCTAAACCTGGAAAATCACACCCGTTCCCAGATAGCGACTAGAACCGTGTGAAATCCAGACATACCACTAATAATGAGGACGAACGAAAACAACATAACCTCAAACCAATAGAGCTGCAGACTGCTGCCTCCGAGTCCGAAGAGGGGCGGTCAAGGGAGGGGGGGAGGGAGATGTGAACTCCCGCAATTTTCCCGTCACCCGACAGTGACAACAGCGTGACGACCGCGTGACGAGAGTCGCGGAAAATCCGCAAAGCGAGCGCGGCCAGCGCGCAACGGTACGCGACGCGTCGCAAGCACCGAGAGCAGAGCCGAGATGCGAACCAAGGCCCAGCGGGGACGGGGCAGCGAGAGAGGGGGGCCCGGGAGGGCCGGGGGGACGCCCTGTCCACATCCAAAAACAAACTGCGATTCACCCCCAGGGAGTCCGAGATGCCCCCGGAGGTCAGAGCCAATATTTTCCGAGGCCGTGCCCGCGCTGGACGGCCCCAGACGCCGCTGAAGACCTCACCCGCCTCGGCCGTCCTTTTCTTTCTTGGGCTGCCCAGGGGCCTGCCTTCACTTACCTCGGCATTTACGTTCGTCCAGCGACCAGGCGAGCCGCCCGCCCCACGTCCAAACCAAAGCGAACACTTTTCACGTCATAAAACCCACGTCCGCACCCGGCTAAGACACCAAATTTCCCAACAATAAATCAACGCATTCAGCCTGTCACAAAATGGCTTTTCTCTCCTCGAAACGTTTACAGCGAATTTGCCACACAGCGTCGCTAGAGGGCAGCACCGTCGCCAACAAAAAAGATGGCGACAGCGTGCTCTGCGCAGCCCAGTGCTGCCGCCGCGCCGCGCAACGGCCGCCGCCGCCGCAGAGGCGAAGGCGGGTGAGGAGGACGAGGCGGTGGATGAGGGAGCGGGCGGCCAGGCCCGGGGCGGGGACCGCGCGCAAACCACCCAAAATGACGCGATCAATCAATTTCCGGCTATTCGGACCAATTGGGAGCGGAACACCACTGGGCCTGCGGTGGGTGGCTGACCCCCGTGCCGTGCGCTGCATAAACACGAGTGGTGGCGGGGCAGTGCGCAGTGCGGTGCCCGCGGCCACCACACGGACAGCATAAGCGCTGCTGCAGCTTATTCGACAAAAAGTGCCAGTGCACGCGTATCTATCGAACGGCTTTGGCACTGTTGCAGGCCCGGTTCCGCGGCGTCTTGCCCCGTATGCACTTTCTTCTCAAGGATGCCACGGCAGGCTATGCGATAATCTCCCAATCACGGCGATAAGCGCCTCGGAACAACTCAAAGATCGAGGGCCTGTCTGGACAGTCTTTCAATCATATTTGTCATTGCAGTCCTCACGACTGCACATCTTGTTCCCGCAACCTCGCACGCCGAACACCTTGCTCGGCCTCTCAGCGGGGGAAGACCACGGTCGTCAGCATGGCAGCCACCATTTCCCCGCGAACTTCCCCCCCGCGGCACCGCGACATCCGTTTCTGGTTCCGCTGGCCCGCCGCAAAACTGTCCGGGGGCGCACCTGGGTCACCTGGGGACCCGCCGGGGCCGAGCCGTCCTCGAGCCCCTAGGGCGTTTGGTTCTAGAGCCGCGGTGCGCGTGGCTCCGGGGCGGTCCCTTTGCTGGCTAGCTCTAGCTCTGGCCTCTGGCATGGTCGGGGCCGGGGCGGAGCGGGTGGGCAAGGCACGCCGCGCTGGGCCCGCTCCGCTCCGCTGGGGTGGGGGTACGAACAGGGCAGAGCAGAGGGAGCGGGAGGGGGGCGGGCACACGACGCGAGGCGAGGCGCGAGTAGAGTAGACGCGGCGCGGCGCGGCGTTCGAAAAGTACTGTTCACCTCCACGACGGCATCGTCGTCGTCTCTCTCCTTCCCTTCGGCACCCAGGCTTACAGACAGAGAGAGAAGGAGAAAGTGCAAGGGGGGGAGGGGGGCAAGAGCGCGTAAACGCCGCTGCGCAACCCTGAGCGGCGCGGGGCGGCGCGGGGCGGGGCGGGGCGGCGGGGGAGGGCAAGGCGCGCTGCACACGGGATCGGATCTGCCGTGCAGTGGGGTTCGAACTTCTAAAATCGGGAAAATGTCCGGTGCTGAGACCAGACCCCGGGGCGGAGTGAAGTGCGGCCGGTGCGGTGGAGTGAGTCGAGCAGAGCGACACGAGAGCTGGCCCCAGCCCAGCCCGCGCCAGCAGGGCAGGGCACAGCGGGGCGGGGCGGGGCGGGCGGCATGAAACGGGAAAGGGAAGACGGGAAGCGGCGCGGAGAGAGGAAGAGGAGCGGGAGGGAAGGCGCGGGGCGGCGCGGGGCGGCGCGGGGCGGCCAGGCCGAGCCGAGCCAGGCGCGCGCAGCTTGGCGCAGCTACACAGCGCACAACAACCAGTAGAACGCCCAGCCCAGCCCATTCCATTTCACATGGCCCGTCCTGTCCTGCCCGCCCTGGCCTGCCCCCATCCCCATCCCACGCCGCTCGCGCCGCACCACGCCACGCCACCCCTGCCTTCCCTCTCTCCCGCGCGGGGCGGGGCGGGGCGGTGCGGGGGCGGAGGGAGTGGGGTGCGGGCGCGGCGGGGCGCGGGGAGCCGCGGGGTCAGCACCAAGCTGGGGGTGCCTGGGGCCAGGGGGAGGAGCTATGGCGCTGCCAGGCGAAGGCTTGTCAAACGCCTGGCCCTACCCTACCCTCCTCGCCACCAAGTGTCTGTCTCTGTGCTAGGCTCCCCCTGCCTGAAGCAAGCGGACGGCGGAATAGAGTCCGTCCCAAGAATACCCGGGGAGAGGAGAGTGGCGGCTAGAACAAAACGAGCGCATGACTCATGACACACGTACATGCACGACCCTCGTCGGAAAATCAATTGCCCCCTCCCCTTGCTCCGGCCCTAACTCGGTAGAACGGGCACCGCAAGCACTGTCAGCACGCGCCCATACGAAGCGGTTCACTCTGCTTCAACGCGGTGCCGGTCGACTTTATGGTAACCCGTGCGGACCGGTAACTTTTTAACTAATCGGGCCTGGGATCAACTTTCCCGCCCATCAAGAAATTCGCGGCGGGAAAGGGGGGTAGGAATCACCTATTCTAAGAAGGCAGTGACATCTCACCGGTAGCTCCAGAGGGTTCTAATAAATTTTATGCCCGTAAAACGGCAAACAGCTGACCACATTGCAAAAATTTGCAAACATAATGGAAACTCAAGTAGAGATACTCACACCTCCGTAGTTTTTGATAGAGGTCTCAAGCCTGGACGCTGTGCTGTGGTTTCTGATATCAAAGAAAAATTGCTTTCCACCAAATGGCTTGGCTCCTTTTTGTAACTGTATGGCAGCTAGAAAACAAAAATGCTATGTATTAGGATTTAATTGGATTGCAAATAATATTGAAATTAAAATAAATTCTCAAAATTTGACTGACAAGACGAAAAAATTGTTGAATAAGAACTGAGAACGGTTGACGATACAAATTAATATAATATTACAGTATTATGATTTTAATAGATCCACAATATAGACCTAATTCTGACAAGGGGCTGTAAGGAAGAAAAACAACGAATTTAAGGGAAATTAATGTGACTTACCAAACTGGCTATTGTTGCCGTTACTACGACTGGTAGGAGCTTGCTTACTGATAGGTGGCTTTTTCGACTTGGTCGGTGAGAGTACCATTATCCACAACTGAACAGCATCAGGCAGAATGCGTTAACTCCACCTTGGTGGCACAGGCAGAGACTTCTGCTTTGTCTTGTTTCTCTTGACCGGGACCACGTTCAGCACAGTCTTGTCCACACGGCAGCCTTGGGCGACGTATCGGCGCCGCGAGGGCATTGCGGTGCCCGATCTCAGCGGGGGGTGAGGTGAGGGGGCAGCGGGGGGCAGGGGGGGCAGGCGGGCAGCAGCCCGAGGGCCAGCTTGACGTTATCGGAGGCGACAAGAGGATCCACCGCAAATCACAGCTGCAGACAACATCCTCGGCGCCCTGGCCGGTCCCGTCCCGTCCAACCTAGGCACAGCACACACTCCATTCACTCCCAGTCACACGGCTAAGCAGCTGACGTGACTTTCACTGTCACGGCACGGTCGCGTTTGCGCCAAGAAGATAACGGCAACGTGTACAAGATTGTCAAAATCTTGAAGGAAGTAGGAAGTAAATTACAAGAGCTTAGCTGCGGTACCGGGGATAATGTTGCTTTTCAAATCCGCGACTTATCGTTACCACCGCCTGATAGAAACTGCCAGTTTTGAAAGTTTCAATGACAAAGGGGGCCAACGCTGAGGCATGAAAATAATCAGATTTGACGTTAATTTCCGAATAAACTGTGGGTTTGACAGTTTTCTGGCGCTCAAACCAATCTGCGTTGCAAAACTATTTCGGATTCTTCAACAACGTTGAGGTCGGAGAGGCCGAATTGTGTTAGAATAATGTATGGCTTCCCAGGTTTGCCAACAATTGCTAAGTTCATCCTTTGACGACTACAGACTGTCAAAACATCCAAGATGGTGGACGTGTTAGCATTGATCGACACAATAACTAAAGAAGATAATGAAACTGTATTCATTGAGCAATTTGTGTCTGATGTCCGTGATTTTAGTTCCCAATATGGCAGTGATATTAGCATATCTTATACAGCATATAATTTAGCAGGGAAGCCCAGCAAGTACCCTGACTATGGAGACTACCCTCAGGCATTTGTTATGGTATGTTCATGTAGGTCATCTTTATTTTATGTGCATAGATAATGCGTCTCCCTATTGATATTTGATCACTCTTTTTACATTTTATTTTTAACGATAACAACTCTCCTTTGATTTTGCACCTTTTCCTATTTCTGCTTGGGTCTATTGTGATAGTACCAAGTGCCTGTGCCCAAATTTGCATATTCTCTCATATTTATTGCGGTCTTGAATGTTTTAACTCTTTCTCCATGGCATTTGATAAAGTGACTTAACTTTAGCAACTCAAATTTACAGCGAACATATGGGCGATGGTGGAAGGAGGCGCCATCAGGCGTCAGGGAATTTATGCCTCAAAATCAAGGCTCAATCATTAGTCAAGATTTCATTGGTAAGCTATTTTACTTCTGAGTTGTCAGTTTGCACTCTAAACTTCACCAAATTAATTTTTTTGTTATTTGTATTTAGATGTAACATTTGAGCAAGCTGTGTACCCATTCCAAGTTAATATTTATGAAATCTATAATCCTGGTGCTCTTGTCCGTGTTTGGGCTCGTAGTCTCCAGGGAAAATGGGCACTTCTTTGGGAAGGTGCGGCTCAGGCTACAAGGCCTATGTCCCGTATCTTCTCCCCTCCACTCCGTACAATCCAATTTCCCACCAAGTAAGACAAGAATTTTTTCATATCCGATACTGTTAGTAATATTTAATGTTACTCTTAGTTAACTCACCTTTTATTCCCCTAAAACCTCTAGCCTCCTTCGCCTTGAATTTGATCATTCAAATTTGGAATATTATACAGAGCTGGATGCTGTATGTTTGGTTGGAACTTATAAACCCTTTCCAGAGAATAACCTGGGAACTTGTCATACTCTGCAAAATCCTATTGTCAGAAGTAGAAATGGAAGTTCATCTAATTTCTCTGGACTTGTGAATGTTGGGGACATCACAAACAGGGTGCAGGAAATGAATATACACCCTTTTTCTCCACAAGTATGCAATTTAGCCATGTTTCACAAATTGATTGTTTTGACATTGTTATAGAAAAGAGAAAGCATAATTTTGTATCTTGTTTCTTCTAGGTTGATATTTCCAATTCCATATCATCGTTTTTGGACCACGAGTTTCCAAATTTATTGAAGCAAATTGAAGATATGCAAAGGGCTACTCCAAATCGTTCTGTATTGCCTACATCATCACCACCTCCTCCAGAAGTACCCTCTCACAGTGCTAACAGTGGTGCTTTCAGCAACTTGCCTGTAATTTTTCTTCCCCTCTCGTTTTACTTATTCACACTTTCCATTTATATTTATTCTTTCATATTACCAAAAAATCTTCCTTTTATTTTCAGGATGAAAGTATTCTCCATATACTTGGTTATTTGGATCTTAAGGATTTATGTCGCTGTGCCCAAGTCAATCGACATTTTAGAGGCTTAGCACAGGACCCACATTTATATATTGAGCTTGGACTAAGAGTATGTGTCTCTAATCTTGACCAAATGTGGTTAATTTTGCTTGTGTCTGTAAGTTATCAAAAAATAACTGTCCTATGTTATTTTTTGCAGAAATTTTGGCATTGTGTGAATCCAGTAAGTTTGCAGTGCTTAACACCACGTCTCACATACATACAAAAATTGGACATGTCTTGGTGTGGAAACTATAGAGATATAAGTCCAGACGACTTTATTGAGTAAGTCTAATAAAGTTTAGTGTCTCATATGGATGGATATTTTAAATGTAATAAATGAAAACTATAATAAATCTAATTTCTTAGGTTTCTTGAGGGTTGTGGCAAGAATCTTACCCATCTTCGCCTAAACTGCTGCAAGTTTGTCACTGACTCCAGTATTGAAAAAATTGCTTCATTGTGTCCTAAATTACAAGGTACTGTATTTTTAATTTTACCAACTGTTATATTGAATTTTCCTTCAACATGATTTATAATTATTGTCATTAACAAAAAAATATTTTTTATAGAGCTTGCCTTACAAAATAATACCAAGGTTACCAGTAGGGGTTTCTTCAGTTTGACATCACTTCATGGGTTAGAAAGGTTAGATTTTTATCGAACATCAATTACTAAAGAAGCCCTTATAGCTATTCTCAAGTCATCTCCCCAGCTCAGACATTTGAATCTTGGTAAGTTTGCTCATTTGTTTGATAATAGTGAGTACCTGTTGTGCTCTATGTAAAATGAAGTTGAAGTAATTCCTTTCATTTGTAGGCTCATGTATGCATATATCTTCAATGGATGAGGTTGTGCTTACGCTTAGTAAACACAACACAGAACTAGTTTCATTGGACCTTTGGAAATCTTACACTCTGACCTCTGTTGGTGTAAATGCACTAGGAAAATGTTCTAAGCTGGAAGAGGTTGATCTTGGTTGGTGGTATGTATCTCCCTTACAATCATAAGTTTTTCAGGGAAAACACTTCTTTTCTTTTTTTTTTCTTTTTTAAATTTTATTTATGGTAATTCTTACTTGTGATTTCAGCCTCAGCCTGAGCACACCAGGTCTAAGTTTGAATAGTATAGCTTATGGATGTCCCAAAATGAAGAAAATATTCCTGGCTTCAATGCGATGCCTTTCAGACTACCACCTTGAACCTTTTCTGAAGAACTGTTCATTATTAGAGCAAGTTGATGTCCTAGGATGTAGTGTTACTGCTGATATAATTTCAAGGTATATTAATGCTTTTGTATTAAGTCCCTCCCTTTTTTTTTCTTTCTTTCTTTCTTTTGTCTTTGAATTATTTGTCTGAAGCACCTACCTTTTTATTTGTTTACCAGGCTTCTTCGAGACTGCCAGCACCTGAAACTGGTTGATGTGAGTTTCTGTGATAATATTTCAGAAGTTCAATGTGATTCATGGAGACGCCAGTACCCAAATGTGAGCATTAAGCAGAGCTACCAATCTGAGGCAAAGTACCGTGGTATCAATTCCTGACAACCAAGGAATTATAGAGATAAACAGTTCAATGTAGGTTCCCCTATTAGCTCCTCTGTTGAAGTCTCACATCCAGCATTTAAATTTTAATCACTTTTTTATCTGTGGAGAAATTTGAGTAAATTATCATATTTTGAGCTTGACCCATCTTTATTCTAGAACGAAGTAGGTGCTGCATTTGTCCTATACAATGATTTATAATATTTATCTTGACTGATTGATTATTGTCCTATCTAAATCACGTCAAATATGATTTGAGAACATCACCTATAGAAGTTTGTAAAACGTACCTTGCAATACTTATGTGATGAACACTAATGTGCCAGTTTCTGATTTTATATTCCCTAGTGGTTGTGCTACAACCATAGATATAACTGACGTTACTGGTTTCAGCAATATGTAGTATAGATTCATGTATAGTGAATTAGATGATTTATAAACCATCCTCATTGCCAAAGTTAAAGAAATTTTATGTCTTAATAAAAGTATGTATTTATTTGGATCCTTTATGTAGTAGAAATATTTTATTTTAATGTATTTGTATATTATGATTTTGTGTTCATGTCTTCATGATTCTAGTCTTTCTACCTTTTATTGTGTGTAAAACTATTCCATAAACAAATCTTAACAACCATTAAGTGAATGAAAAATAATTGTGTGGATTGCTTCAATTATGTTTATGTGTTGCTCTGTCTCTAATTTGGTCTGAAGCATTAACACTAATTATTTTTTTTTCTTTTAATACTTAATATTTGTATGGGACTCTATTGTCTGTGCAAGTACAACATGAGGTTTTCATGTTCATGCATTAACAACTGGTTGTGTATCAAAGGATGTTGTACTTTTGTACAAGCCCGTGCTACTCATACATTTTCTGTGGTTCAGTGGTTTTATATGGGAAAGGAATTTGTTTCCATTTTTGTTTTCTGTAAAACTGCTGAGGTTTCTTATTATCCTTTAAGAAACACTGTATGCTGTAAGGAATAAGAGTGCTTGGTAATAATGTGATAGCAATGTATGGTGATTCTCCAGGATGTGATGGAGTTTTAAGATATTTGGCGTTTATAGTGAGTGCATTCCTTTCTGTATTTTGATAGATACAGTTTGTAAATATGTCAGGCTCAATATCTCTCTATAAATATGAATTTTTTTTCTACAGAATATGTCTCTTAAGCCTGATATATTAAGTTATTGGGAATAATGAAATACTCTGGCTGCCCAGTGATTTGCAGTAGATTTTGCCTGTGAGAAAAATAATACATTCCATTTTTATTAAGTTTAGATGTGCAAGTTGCTGTGTATTGAAACTAAAGTTCGTTTTTTGAACTTGTCCATAACAATGAAAGTCTGAAACGTGCCCCTCTGAGACTGTTTCAAGTGTAAAGAAACGTAATAACAGAAGGAAATGATTTTTCCTTTGACTTATTACCTCGACTCAATGGTTTTGGAGTGATCAACTGTGATTATCATAGATTTGCTCACTTTCCACTATTTTTCTTATAATGTTTGGTCAAGACTGACTTCAAAAAATTTCTATGTTGTGTTTGAGGTGCCAACATTTGATGTTGCTTCAAAGTGCAGGTTCTATAATTTATTAGAAATTTCTGGAATTCCATTGATCTTTGTAGAAAGTTTGTGACTTTGATCTCAAAGAGGGCTGCTTGATAGTCAAACCAGTTGTAACTATCAATTAATTACGTACTCGTCAATGAACATTATGTGGATTATGAAAAACTTACCAAAAGTAAACTTTTTTCCTTGTTTCTTGTACGTTTTATTTAAAGTTTAATTTTCTTCCTGCTCATGAATATCATGAATTGCTCTATATTCTTGTCCATTGTATTTAAATCCTGTGTAGAGTTTGACAATAATTTGCTTTTACTAGCTGCCCTCTTTTGTAGCTCATCCGCATAGTTGTATATTGATCCATTTAAGTGTTCCTATGAAGGCTATTGCCTTGTACTCTTTCCACTTTTAATAATACTTTTTGTCTTTGTGGGACATTCAGTAATCAACTGGTATGAACAGTGTGGGTATCCTCACAATACTGTATGTCTTGATCTTTTAAATTCTCTCCAATGTAGTTCAATGTCTATAATATGGAACTTGATTTTATAAATTTATTATATCAACTGCAGTTTTGTTCTCTCCTTATCACCCTTTGCCTCCTCCCTTCACTTGCAAAAAATTGGTAATCATGAGTATATTAACTAGTCTGTCCGAAATGAAAACTACTGGGTACAATTTTTGGTTTATTTACTGTATTTATTTACATGGTAAAAGACATACTACACGTCTCAAATTCCCACAGTGTACCGGGTGCTTCACATAATAGTATTGCGGGTCAGCCTACCCAAAGGGCCACGGCGCCTTACGGCTGGAGCGGGTAGGCAAACCCGCACACTGTTACGTGTTCTCTGAATCGGCCGGTACACAACATTATTCAGCAGACACTTCGCCAAAGGAATCACATAACTTCTGCATCTAGTACCTTCATCGTAATAACTACAACATTGTACCTGACATCACGGTTAGGCAACGTCCTGCACTGAGCTTTGAGTGGAGCACAGTGCGCTTAGCACACGTTATCATAAATGTCCTCCTCTGGGTTGGAGGGGTTCGAGGAAGACATTGTCCCAGAGAAGGTGCCGTCGCTGCCCCCCGTGTAGTACTGGTCCTTGCTCGTGGCGGAGGCGAACGTGTAGTAGCCGCGCCGCTCCTCGGAGCACGCCGTGGTCAGGATCACCCTGGCCCCGGAGACCACCACCCCCCTGCTCCGCCTCGGACACTCGCAGATCTCGGCGTAGATGTTCTCCTCGTCGTCCTCCTCCTCGGTGCTCCGTCGACGAACACGCCGATCATGGTCGTCCTCATCGTCATCCTCGTCCTCGTCGTCGTCCTCGTCCTCCGCCTCGTCGTACAGGGGCCGGGCGCGGCCTCTCCTGAGCGGCGCGTGTGCGTGCGCGTTCGCCCGCGGCCCCCGCGGCGCCGCGGGCCTGGTCGGCGGCTTGCACGGCAGCGCGCTGGGGAGCGCGTCGGCCACCCTGCCGTAGGGCAGCTCGTCCGCGTAGAAGCGCAGCTGCGCCTGCTGCTGGGCCGGCCCCGGCTGCGGCGGCACAGCGGCGTGCTTTATGGCGATGGAGGTGACGCCGGTGTCGGAGGCGACACCGATGGCGCTCCCCGACCCCGCCCCCGGCGCGGCGCCCTCGCCGTCCTCCGACGCGCTGGGGGCGGCCAGGCCGAACAGCTCCGGGAACACGACGGACAGCGGCACGTCCGGGGGCGGCGGGGGCGGGCTCTGCGGGGACGCGCTGCTCGAGCGCCGGAGGAGGTTCTTGATGCCGGAGAGGCTCTGCAGCTGCTGCAGCAAGTGGTGGGTGCCGCGGTGCGTCCCACGGCCCGCCGCCCCCGCTGGGGTGGCCGCCGTGGACGCGGGGGCGGGGCCGGCGCCGCTGGGGGGCTTCCCCACAGCGCCGACCCCGCCCGCTCCGCCGCTGGCTGAGCCCATCATGGCCGGCGACGCGTACCTACAGGACATAACAGAGCACCAACTGAATTATTTTGCCGAGAAGGAAACGGCTCGGGATTCGGCCGGCAGTGTCGTCACCTACCTAAAGGACTGCGACTTCTTGGTGCCGCCCGAAGACAGCGAGGATGCCTTGCCCCCCAGCGCGGAGCCTTCCTTGACTCGGAACAGGCCGTGGAGGGCTCGCGACCCGTTCTCCGACGGCGACCTGGCGCTGCCGCCGGAGGTGGTGGAGGCGGCGACGGAGGCGGGGGCGGCGACGGATGTGGGGGCGGGCGTGGAGGCGGTGTCCGCGCCCACGGCAGGGAACACGTGGTGCGTCACCTTGATCTGGCTGGACCACAGGTCGGCGCGCTCCCGGCAGTGGGCCAGCACCCGCCGCAGCAGGGGCGTCTTGAAGAAACGCGCCTCCGCCTCCCGGCTGGCCAGCGGCCGCATGAGCAGGAACTTGGAATCCGCGTCCATCTCCAGGAACACGGGCTTGGCGCTGCTGTCCTCCGGCGGCGGCGAGGACGACGAGGAGGAGGAAGAGGTGGTGTTGGTCGTGATGGCGTTGGGGTTGGTCGGAGAGTCGCCGCTCGCGGCGGTGGGGCTGGTTGTCGAGCCGGGTGCCGGGGGCATGGCCCAGGACCGAGGTAACGTGCAAGCGAGGATCACGTCCTCTTGCTGCAAGTCCTCCAGCACCAGCAGGCCTGCCGCACCAACCACACCAACCATACCGTTAGGCAACTGACATTTTTCCGAAGGGGAAACAACCCTTTCTTTAATGAAAAAAGTCTGAATTTTTAAATGAATTTTGTGGGATACAAAAAGAAGTCGTTAGCCCCCCTCCACCCCCAGAGCTCACCTGAGAATCCGGCCGGTAGTGGGCTCTGGATGGGGCCGCACACCAGCTGCACCTTGACGGGCAGGGGCTCGGCCGTCAGCCGGAGTAACTGTGGTAACTGGTACACCCGGGAGAGGTCGACATCCACGTCCACCTCGCCGTGGTCCACGTCGCCGTCGACGACGTCGTCTGTGGCCACGGCGTAGAAGGAGCCGGCGGCCGACACGGGCACGAACACGGACTGCAGACAGACAGACAGGTCAGTGCAAACTGTTCTCCCTCGCCTAAGCTGCTAGAGCGAGTGGTTGCGATATGACACACGGGGTTCGTCACTCACCTCGTTCCTGGCGGTGAGGCACTGCGCGTACTGCGTGGGCTGGCCGCCGCCCATCCTGGTGAGGGGCAGCGCTCGGCCCAGGCCCAGGCCGGAGCCCCTGCTGCTGGCGCCCAGGCCGGCGCCCAGCCCCCCGGGACCCAGCCCGCCGGGGCCGCGGCGGGACCTCGCCGACGAGCAGCCGCCCTCGTTGTCCTCGAAGACGGCGAGCAGGCGCAGCACCTGGCCGCCGCGCACCGTGCTCCGCGCGTACTGCAGCCGCCGCCCCGACAGCCCGCCGTCACCGTCACCTGCGGGCCACACGCACCGGGTTACCGAGCTGTCCGCCGGATGCTCTCCGGATGACGCTGGTGACAGCACACAGTACACGACGTGGTGGCTGTCCGGACTGTACCTCGCCGAGGTCCAGAGCAGGGTGGGGCCCTGCTAGGCCGGGCCGGGCCGCGAGCCTGGGCGCGCCGTACCGTACCGTAGCGTACCGTAACCCGCATGATACCATCTCTCTCCCCCCCCCCCCTCCCCACTCCCTACCCCGGCCGGGCGTTCGTTAATAAGGCAGCTTGATCAGCCGTATCACGAAGCAGCCTAGCGTTAGCAGGGCTTCTTGCTAATCAATTTCTTCCTCCTCTCGTCCTTCCCTCCCTAGCCAGCCCGTGCCGTGCTGAACCACAGTAGCACTTGGTCGTCGTCGCATTGTCTACGACCGGCCCCTCCCCCTCCCCTTCCCCCCTCCGCCACGCCCCTTTCTCTATTTGTGATCGCACCGCTGATACATGACGTTCGCAAATCAGAGATACGGTCCACACAACGGCGCGCAGCAAGGTGCGTTGCGCTTGCGATTTTAGAGCGCAGAAACACGTACAATCCCTTCAGATGTTACTGTAAGGCAAATATTTACCCTGGACGATTCACCGATAGTAAATCTAAGTCATAGTCTGGATCCCCCATTTCAAAAGAGGCGGCTAAGGATGGGAGGGGGAGATGGTCACGGCCTACCAGACTCTCACTACGCAAACAAAAATAATCGCTCAGCTGAAATTAGATGTGAAAAATTTGCAACACGGGTAAAAACTTAAAACATCAGAAAAATAAATAGCAGGGTAGCTTGAAAATTAGCTGCGCCTACAGAGCTAAAAAATTAGTAAACCAGCTTTTTTTTTTCCTCCGACGCGAATTATTTTTTGAGTGGGAACCCAACCGTTAAACAAATGAACAGCGTTCAGCCCAGTACGAATCGCGCGCGTTGAGTTGCCGGTTTGCCGGTTACCGAGTTAAATTCGTTTTCCTCGCCCTATCTAATTTCGTTTTCTTGTGCTAACTATGAACGAATTAATGTATTATTCGCTGTGTGACGTGAACGGAGACACGTATACTCTATTAAAACCAGTAAGTACCTAGAACTAGCCAGTACGAATCGCGCGCGTTGAGTTACTGGCTGCCGAGTTCAATTCGCTTTCCTCGCCCTGTCTAGTTTCGTTTTCTTGCTCTAACCATGAACGAATGACGTGAACGGAGACACGGACTCTTTTAAAATTACACGAAGGTAAGTTGCCGAAAGCGCTGAAAATAAACCTTCCATTTAGGTTAGGGTCGTCTAATCGCAACTCATCTTGACTCTTTCAGACCGGAGCCGCCGCCATCACGTCACCAGTCACCTCCACGTCACGTCATGGCCCGCCTCGCTCCTCGCACGCAGCACGGGTGAGTGACGAACTGGCAGTGGAGTGCCAACTTGCTCCACGTCCATAAGTGTGTAATGCTGTGCTTGGAGGTGTCTCTACTGTTTTACGGCTCGGCTCGCCGCCGCCTCGGCTGGGGCCGGTACGGGTACGGACGGGCAGGTAGGGTTATAGGCTCCCCTACGGCGGGCCGGGCGAGGCGAGCACTGCTAACAGTGTTTGATGGCGCGGGCGGGCGGGATGGAGGTTCCGTTGGCCGTGCGTTACGTTGCGTTGCGTCGCGTCGGGGAGACAGCGCAGCGCCAGTCGTCGTCCATTACGCGGCCCAGGGGATACTGTACACCGAGGGCTTTTAAAATTAGACAAATCCGTGGAGCGGCGGTGGCGGCGGAGCGGCAGGGCTTATCTCGAGATGGAGGTAACGCTGTGTCCAGGGCCGTTACCCCGTTACCCGGGGCGGGCGGGCCGCGGCCGTCCGCCTCCGCGCTGCGCTGCGCGGCGGGCGGGTAATGGTGCAGTACGGGCCCATAGCCCCTACAAGCCTACGGCCGTCGCGTCGGCCAGGGTTGCGGATGAGTATGGGGTCAGGGGTGAGGATGAGAGGGAGCCCGGGACCGGGACCCCTGGGCGCCGCGCCGCCGGGAGCCGCAGCTCAGCTCCACAAACTCTAACTTACACTGCAGCCCAGCCCAGCCCAGCCCCATGCTGGGTACCCACAAGAACCTCTAGCTTAGCGCAGGCTGGGCCGGGGCCTGCAAGTCCTGCCTTACTGCGGGGAGCCATCTGCTGCCCGTCGGGTCGCACGCTACGCCCCGCCTGTCCTGTCCGCGCCGCCAATAACGCCGGCCGGACTTTTGTTGCGAGCTGTCACGCTCACGAAGGCGGCGGTGGTGGTGCAGCAGTCGATACCGTTGCCGCGGCGTTGGTCCTAACGCACGCTCTAACCGCACGACCCCCCCCTCCCCCTCCCTCACTGTGTTCGGCTTGGAAAATCTATCGGAACCCCCTACACCCGCTACACAATACATTGGTGTCTGATTGCGTTGAATATGGTGGCGTTCTTCCTCTTGGCAGGGATAAAAATATTTTCGAAAAGGGCCTGCACCGAATAAGGAAGTACAGTATGTGTTTCTGCGGGGGTGTCTTTGGCCGGCCCTGGCGCCGGCGCCTGTGGGCAGAGCGGGACGGGATCGCGCGCATGTTGTAGGGCAGGGTGACCACCCCATGCGCCCCGGTCACCGTCCTGCTCCACGCACTCGTTGGCCTACAGCAGAGCACGAACCGAATAGGGAAGTACACGGGGAGCTGGCACACTCGGCACTTCTGCCTGCTTGTGGCCTTAGCTCACCCGCTTCCAGGTACTCGCTGGTGCACTCACCGGGTGACGGGGAGTGGGCGAGCTTGAAGCCGGTGAGCGAGCCCTTGCTGAGAAAGACGGCCACCCGCGCGCTCACCAGCTGCTGCACCGTCGAGTACACCTTGGCGCGGGTTTGGAGACTTCGCTCTCGCACGAGCGAAAACCAACCTGGAATCGGAGAAGAGGTAGATGAGGGCGGGGAGAGGCGCGTCACGGCACATCACTTACTGAGATGTGGAGTGATGATCACTTAGCTCATGCTCATGAGGGACCTGACTGCACTCGTTTATTACGTTGACCCACCCTGACCTGCGCAAGGAATTAACCGCCGCGCGAAGGGAGAGGTGAGAGGCTTGGTGGGGGAGGGGGAGGGGGGCACTTTGGATTCGCTTTGCGATCCCACGAGCTGGGCGGGGCGGTGCAGGCCTGCCAGGCGAGGCGGTAGCCCGGCCGGCCAGGCCTTCTGCGTTCCTTTAGTTCGGCTCGGCCCTTACTCATCTCATAATCAGCGGAGGGGGCAGGGCAGGGCAGGGCAGGTCTATGGGCGCCGCGCCTGCCCTGCACCGCACCGTCCAGCCCATCAACCACTCGTTCGGGAGAATTTCCGATTAATTTAAGAGCTCGGTGCTCAGGGGCAGGGCATGGCAGGGCAGGGCCCTATACCATGCACGGCGCCG
Organism: Frankliniella intonsa; assembly: GCA_033675135.1. Taxonomy (NCBI): domain Eukaryota; kingdom Metazoa; phylum Arthropoda; class Insecta; order Thysanoptera; family Thripidae; genus Frankliniella; species Frankliniella intonsa. Next base: position 11,166,657 of record CM066250.1, read on the forward strand.
TGGAGTAGCGCGCCGCCGCCGCACTCGCCAGGTCGTACGGACGGGCGGGGCGGCGAGCGCAAAAAGTAAATGAAAAAAAATGCCATTAGCCCTCATAAAAGCAGCTCATATCGCGCAGCGCAGCGGCGCGCTGATGCGATCCAGATGAGGCTTTGGCCGCACCGCGGCGGGGCGGGGCGGGGCGGGGCGGGGCGGTGCATTTCGCACTGTTTGGCGCATGCTAACACTGGGCTGCAGCAGGGCCGGGCGGGGCGCGACTGAAGCTGACGATGCAACTGGATCTCCGCGTGTATTTTTCTCTCGTCTCGTCTTTCCAAACAAGACGCGCGCGTGTGTGTGCGCAGCGTTACGCCGCGTGGCGTGGCGTGGCGTGGCGGGGCCGACAGCAGCCATTAGTTTTTGACTATGCGCCTCATGGAGAGAGGTCAGTTCCGAGAAGAGGGGAGTCATACAATGTTGCAGACTCGAGCGGGCCGGGCCGGGCCGCGCCGTGCAGGGGGACGTAAAGCAAAGAGAGGAGTTGAAGCTGAGAGGGGTAGGCGGCACATTATCGTGCCCTTGGAAGTAAATGGTCTAAAATGGGCCGTCGTGTCCGAGTGGGCTCGGGGGAGGGGAGACTTGGGCGGGGCGGGAGGGGGGGGGGCGGTGCTTACCCTGGTACGAGTCCGGTATGACGAGCGGCGGCCCCGTCTCGCTGGCGGCGTGCTTGTCCCTGCGCAGGCTGCGGGCCAGCACCTTGCAGCTGGTGTACTGGCGGTACAGGAGCAGCGGCTGGGCCAGCGGCCCGCTCAGCGGCTGTCGGCTGCCCTGCTCCGCCACCACGCGCACCACCCGCGGCAGGGAGTACTTGTCCAGGAAGCGGCGCGGCGTGAGGCGCTCGCTGCCGGCGGCCGGCCCCGCGCCCGTGCCCGTACCGCCGCCCGTGGAGGAAGCCGCCGAGGATGGCGTCAGCCGGGCGTCCGTCTTAGAGGACGCGCCGCCGCCGCCGCCTCCACCCGACGAGGACGACAGGATGGAGGACGAGGACGCGGCCGAGGACGAGGACGTGGTGCGGGCCACGCCTGCCTTGACGCGTGCCATGTGCTGGTGGCTGTTGTGGTTGTTGGCGTGGTGGTGGTGCAGGCTGTCCACGGCCATGGGCGGGAAGTGGTGGTGGTGGTGGTGATGGTGGCCTGGGCCCAGGCCCATGTGGGGGCCCAGGTGGGGGGCGGGGCCCCCCGAGGCCCTCCGGACCGCCACGCTCCCCTTCATGTCGTCATTCCGCTGCCCCCCGTCGGCTCCGCCTCCGGCTGCGACTCCGGCCCCGGAGGCTGCGCGGCCCGCGCTCGGCAGCCATCAGGCCATCGGTTTGTCCCGGAGCGGTCCTGCGGCCGTCCTGCGGGCGTCCTGCGGCTGGGCGAGCTGAGGGGCGTGTTCGAGGGTGTTCGGGCGGGCCGCAGTCCTGCAACAGAGAAGAGACGGTCATGCAAACAGGTTCGGTTCGGTTCGGTGCGGCCGAGGCCCAGTCCGTCATGTCGCAGACGAGGCGCTGTACTGCGTGGGCTTTGACGGGTGTTCTCGGGCGGGGCGGCGGCGGCGGCGGGGAACACGCCCATGGCAGGAGTAACGACCCTGCCGGGGCCGGGCCGGGCCGGGCCGCCCGGGCGGGGCCAGGCCAGGCCAGGCGAGGGGATTAACGCCGCTGCAGCGCGCTGTGCGGATGAGTTGTTTTTGCCCATATCGCAAGGCAGACGCACACTGCTGCACTGCGCCGCGCCGCGCCGCGCCGCTCGAGGATTTCCTACGAGACGCTGCTCCGGTCCGCGCGCCGCTGCTGCTCGCCACACCCCACCCCGCCCCGCCACACCCCGCCACGCCCCGCCCCGCCCACGGGCTCAGCTCCGGCCGCTCCGGCAAACCTGCATCCACTCCAGCGACCACTCTGACCTTTTACTGGGATGGGCGAAGCACTGCGGAGCCGCGCCACGCCGCGCCACGCCGCGCGCTGCCGTACTCACTTTTCTTATTTGCTGACTTTATGGCCTAGCAACAAGTCTGCGGCGGAGTCGGGCTGGGCGGGGCGCGGGGCGGGAGGGGCGTCGTCACACGCCGCGCGACACTGTAAGCGACGCCTGGGCAGGCCCCTGACAGGCGCCGCGACGCCCAGCCCAGCCCCACGGCCGCTCCTGCGGTAACGGCGTCGTGCGCTCACGCTCGCGGTCTGCAGGGCGTCGGGTGTCCTGTGTCCTGTCCACCGCCAGGCCTACGGCTAGAGGCGACGCCAGCGTCCTGCCTTCCCGCAGCGGGTCGTCATCGTGGTCCGCGACGGTTGGCAGGCGGCTAGCCCTCCTGCAGTACGGGCCGGGAGACTGACCAGGCTCGCGCGGGGCGGGGCGGGGCGGGGCGGGGCGGGGCGGGCGGTGTGGAGCTTGGTGGTGCGGAGTCACCGAGGGGCCGTCACGTCACGTTTGTGTTGAAACCGCGCGGCGACGCGCCTGCGGGCCGCCACCAAGGCCTGATTGGCAGATAAACAAGGAGCCGCATTGTGCATGTGCGCGTGTGTGTGTGTGTGTGTGTGTGTGTGTGTGTGTGTGTGTAACCGCGTGCTCATGCATGTGCATGTGTGAGCGCGCAGGCCGGGTGGGGCGGGGTAGGGCGCGCGGCAGAGCATGGCGGCGGCAAGGCGCGGTGCGGAGATAGATCAAACAAATGACAGGTGAAGTAATCCTCCACCCGCCGCGCCCTACCCGCCCCGCCTCACTTTCTCTGCGGCGGGGCGGGGCGGGGCGGGGCGGGGTGGACTGGACGGCACACCGAACCGGAGTGGCCAGGCCGGGCGGGCGGGTCCGGCGCGGCGGGCAATACCATGTGCCGTAATGTGTCACCGGCGTGTCACTGACGTGTCACCGGCGTTTCGCTGACGTGACGCGGGGCAGCAGCGCGACGACGACAGGACAGGAAGGGAACAGGAAATGATGGAGAGTGCGGCTGACGGCGGCCCCGCCCCGCCCCGCCCCGCCCCGCCCCGCCCCCCCTCCCCCACCACGCCCTGCCCAGTCGCACAGCAGCTGCCGCTGAACCCTGTCCTGCCCCAACTGGTGTGACGGCTTGGCCCGGCTCGGCACAAGGCAGAGCACATACCAGGGAGGTGTTTCTTGTCCCGAAAAATATCGCCTTGCTGCTGCTGCTGCAGGGGCGACACGGCGGTGTTCGGGATGTGCAGGAGCAGGAGCGCGCGTGGGCAGGTCCTGGCCGGGCCGGGCCGGGCACGATCAGGGAAGGTTCAAGGTCCTCGGGCCGGGCCGGGCTGAGCGTAGCAGCATGCCGAGCAGAGCAGAGCTCCGCGAAACGTAACATCGTAACGCTCGTAAGCGCGGTAACAGCGTCGTAACTGCGGCGGCGTGCCGTGGCGCGGGGCGGGGCGGGGCGGGGCGGGGCGGGCTCGTTCGCCACGGCCACGGCTAGTCCACTCAACCCGCCCCGCGGCATGTCGCGAGCCGGGCGCGGCGCGGCGTGGCGTGGCGTGGCGGTGCCAACGCTCACTCTAACCAACCGTGGCGAAAACCGCGCGGGCTCCCGGCGGGGCGGGGCGCGGCGGGGCGGGGCGGCAGCAGCGGACTCCTTGCCCGCCCCCGCCACGCCCCCGCCCCCGCCCCGGCCCGCGATGCCGCTGCCGTCCAGCCACGGCCCCTGCCTCTCTTTTGCTTCCGCGCGGAAAGTGAGTCGATTTCGTCTCAATCGACCGTAAAGGGCTCAATCCGGGCTTAATTTAGTGCACGCGCGCCGCGTCATGTCGGGCAGGCGGGCGGGGCGGGGCGGAGTGCAGCGCAGACCGGCGGAAACGGAGGGAAGTCGGACTGCAGGCTCGCTGGCGGAGGAAAAGGAAAGCACCGGCCCGGCCCGGCCCGGCCGCTACACTGCTCGCGGTTTTCCTTCGTCGGCCAGGTGCACCTCCTCGCCACCGGCCACGTCCGCCCACCTCACTAGGCTCATAATGTTTTTTTTTTCACTCCCTCTCCAGGGCTGCCAGCAGCGGTGGTATTACTGCCGCACGCAAATAAATGTGTTGTCGCTGTCGTGTTGCGTTGTCGTGTTTCGTCCGCGGCCGTCGTAAGCTTGAATGGGCCCGTGGCGTGGCGGGGCCGGGCCGGGCCGGGGGACGAGCCGAGCAGGACCGTTTGGCAGCGGAAGATGGACTGGCGACCCGCCAACGACAGGCCGCCTCCACCAAAGGGAATAAAATGAGCGTGTGTGTGTGCGCGCGCGCGCGCGGCCGGAGATGACGAGCAGCGTGGTCCGGGCCGGACCCCGATACAGTGACGGGCCGGGAGTTTTCATAACGACAAGTGCCTCGCGCTTCGCCTGGTCGCCGGGGAGAGAAATATGACAAACGAGGAGGCGTTTGGAAATGCCTGTTCGGAGCGAGCCAGCTGCCGCGCCCGCCCCGCCCCGCCCCGCCCCGCCCCGCCCCGCCCTACACCTCTACCCTCTCGCTCCCACTCCCACGCGTGTCCGATGCCCGCGCGGGGCGGGGCGGGGCGCTCGCGCTATGCTAATCGCTTCATTAGACGTCCCCCTTGTTTGAACGTTAGGCAAGAAACGTCTCAGTTGAGGTCCGAGTTGGGCCTAATCGAGGCGTATCTATCGCATCGTTGCCCAACAGTGCATCTCGCGGCTGGCGGCCCCGCCTCGCCCCGCCCCGCCCCGCCCCGCCCGGGCGCGGTCCGGTCCCGGACGGGCGGGGGGCGCGACGAGAAGAAGTCTCTCGTACTTGTCGCATGGGTGGGGGCAATTCTTCTTTTGTTGGTGTGGAGGAGGAGCAATATACGACGCGACACACTAACAGCTCCAAAGTGGTCCGCTTGTTCTGCACGCGGAGCGCGCAGGCTGCGCCCCCCACCTCACAGTATAAAGCTGCCTCCGTGCCCCGCCCCGCCCCGCCCCGCCCCGCCCCGCCCTGCACACGCGCAGGTAGTTTTGACCAAGTGAATCAGCGCGTCCGGCTTTCTGCTTTTTGCTGTCGGCGACGGGACTTAAGTCCTCGAGGGCCGCGCGGGGAGGGACAGGAAATAACGACGACCATTTGCCCAGAGCGCGGGGCCGGGCCGGGCGGGGCGGAGTGGACTACCTACGAAATGACCGCGCGTCCACGTTTGCCAAACCGTCTTTATTTTGTCTGCGCGGGCCGGGCCGGGCCGGGCGGCCGGGTCGTGTCATCCCCGACGGGAGTGAATAAGCAAAAGGTCAGAGTAGGCTCTTAAATCTGACCGTCCGGTTAGACCATTCCGAGTAATTCCTAATCGTCTTCCTTTTGGAGTCGCACCGGGCGGACACGGAGTCCACGTAGGAGGGAGACCTATTGGTCGGATGACTCGAGAGACACTTTCGGAGTTTTTGCGTTCGACGTTACAATTTTTAATTAAAGTATCATTTCAATAATTATTTTCACCTATCTCTCTCTCTTTCTCTCTCGGGTCTGACGTCACCTCGGGGCCACCCAATAAATCCTCTGCGGTCTGTTCGCGGGCTGGCCCGGCGTGGCTCTGCTCTGGCCTGGATTACGCCGCCCGTTGCGACTTTGTTTTCGTTTGGCTTTCATTCTAATTAAGGTGTTTCGTCATTTTATAGAGGGACACGCAGTGCGCTCGCGGCTCGGCCCGCAAATTGTACCTCCGTGTCGCACTAAAGCGGTCGCTAGCTCCGCTCCGGCCGGCGTGGCGCGGCGTAGCGTGGCGTGGCGCGGCGCGGCTGGACAGGGCGTAGGAAATAGACCGAGGGGGAGGGGGGGGGGGTACAGGGAGCAGTGGAGCAGGCCCCCCCCCCCCCCGCGCTCAACAGCGGTGTCGAGCGCTGATACATCATCCCTATTAACCGGCGCGAGTAAAGGACAAAGTGCCCATGATATACGGCTCCCGGTCAAAATATTTATCGCCATAATGAAAATGTTTATCTATCTCGGTCGGCGCGGTCCGGCCGGCCGGTAGTCGCCCCGCGCCGTGCCGCGGCCGCCGTATGGCGACTGCCGAGTCGACCTGACATTTCAAATCGGTGTCGGCCGGGCCGGGCCGGGCCGGGCGCGGGCTGTCTCCCCGCGTATCGCCTGGGGCTGCTGCAGCGTGCGGGTGCGGGCAGCTTACCCAGGGGCCCCTGCAGGGCGGGCCGGCCCGTCGCTCCCGGGCGCGTGGCGGGGTTGCCTACCCGGGCCGCCCGCAGGCGCTCCGCATGACTGACCGCCGCGTGGCATGGCGCGGCGCGGCGCGGCGCCCCGCTATCCTTATTTCAACGGGACGCTGGCTGTTTGTAGCGGCGGCGTCGGCGCCAACGGCCTTCGCGCCACGTGTGCGAACACACTCACACCTACTCGCGCCCCGCCCCGCCCCGCCCCGCCCCGCCCCGCCCCGCCCCGCCCGCAGCGCACTCGCGTACAAACACATACGCACACACGCTCGGGCGGTCGAACACTCCCGGGGCTCACACGTGTATTCACATGTGTGCTGTATGGGGTAATCGCGCGCGGGGGAAAAGAAAACTTTCTCATGGCCTGCTCGACGCGGCTGGGGCTGGACACGGCGGCCGGGGCGACGCGACGTGACGCAAGGCGCGCTAATCAAGTCGAAATAATCCCGGTGTGCCTGTCCCGTCCCGTCCCCCTCAGCTCAGCAGCGTGGTCCCGTAGCGCACCGCACCGAGCACCGAGCACCGCGACCAGCCCTTGTTACGCCTGCCCACTGGAATTAGTCGCCGCGGTCATTACCGCAATCTAGGGCAGTGATGTGTATAACAGATTGTACGACACTTAAACATGCGCGTATAAATTGCGAACGATAGTCATCGCGAGCAACGACAGCAAAGGGTAAAAGAGATTAAAAAAAAAAAAAACATTCCTGTGGCCGCTAGGGTGGGTGGACCAGCGGTCTAAAATCCGATCATTTATTTTATCTTGCAATGGAACACGCAGCACGACTGGCGCCGGCCGGCCGGGCGCAGAATTGTCGACGCAGGGGCTTTTTGTGTTTCTCTTTCTCTCTCCAAAATCACTGCGCAATCATGATGGCATTCTCCTATCGGTGGCTTACGGTGACACGGTACTGTCCGTGCCCGGGGGCGCCTGGCCCGCCCTCCAGCCCCTCGCCAATGTCTCTGCCCGAGCCGACCGCACCGCGCCCAATCACCGCCCCGCCACGCCCCGCCCCGCCCCGCCCCCCCGCCCCGCCACGCCCCGCCACGCCCCGCCACGCCCCGCCCCGCCCCGCAGCCCGCTGCCGCGCTTGTTACGTTTCCCGCGCGTTTTATGTCCGTCTCGACCTGATGCATTTTCCCGGCCGTAAAAAGCCGCGCGAGTCTCGTGCCAATAAGCCGTTCCGTTCCGCGGCGATATGTGCAGCGAATCAATCAATCAATGGCGGTGCCTGGGGCCGCGGGGGCCGCGGGGGCCCCGCCGGCCAGGGCCCCAACAGGAGAGGAATTTAGCCATCCTCTTTTTGTCCAATAAATGTAAAGGCTTCCTTTTATCCGCTCCGCGTGGGGCGGGGCGGCGGTGCAGTTAGGTGGTCAGGGCGCGGTAGGGCGGGGGCGTTGGTGGCAGGGACCTGTGTGGCATGCGGCCCTGAAGGACAGGGGCGGGGCGGGGCGTTCCCGGCATCGCCAGGACACCGGCGCGAACTCACCGGGAAAAATGTTCCAGCAGGCGGAAGGGAGGGACGGCGCGGTTTTGTTAAAAGCGGAGAGGGCGGAGTGGGGCGGGGCGGGGCCTGTCGGTGGCGTGGTGGGCGATGCGCCCGCGAGATTAGCGCAGGCGGGAGAAGTACGGGCCCCGGCCCGGCGCTGCCCTGCCCGGCGCTGGCCACGGCCATGACAGCACTTTGTCAGACTTTCCGACAAGCCAGCCGGTGGTTTGACAGCCCAGCCCCGTACAGCCCTGAGCCCTGAGCCATCCCGCGCGCCCGCGCCGCGCCCGCGCCATGCCGTGTGGAGGAGGCCCGGCCCGGCCCGGCCCGGCCCGGCTAGGTAGGGTCAATGCCTGGGCGCGCCTGGCCTGGCCCCAGCCCGCGGCGGCCCCGCGCCCCGCCCCGCCCCGCCCGGCCCGGCAGCCCTCAGCGGCCACGCTCAGGAGGATCATGCATGAGAACGTGAAGGCAGGAGGAGCTGCGCGGAGCCTGAGCAGAAGCCCCGGCCCGGTCCGGCCCGCCGCCGTATCGCTGGCCGATCGACTGCTAGGCTATCGCCTTGGCGCGCTGCATTCGATTTGAAATCGATTATCATCGTTCGATGAACTTGGTCCTGAGCCCACGACGGGATGGCAGGCAGGTCCGCCCCCTCCTCACGGCGCGGCGCGGCACGGCGCGTCTGCCGCGGCCCGCCCCGCCCCGCCCCGCCCCGCCCCGCGCGGCCCTACCCTGCCCACACTCCGGTCCCGTCCTGTCCCGTCCAGTCCCTCAGCCTGGCCGCCCGCCCAGGTTGTGAACTCTGCCATGCCGGGCGGGGCGGGGTAGGCAGGGCATTTATATCGAGTACCCCCACCCCCCGGTACAAATCCCCAGGGACATCTCTACCCCCCCCTCCCCCCCGGTACTAATCCTCGAGAACATTAATACCCCCCCCCCCCCAGTCGAGACCCGGGGTTACAAATATCCCAGGGGATTTATACCGTGGGGTATTAAACGCCCAGACAATTAATACCCCCTGTACTGAGGGGGGGTGTACAAGACCTCTAGGGGATTTATACCGGGGGGTATTAATTGCCCAGACAATTAATACCCGCCCCTTTACCGACGGGGGTACAAGAGCCCTAGGCGATTTATACCGGGGGGTTTTAATCGCCCAGACAATTACCCCAGCACACT